>OY856410.1:483075705-483675705 GCA_963693085.1 Alisma plantago-aquatica
ACGTGGTATCAATCGGAATACATTATGAGAGGATGCCCAACTTCTGTTACTTGTGTGGCGTGATAGGGCATCTTGAGAAAGATTGTGAGGATGACGGGGAAGACAAGGAATACACACAACAACGGATGTGGGGACCTTAGATCAAGGTGTCTCTAGTGAAGCGGTGGGTGGTACCAATCACAGATGAGCTGTTTGGAAAGTAAAGCAAGAAGAGGGACTTGCAGTTTACCTCTAAATCAGTTGGATCGTAGACAGGAGGACGAAGCTCCTCCCATGGATACTCCAAAGCGACCACACATCAATGAGACCGCAAGGTACCAGAGGAGGAGGAGGGGGAAGTTTCTTCTAATTTCAACCCATCTGTGCAAGAACTAGAAGCGATTTTCATGGGAAAGGAAGGTGTCCAGGAGAGAAGAGGGATAAAGTATGCTTCGGTTGAGGCAAGGGAGGATTAACAAGATGAGGGCTTAGTGAAAGGTGGGAGGAAGACAATGGTAGGGCAGGAACATAGAAGGGGTCCTATGGCGGAAAACAACATGACAGAGGGAAGAAAAGAAGGACAGGGAAGAAAGGAAATGAGCATAGCAGGGGAGACAGAGGAGGGAACTCATAGTACCAAGGGAGGAACACTGTCTTCAGTTCGAGCAAGACAAAGAGACAACAAAGAAAACACATAGATGGAAGAGAAGCAAGATGAGGAGATGCAGAAAGTTGGAAAAAATAGAAAATAGCAGCAGCTATCCAAATGAGGTCGGTTCAAAAGAAAGACTCGTCAAGAGGCCAAAAATAATGGAGAGGAAACCAATGCAATATTTTGTGATGATACACAGGCGGGAAACAAAAGAGGAAGACAAAGCCATGCATATCATATTGAGATGATAGAGGAGGTTTCAACTACAAGTATTAAAAGAAGGAAGGCTACAGGACAGATGACAACAGCGTCAGGTTTGCAAGTAACGGGCACTAGGATGGACCAGGGCCATGAACAACAATGAAAATCTTATTTTGGAACGTCCAGGGCTTGGACAGCCCTGGTACAGTGTACTCAGTCCGCAGGAGATGCTGGAGGGAGATGCCCGAAATGGTCTTCGTAATGGAAACCATGTGCAGTAGTGTAGAGTAGGAAAAAGCAAGGAGGAACTGTGATTATGACAGTGGCTCTGGCGTGGATAATAGAGGAAGATCAGGTTGTTTGGGTTTGTGGTGGAGAGGGAATAAAGTTACCATTAGAACCTATTCTGAGCATCATATCAATGTTGATAATGAGGCGGGCAGACCGGAGGATAGTTTCTGCTTTGTGGGCTTGTATGGGTGGCCAGCAGTGGTAGAGCGACATCACACCTGGACTCTCATGGGAGACATATTCTGTAACTCTAACCACCCTATATTACTGGGAGGGGATTTCAATGAAATATCGTCACAGGAGGAAAAGTAAGGCGGTCAACCCAGGAGTGAGTGGCAGATGAGGAACTTTAGAGAGGTTATAGATACTTGTCATCTGATTGATCTGGGAAGCACAGATGCAAATTCACATGGAGAAGGGGTCTTCACGCAAAGAATCTTATTCTAGAGAGTCTTGACTGCTACCTGGCAGACAAGTGTTGGTGTTATATATATGGGGAGCGCAGAGTTAAAAACTTTTAGATTCAAAACTCAGATCATTGATAGATTCTTCTATGGACTGAAAGAAGTGATCACCAAAGTGGACAAAGCAAGAGATTTCATTTTGAGAACCTGTGACTCTCGTATCCTAACTGTAAGAGGATTGTGGAACAAGCTTGGGATGAGAAAGATGGAGAGGGACTTCTACAACAGACTACATAGTGTGCAGAGGATTTAAGCAACTGGGCTGGAAAGGAATTCAGGAACATAAAAAAAAATCCAGAGGACAAAATAGGATCTTATACAGGCAAAAAATAGGCTGCCTTCATATGATATGATTCAAAAGTGTTCCCAGTTGTCGAAAGATCTTCAGGAGCTATAGCGACAAGAAGAAAGTTGGTGGTTTGCCAGAGCTAGAACATATGAAATGAGAGAATAGGACAGAAATACAAAATACTTTCATCATAAAGCATCCCAATCAAAGTGAAGGAACACTATTGAGGGTCTCTACAAAGATGATGGGAGCTGGCAGACTGATATATCTAAGATAGAGGAGGTGATCTTATCTTTCTTCCGTACCTTGTTTACCACTTCTCATCCAGCAGGGATAGACGAGTTTCTGAATGATATGCATGGAATGCTCCAGGGGAGGGATGCAGCCACCTTAGACAGAACTCCCACTGAGCATGAAATCTAGCTAGCTGTGAACCAGATGCACCCTAATAAGGCATCGAGTCCAGATGGTATGAAGACCATCTTCTATCAAAAATTTTGGGATAAAGTTAAAGGGAGAATCATGAAATTCATCAGAGGATGGTGGACAAGAAAACATACACTCCAGAAGATTAATGAAACTGATATTGTTCTTATTCCGAAGATCACCTCACCGGTGTGCATCACGAAGTATAGACCAATCAACCTCTACAATGTGTCTTACAAGATTATTTCCAAAGTCTTGGCTAATAGGGTGAAGCCACAGCTGAATAAAATGATCTCTAAAAACTAAAGTGCCTTCGTGGGTGGAAGAATGATTACTAACAATGCCCTGGTGGCGTATGAGATTTTCCATACCATTAGGAATAAAAATAAAGGCAGAAAGGGTCTCATGTCTTTGAAACTGGACATGAGCAAGGCATACGATAGGGTGGAATGGAATTTTATGGAGAGAGTCATGGAGAAACTTGGGCTATCTGGGAAGTGGAGAGTGAAAGTCACTGAGTGCATGACCAGTGTTTCACATAAATTCATCGTCAATGGCACTAGGAGGGGATCCACAAGACCGACAAGAGGACTCCGCCAAGGTGACCCCATCTCTCCCAACTTATTTCTTTTTTGCACTGAAGCTCTTTATCTCTCCCTTACTCATGCAACACAATAAAGACGCATACACAGGATATCAACATGTAGATTTGCACCACGGGTGTCCCATTTATTCTTTGCATATGACAATATCGTGTTCACCAAGGCTACTTCAGAACAATACTCTGCTTTAGCTAAAATTTTCAGCCAATACGAGAGGGCATCTGGGAAGAAGATCAATTATTACAAAACTAAGGTATCCTTTAGTAGGAATGTTGATGTAGAGAAAAGGGACACCATCAAGAATATTCTGGGGGTTAGGGAGGTGGATAAACATGAAAAATATCTAGGCCTCCCCACAATCATCGAACTATCAAAGAAAGTTGTGTTTTATACCATAAAAGACAGAATCTAGAAGAAGCTACAAGGGTGGAAAGAAAATCTCCTATCTAGTCCTAGAAAGGAGGTACTCATCAAATCTATTATTCAGGTAATCCCGACACATCTTATGAGCATTTTCAAGATACTGGATGGTGTCCTAGATGAGATTCTCTCCATGATTTCTAAATTCTAGTGGGGTGCCAAGGATGGAGAAAGAAAGATTCATTGGATGTCATGGGAAAGGTTATGCAGACCAAAGGAATGTGGAGGGATGGTCTTTAGAGATCTTAAAGCTTTCAACTAGGCGCTCCTTACGAAATAGAGGTGGCACCTAACTACTTTGAGCTCATCACTCGTTTGCCGAGTTATGGGACAAAAGTACTTCAAAAATTCTACACCATTAAGAGCAGGGATTGGAGGAATCCCAAGCTACTCATGGCAGAGCATATGGGGAGAAACACAACTCGTTAAACCAGGTTTCCTTTAGAGAGTGGGCACAGGCATTACTATTGACATTTATGAGGATAGATGGATACCAAATTTGGGAGGCCCAGTTCAACATTATCTCATGTAGGGAGCAATAGAATACATAAGGGTGTCACAATTGATTAGCGAGGAGACAGGACAATGGGATACTCATGCTCTCTCAGAATTTTTCCCTCCACACATCAGGTCCATGATAGTAAGTATACCCCTTTGTAGATAGGTTGGGGTGATGTCATATGTTGGGAGAAGGAGAGTGATGGGGTGTACTCAGTTAGAACTGCATATGCGTTCATCAGGACGGGGGTAGAAATCATAGAAGAGGTGGAAGAGGATGATTGGAAGCATATCTGGAAGCAAAAATGGCCACCAAAGCTCAAGCACTTTATTTGGTGGGTCATGCAGGACATCCTCCCAACATAGAGTGTATGTGCCCGAAGGCACATCATTGAAGATGACACTTGGTAGAGATGTCACTTGCAGTAGGAGGACACAACTCATGCACTATTGAGATGCCATAATTCTCTACAAGCATGGACATCGGGGATCTTCTCATGGCCAGCATGGACAGTGGGAAATGCAAGGGAGTTTGTATGGGAACTACTAAGAGAGGATAACCAGCAAAGGAAAGATGAGGGAGCCACGCTTTTGTGGGTAGCATGGACAAAGAGAAACAAAGCCATCTTTGACCAGCGACCACCATACACACCGGCGATGGTTGTGGGCTTCCTCTCCATTGTGGCAGACAATAAGGCCTACATGGAGGCGACATCCAACCATAGATATGGTTGCAGCATGGGAAATAACATGACATGGACACCTCCCATGAAGGACTCTACAAAGCTGAATGCGGATGCATGTGTTTTCAACGACGGGTCGGGTGGGGCAGGAGTTGTTTTAAGGGATGAAAAAATTATCATCCAAGGCACGTACCAATGCAGGTTAGACCATACATTCTCTGTGCTTAGTGCATAGGGAATGGCGGTCTACTCAGGCATGGTGTTTGCCTTGGAGCAAGGCATTACCGATCTTCTAGTGGAAACAGACAATGCTCTACTTGTTCAAGTGATCAAGAAGGAGGGATGGGGGTGGGGATATGTGGACCGCCTAGTGCAAAACATCATTTGTCTTTCTATTTAGTTCCTTTCTTTCAATGTAAGCTTTGTAAGAAGGCAAGGCAATGGGGTAGCTCATGCCTTGGCTTCGCACGCCTGTCAGCTTGAGGGTTCTCGACGTCTATTCGAGAACTTTGATGATGATATTGTATGACTTTCATCTAAAGACATCAATATATAAGAGTAACAGGCTCCCTTTAAAAAAAAGTATATATATATATATATATATATATATATATATATATATATATATATATGGTACTAGTGGGTCTTCTATTGCAACCTTAGTTGAAACCAAAATCAGGGAGAACAACAACCAAAGTATTGGGTACTTGTTTCCGCAGGGATGAGAACACGTATCTAATCCACCACATTCTGAGTTGGCAAGAGTATGCATGGCGTGGAAGCCCAATGCTTGGAAGATGACCGTGATGATGATGTTAGACCAGCACATTACTTTAGAGTGCAGGAATGTAGCCAACTTGCCCATGTGTTTGATAGTTGTGTATTCTCATAATGATGCTAAGAGAAGGACTGAGCTCTGGCGGGATCTAGTTTTGATTTCCACACAGATGGCGAGGCTGTGGATGGTGATTGGTGACTTCAATAATGTTAGATTACATGGTGAGAAGATAGGGGGAAGACTTGCAATACAGGCTGTGATTGATACTTTTAATAGAGCTATTGATAAAGTTGATCTGACGGAGCTACCGATGATAGGTGGAGACCTCTTCACATGGAATAATGAACATGACCCAACAGACAGAATAGCAAGAAAACTAGATAGAGCATTCGTTAATGAGGAATGGTTAAATTTCTTTCCCAATGTATAGGTCAAGGTAGGTGGTTCTGAGCTAAGTGATCATGCCCCTCTCCTGGTGCAGATTATTGAGAAAAATAAAAAAAGACGGTCATTCAGATTTCTCAACTCCTGGGTAGATTGGAAGGGGTTTGATGACATCCTAAAGGAGGTATGGACTGCACACTTTCATGGGAATCCAATGATTGTCTTTGTTAAGAAGCTTTCACTTTTGAAATCAACCTTAAAGAAATGGACTAAAGAGAATGTGAACATCCCCAATCTAATATCAGAGACAAAAAAGGAATGCAGTGTAGTGAGAAAACTCTTGATGGTTGATCTGCTCAACAATGAACTGATAAAGAAAGACAAAGAATTGAGGATGATGCTTGAGGACCTAAAAAAGGCAGAACAAAAATTATACTGGCAAAGAAGTAGAGAAAAATGGACAGAAGATGGTGATAGAAACACAAATCTCTACCATACAATATTGAGGAAAAGGGAGGCTTCCAACATCATATGTGAGTTGATTGACAAAGACGGGCATGTGGTTAACAAACAAGAGGACATTGAAGACCAAGTTGCGTAGTTCTATAGTGAGCTCTATAATAAAGATTTTGTTGTCATGGAGGAGTAGGATGACATAGACTGGAAATTCAAGCTCTCAAGCACTCATAATAACATCCTTCCAAGGGAGGTCACCGATCAAGACGTCGAAGATGCTTTTTGGAGCATAGGTTGCAACAAATCACCTGGGTCAGATGGTTTCAACGTCTTCTTCTACATAACTACTTGGGATCCTATCAAGGATGATCTTATAAAATATGTTAGATGGTTCTTGGAGGGATGTAACATGGTGAGACAAGTCAATCATGCTTTTCTGGTCCTCATTCCTAAGAAGAAGATTATTGCATCTCTTGCTGATTTCAGACATATTGCTTATTGTTCTGTCGAATACAAAATCATTGACAAGATTATGGCTACTAGACTGAACATGATCCTACCTTTCCTTATTTCTAAAAATTAGGGAGCCTTCATTTCGGGCAGGAGCATTAGTGATTGTGTTGTTATTGCTGATGAGTTCTTAGCTAATTTCAAAGTGATGAGAGGAAGTTGGAAAGCTTATCTAAAGTTTGATATGTCCAAGGATTATGGCAGTGTGAGATGGGATAACCTATGGTGGATCATGCAAAAGATGGGTTTATCTAAAACATGGATTGAATTGATGCAATAGTGTGCTAACACAACGAGTTTCTCTGTTCTAGTTAATGGCACATCGATCGGGATGTTCAAAGGAGGCAATGGGTTACGGAAAGGTGACCCTCTTTCACCACTTCTCTTTACACTTGTCATGGAATATTTTACAAGGAAACTGAAGGAAGCTGAAGATAAAAAGTTGATTAAAGCATTCAGAGTTCATGGGATCAAGGTAATGAGCCGTCTTCTATTCACTGATGATGTTCTTCTATTTATGGATGCTAAAGTGGACATGCTCCTTGAGCTGAAAAAATTTCTTAGAGCTTTCAAAGAATAGACGAGGATACACATTAATGTGAATAAAACTCACCTCTACCTCTCAAAGAATTGTTACCAGATGGTAGATAGACTACAAGAAGCTATGGGCGTGGAGTTTGGCATGTTCCCAACTAAATATCTGGCCTTTCCGCTTGCATGTGGCAATTTACAAGTCAAAGATTTTTTTGGCTGCATTGATAGACTGGATGAGATGATTGCACAGTGGCCTACTCATCTTCTGGGTGCAACAAGGAGAGATATTGGGCGCAATGCTTGACATGATGGAAATGAAAATATCCAACTTCATCCGGGCAGGTAAGTTCCATCCTATGTGTTATGCTAGGTTGGCCTTAACAAAGGAGGAGGGAGGCTTGCAACTGAAAACACCTCCTGATATTGCCAGGTGGGGGACACTAAAGTGAATCATACTGTATCAAACATGTGGCTCTATTTGGGGGAGATGGATGAGAGAAAGATATCTGCAAGGGCTGGATTTCCAACCATGAACCCGAGAAGGATTAGCACGCACTATCCAAATGATGAGGAGCGCATGGCCACAAGTGAAACATCTATTTACTATCAATCATAGGGGGGAGTGGAATATGATAAATCCAAAGGTTGATCTATGGGACATCACTAGAACAAGAGCTAAAAAAGACGAAACAATGGAGCAAATATGGGCTAGAATACACGTTCCTAAATGGTCTGTATGCATTTTCAAGATCCTGCATGGAGCCTTAGTGAACTTGGACAAAGTGCCAAAATAGAACAACAATATATCTCCTATTTGTTTTTTGTGCAAAGAGGAGGAGGAGTCCCATGAACACCTCTTTGGTGGCTGCAAATTCACTAAAGAAGTATGGGGGAAAGTTTGCAAGGAGTTCCACCTATGAATTGAGTTGATTGATGATACTAGGAGGATGGTCAAGCGTTGTGGAAATGGTGATAGGATGCTCTTGTTGGATGCTCTATGCTTCTATATATGGACTGAAAGAAACATTGTCAAGCACGGAGGAGTAGCGAGGAGTGTGAGTACTATTTCTCTAAAAATTTGTAAAAGTGTAAAAAAGAAACTACATGTTAGCTAATGGTGTGAGTTGCTCACGTTGGTGATGTGTAGCGAGCATAAGGGCTATATGTAACTCTTGACCTCCTAATATATTTACCTAATTCTGATACATACATACATATATACATATATATGGCCAACAAGGAGTGGCTCAAGTGGTCAAGCACGGTGTCTCCTCATGAAGGGACCCGGGTTCGAATCCCCATTGCCACCTTGATTTACCACCCTCCTGGGCATTCGGGGTCCGCCCCGGGCATGGCAAAGGGAGGAGAAATCTTTTTCTCTTAATCCCATATATACATATATATGTATAAATATATAGATATATATACACATACATATATACCTATATATGTATATATATACATATGTCTATACATATACATATATATGTATATATATACATATATAGATACATATATACATATATAAGTATATATACATATATAAGTATATATACATATATATGTATATATATATATATACAGATATATATTACACACACACACACACACACACATATATATATATATATATATATATATATATATATATATATATATATCGGAATCAAGTAAATATATTCCTACACCCCCCCTAAAAAATATTAGAGGGGTCAAGATTACATGTAGGCCCAACACCATACACCCAAAATAGCATTACAACTCACACATTTAATCTATACGTAGTCTACATCTAATGCATTTACATATTTATACAGCAATGTTTGAGGCATTCATAGACTTTCCTTAGTGTCTTTTAGCATTCCTCTCCTCCCAGATATGGTAGCAAAGGGCAACAAACAAAAGATTTTTCTTCGCATCTCTTCCGCATCTCTTCCGCATCTAGAAAGCATTCTTCTCGATTCAGCAGTGAGTTGAATATGAAGTCTAAACTCCCTGCATAAATGGTTCCAAACTTCCTTTGTGAACTTACATTCCCCCACAAGGTGATTGTGGCTTTCTTCCTTATCCTCACATAACAAGCATACAATAGATATATCATAATTCCAGCTCTTTATTCTATCAAGAGTGGAGACAATATGGTGCAGAAATTTATATACACACATGCTCCATTTAGGCACATACCTATCCATCCATATTTGTTCTCCCACTGTATCCTTCACTCTTCTGTTACGGGCCATTTCCCATCAGCTTATCTTCTTATCTATGAGCTGCCATCCACTAAAATTATTAGCAATAAACATGTGCTTAATTTGCGGTCATATTTCCCTCATGACAATGATGGATATTGAATACCCTTCTCTTGTTTTTGGAATAAAGTCCAGTCCTCTAGGATATCTATCTCTCATCCATTTGCCCCAAGTAGATGTGCCTTCTTGGTATGAAATCAGACTTCTCATTGAACCCCATCTAGCAATATCTCTAGGAGTCTTCAAATTCAGTCCTCCTTCATCCTTAGGAAAAGCTAGCCTGGAATACTTCATAGGATGGTGCTCGCTTCCCCACAAAAAATTAGCAATCTGCATTTCAATTCTATCCAGAACAGAGACAGGAATTTCACCTTGTTGTGCCCAAAAAATGAGAAGACCCTCAATAGAAGCTTTGATCAAGGTACTACGCCCAGCCATAGAAGTCTTTTGTGTAGGCCATCTATATATCATCTCCTGCACTTTATCAATGCAGTCTGTAAAGTCTTTGACTTGAAGGTTGCCACCTGCAAGTGGAAATCCCAAGTATTTGGTTGGGAAAACTCCTTTTTCAACCCTCATTTCCTACGTAAGTCTGACATCCACCTGATGGCAATTCTTTGACAAGAAGATGTGTGTTTTATTTGCATTAATACACAACCATGTTTGCTTCGCAAAGTCCCTCGGTAAGCCTTTTAGATTTTCCAGGTAATGTTGCTTGGCTTCTATGAACACCAGAACATCATCAGCAAAAATCAAATGCTTCATTACCTTTGTGCTATGTACAGTGTAGGGCTTTATTTCCTTCTCTTCTTCGGATCGTTCCATCCTCCTTATAAAGTATTCCATAACAATCACAAAAAGAAGGGGGGATAGGGGGTCACCCTGGCGCAGCCCATTGCTGCCCCTAAAGAGACCAGTCGATGTGCCATTCACCAGAACTGAGTAACTAGTAGTCATGACACATTTTTTCATCCAGCCAATCCATTATTCGTTGAAACCCATCTGTTGCAAAATACACCAAAGTTTATCCCACCGTACATTGTCATAAGCTTTGGAGACGTCAAGCTTTAAGAAAGCCTTCCTACTACCTCTCATAACATTATAGTCTAGGAGAAATTCACCAGCAAGAAGAGCACATTCACTAATGCTTCTACCTGTAACAAAAGCTCCTTGATTTGCAGAAGCCAGAAAGGGGAGGACCGTTTTCATCTTGGCAGCTAGGATTTTTGCAATAAGTTTATATTGTACCGAGAAGTAGGCATTGGGATGGAAATCAGCAAGAGAAGATGTAACTTTCTTCTTCATAATAAGAACAAGAAAAGAGTGATTAACTTGTCTCACCATATTCCCTCCTTGGAGAAAGCAATCCACATAAGCAAGCAAGTCACCTTTAATAACATCCCAATTTTTCTTGTTAAAGAAAGCATTAAAGCCATCAGACCCCGGTGATTTATTGCTTCTAATGCTCCATAAAGCATCGTTGACCTCCTATTCATTAGTCCTTCTAGTAAGAATGTTATTATGAGTGCTAGTGAGTTTGAATTTCCAATCAATTTCCTCCTTCTCATCAATATTGTTAGAAAACACTTTATTGTACAGAGATGTGTAGAACCCAATCGTCTGTTCTTCAAGATCTTCCTAATTGTTGACAACCATACCCTCAACATTAATGAGTTCAGAAAGAATATTACCTGCCTCTCTCCTTCTAGCTACATAATGGTATAGCTTTGTGTTTCTATCTCCATCATCCATCTACTTCTCCTTGCTTCTCTGCCAAAAGAATTTTTCCTCTACCTTCTTTAGATCTGCAAGCATCATTTTTAATCCCCTTTCTTTGTGTATCAAAATAGGATTTAGAGGATCAATTAACAGTCTTTGTCTAATGTCTTTGCACTCCTACTTGGTCTCCTTCAACATCTTTGGTATGTTCACCTTTTCTTCTGCCCATTTTTTGATAGCCACCTTGGTGTTTGACAACTTTTTTGTAGAGACATACATGGGGTTTCCTGTCACCTGGATACTCCAACTTTGCTTTATGACTTCATCAAACCCTTTCCAGACCGCCCAGTAGTTTAGAAATCTTAAAGGTATTCTTTTATGTTTTTTCTCAGTAATTTGGACAGCAATAGGAGCATGATCACTAACAATAACCTTCAGCCTTTACCTGCACATTAGGAAAAATTTTCAACCATTCATTATTCACAAGAGCTCTATCCAGCTTGCTTGCTATTCTGTCACCCGGTCCCCTTTCATTATTCCAGGTAAAAATATCCCCACCAACCATTGGTAGCTCAAATAGACATGATTTATCAATGGCTCGATTGAAAGCATCCACTTCAACATTAATAGCAAGACTTTTCCCTTTTTTCTCAGCCTACAACCGCACTGTATTAAAATCACCAATGACCCTCCAGGGAAGTGTAGGTTGTTTAGAGATAGAAACCATAGTATCCCATAGATCCAATCTCACTTTGTCGTCATTGTGCCCATAAACAATTCTCAACCACATATGCAAGCCTCCATTATTGACACAGTCCACAGTAATCTACTGATCTGACATCTGTACCACTAAAAGTTGCCATGCATTAGGCTTCCATGCCACACACATTTTAACAACCTCACCACAATCAACATTGGATATTTTCTCCCAGCCTTGCGGAAACAGATATTTAATACTATTTTTATTTTGTACCTTTATTTTCGTCTCCACCAATGCAACCAGAGAGTGACCACTAGCAACAATCAATTATCAAATTCCTTCTTCCTGTTCCTATCACACCCACCTTTAATATTCCATAAGAGCATGGACATATCAAAGATTTTTGTTGGACCTGGTACGCCTAGGAGGCTCCTTTCCGACATTCTTGCCCTTCCTTTTCTGTTCATGTTGCTTAGTTGCATTTTCCTCCTCAGTGTCTGATTTGGAAAGCGCCCCGAAGCTGTTCATTGTGTCCAGAATAGCACTAACACCTTGGTTGTTGGGAATGCCTACCTACTTAACCCCTTTTCGACGTGAGCTTGACACAAACTCACCCTCCTCCCTATTATTAGTCTTCTCGACTCCTTTACTGCTGCCAGTTCATGTATGTTTCTCCTCTTCTTCGACTGCACTGCTACTGCTGGTTTCTTTCCCCTTTTGTTGCTCTGCCTTGTTCTCATCTGCCTTATTCTTCTCACTCTCGGCACCTTGGGTGGTTGCATCCGGGTTGGAGGAGGTTAGCTTTTCCCTCAGACCTGCCCACCCTCCTTGTTATTGTCTATTGGTTTCCTGTCACAATAGCCATCAGCGTGCCCAAAAGCCTTGCATATTGAACATGTCTCCGTCACATGGTCATACTCGACCCTCACCGGGATGGGTTCCTTTCCCTTCACGTTCAACATAACCTTACACAGTGTTGGCTTCTCCACCTCCAGTTCTACAATAACCCGGGCTTCATCCGTCTCGAGAGATTGGTCATTGATGTGTAGGACTCGTCCGACTCTGCTTGCAATTATCCCCACCGCTCACCTAGTCCAGGAGCGTCCCATGGAGTGCACCGTGATCCATGTCAGAACGGTAGTGAAAATGTCCCTCTTGAGTTCATCGCCAAATCGGTAATCCTTCATGATCACCAACTGACAGTCAAACCACCTAGGGTCGGCGTTCATATATATATATATATATATATATATATATATATATATATATATATATATATATATATATATATATATATATATATATACATACATACTTGACATCTACACTAATACTTGATGCAATCAAACAAATCCATGAACCATACGTCTCACTCCTTTAGTCAATCCTTTTGTGACCTTGATATGATCAGTTCACTATATAAATCGGTCATTTGGTTCATTGGTTCATCTATAATAAAACCAATCCTTAACTTGAACCAGTCAGTTGAGAATCTAGTTAGTTAACGTGTTGATTAAATTGAGCACGTAAACACTTTTAGCAATAAATTCACATATCATTCATGAGTAAACTCTTATTCCAAGTGCATACTAATAGTGTGATCCTATATAGATTTATGACATCACCAGCAAGGAGCAGTCACTAGAAATACATCATTTCTACCCAAGTAAATTGGAAAGTTGATGAACAACTTCAACCTACAATATGTGTTATGTGTTACAATGATTCTATAATTCCTTTGTATCTAATATCCATTATGAATTTGATGCTCAGAATCATCACCCTCTCAATGATAATTCCAAGTTCCTTGAAATAGAGTAGACTGTCTAAGGTATATGCGACATCAATGTCATATATTGAGTCACATGTCCATGTGCATGCTTTTCTTAGTCTCTCTTATCAAGTGGCTTGGATATCAAACTCTAGTAGTATGGAAAAATCCCATTTCATCACTCACATTCATCCCCATATGTCACAATGCGCCAGATCATCATCTTTATGGAGACACTTTTTTAAGGTCACGATGTATGATGTAAAAGTACATCAAATGACATGTGATGAGTGTAGTGATATAAGATCTATGAACCATGATCACCACCTTTACTATGAGATACGGTTATGACCTCCATTTATGGTTTACATGTGTCACTCTTAAGGTGGGTCTATCTGATATACTATTCTCCAAGAAGTATCTTTGTGCTTGGTTTGATATCACATATATCATGACAGATGAGATTTTTTCATCCACCGAGACACACTCTAGTCACAAGTGTTAGATATGTTTGTCGGCCTCCCATAGTAACATCTGACTAGGGTCATAACTAGAATGTACATACTCTTAACATTTGTCTCATTGTTTAGTTCATCAACCAGAAAGCATACATCATTGAGTAATGTCATTCTGTAGACATTCATAATGTTTCATCATTATCTCAAAACTACATTAAACATAAAAAATAAGAAGTTTTCCTTTATATTATTAATCAAACCCGTTTACATGATAAGCCATCACAATCATCATATATTTTGACTCTCTGGGTATACATACCTATTGGTATGTATGCCCAGATACCAATCATATGATGATTGTAATGGCATAACATGTAAACGGTTTGATTAATAATAAAGGCAAGCTTTCAATTTAGTTTTTATATTCAATTATGATAAAATGAACATCATAATAAATGTATAGAGAATGATATTAATCAATGACATATGTGTTCAAGTATGTTACTTAGAAGAAATGAGATCATACAAATGTTAAGAGTAAATATACATATTATCAGTGTGTCCCTAATTGTTTTTTCATTATTGAAGGTTGATAGACATCAATGACACATAAGATCAAAGTGTGAGTTGGTTGATGACATAGGCTCATTAGTCATGATATGGAAATATAAAACCAAACACACATATACATGTTGGAGAATAGTGTACCAAACAAACCCACCGTGAGATAGAGACATGGAAGCCATCATCATGGAAGTTATAGAAAACTCTCAATATGATGATGGTGGTTGTGGTTCATAGACCTGAAATCACTAAACTCATCACATGTCATTGGGTAAACTTTGACATCATCAAACGCAGTCCTGAAACATGGGTTGTTATAAAGGTGATGATCTGGTGACTTTGACATATGGGGAATGACTGTGAGTGATAAAGATAGGATTTGTCCCTCCTATAGGAGTATGATATCTAATGCCTCTTCATAAGCAAGATTGAGAAAAGTATGGCCATACCCATGTGAGACAATATGTGATATTGATCTTACTTATATCTCAAGCAGTCTACTCTAGTTCAAGAAACACCATTGAATAATAATGAGGATGAGTACTCCATGTCTGTAGTTCAATTTGGATATCAGTGACAAATGAATTATACAAACACTATAACATAATATACAAATTGTAGGTTGAAGTTGCCTCACCAACTTTCTATTCTGTTGGGTAGCACTGATGAGTGACTAGGCACCACTCATTGCTTGTGAGGTCATAAGCTATTATGGACACTCACTATCAATGTGATATGGGACCTATAGGGTCACACACATAGGAACTCACTTAGAAGAGGAGTTTAGATCTTGAATGACAACTGAATTAAGTACTACTCTGTTTAGGTATTTAGTTCATGTAACAAACTTCCTAGCAACCCAACCAAACAGTCATCTCAAGGGTTGAGATGAGCATCTAAAGAGTGCCAAATGGTTGTCTCAAGTGTTGACACAGGCGTTTGGAGAGTAAGGGTTTATTTGAGTTAAAATTGGTTAAGAAGCTAGCCAACCCAACCGGATGGGTCAACTCGAGTCACCGGACGGTAGTCTGGGTGACTGAGACGAGTGTCTTGCATGGATGAGATGGTCCAGTTCATTTGAGGGATGGTTCTAGACATTTCACTTTTTGTTTCGCTTATACATTACTTGTTGTGTAAGGAAATCAATGTCCAACATTGATAGGAATTCAATTGCCAATTGTGTGTACAACTGGGAAACAACGAGACAACCTTCTTATAGTGAGAGATGGTTGTCTCGTGCACCAGATGTTTATCTGGGTGTGCCAGATGACTGTCTCGGACGTTGCAAGTTACAATACATCCATAATTGTTGTGAAAATTCGATCTCTTTTTGTCTTTTCCACTCCCACACAGACTCGGAACCTTGACTCTGACTCTACTATAAATAGAGGGGTTCTAAGGGCATCCAAGAGCACAACACAAACAATTGAGAATTAGTTGATCTGAAAATTGTAGATCTCTCTAGTTTTAGTAACCAAGAGAGCTCAAGCAAGTGCTACCCAACTACAAAGGGATAGCTACGGGAGAGAACAACTGAAGACCATTGTTGTGGGCGAGCTGGTTTGGGACTAGCACCCCAATGGGAGGGAAAACTCCTTCCTGTCTGTTCTAGCAAGATGATAGGAGTTCTAGTTTAGCTTTGTGGACTACTATAGAGGTAGGAATCCTTTGGCTTCTGTGAGGAGGGCAATGTCAAATCAGAGTCTGTGGCTAGATCTGAGGAGCCACTACAACAATTGTCTAAGTCTGCTATCCTTGCAGGAGCAGTTCGAAGAGTCCTAATGCAATCAAGAGTTGTAAAGAAACCTTCTAACATAGAGTAGAAATCTACTTCAAAGAGGATTATCGCTGGAATTTCTGCAGGATAAGGTTTATTTTTATGAAACCATCATTCCCATTGCATAGTTATTGATGTGATCTGCTAGCACTGGGAAATATGTTAGTAAATTTTTTGTTTTTGCTGCCTACCTAATGTTGTATTTCCCTCAGTGGTATTAGAGCCACATCAATTGATTATGTTTTGGGATAATCAATATGATCAGCTTTTGGTTTTATCGTGTTTATTTATTGCATGCGATGTGAATGTTTAAATTTTTAGATGTGCATGTTTATCTTATAACCACAAAAAGAACCCTATATATATATAAATATACATATATATATATATGTCTGTGTGTGTATATATATATACATATATACATATATATACATATATATATATATATATATATATATATATATATATATATATCTGTACATGTTAAAAAGATAACGACTGACATACACATCAATCGAAAACAATGGTCTACATTGATGGAAAGAGTTCAACAACCTCGACCCTATAAACAGGCCCTAAGAACAGCCATGCATCTCATCTCAAAAAATTGAAGACAAAAACTCTGAAAGGCTACCGCCAAGATCAGGGCAAGGATGAGACCTATTGAACAAGCTAGTTTTATCAATCTAGTTGGTCGATGCCTATCAAACTCAAACATATATCGACATATTTCCTTCATCCGTAACTCCAGGTTGTCGATTCCCTTCCCCAAGGTGATTGATCTCTTTCCCAAGTTGTTCTCTATTCCCCTACTTCCGATGCAAGTTAGGGTTAATACCTAGAGGAGAAAGAAGGAAGGAAGATTGCCATCACACACCATGTTGATCCACTTCCACCACCATCGTGACCGTGATGGACTCCGCTTCCTCTTCTTGTCATATTAATCTTTCCATGTCAAGGGAGTAGTCTTTTCACTGGGATGTGGGGACTAGCCCCACTACCTAGTTCATGTAATTTCATTCATGTTCCAATTCATGTATGAACATATATAATTCATATCCAATCATTTATTGCATGTTTTGTGGATTGATCACCCTCTTTACAAGGAACCTGCAACCACTGGGATGTCGCCACTATAGGCTCATTGCCGCCTCTGCCTGCTCTCAAATGCCTCCAGATCTCCATCCTTGTGGTCATGTGCCACTTGCGACTATCGTGGCAAAGCAACAGGGGAACAGCACCCCCCACTCTTTGTAGATCGCTGTAACAGAGAGGCATGAGAAGCCCATGTTCTCCCGGTCTTCCTGTCATCTGGTCCAACCCCACCATCGAGACCCCTTTTTGATCTCTCTCATCACGCTTCCTGGGTTATCGCTGCTTGGGTTGGCACTAGCGGCTCTGAAGCCCTACCTCCATGAGGCAGATCTGTAGTGGAGTTTGTAGTCGGCGGCGGGGTGAAAGACCCATCCCCAGAGCAAAGCTCCGTGGTAGCGAGCATGCTTTCGGGAGATGGAGGGCTCGCACTTAGTGCAAACTGAACCAATAGTCATTCAAGGCTCTCAGCATGTGGTGCTTCTTCTAGTCTTCATTCTTATCCCACATTCTCCCAATCATGGACAACCCTCACCTATACACTATAACAACTGCCACAAGGTCGATGAGTTGTCCGATTTAGCACATCCAAGGGTTGCAAAAGCATGATCTGTGTAGGGCTACAACCATATCTTGTGCACGATCGTGACATATGACATATCACAGCTGATCAAGGCCTAAGTTCCAAATATGAAATGTTGCCCTATTATTATATAATATTTAAAGCTAAATATCTCCTTCTGGGAACATTGAAATAATCCTAAACATTGATCGTAGTTTTATCGTAACTCAAGCTATATTCCAACCAACTATGGTGTCAAGACTCACTCATTTAACCATTTAATATCTACTTCAAAAAAGAATAAACTTAAAGATCTTAATCATGATATCAACACCAATTAGCATCCATATTTTGTCAAAGCACTTGGAACTCTTCAAATTACTTAAAGATATGAGTTCACCTATGCCATTGGACATTTAGAATTCTAAAAGTCCACTCCATCACATCCTACATACCTTAAAAGATATTTTGTGCTCGAAATTATGCCAGAAAAACCACTTTGTCACATCATATACATCTTAAAAGAACTTTCATCCTCAAAAGTCAACCATACTCGTACTCTAAAGAAAACTACCATGACTTCATCTACATGTAGGAAACCACTCTATGTGCAACATATCCGAGAACAAAGCTCCATAATCATATCCAAACCACTCTTAGGAGGTTTTGAAAGCATCTACGGTGAAACCTCACTTCATAGAAGGCTCAAACAAGGGTTTAGAAGCTCTGATTATGTCATGACATATCTCATATATCAGGGCTGCATCCTTATCTTAACCCGTGCATTAGGGTTTTCACATCATATTACCATATTCCAAAGGCATTAACTAAAGTTAACCCATTATAACATTTTAGTTAGCTCATTGTTAGAACATGTTCATCATCAACATATGCCTTTTAGGAGGGAGTTAACTAAAGTTAACCCACCTTATCCATCTAGATCATATCAAGGTGTCATAATCATTATGTTGTGATAACTTTCAAACTATATTTTCATCATTTTTAAGCACTAAGCTTAACACCTCATGTAACATATTTCATCCATATGATCTTATTTCATTGTTCATGCTAAATTGCCACATTTATTAATGATTGAATCAGAAGGTTAATTATCTCTAATATATCATCGTTATTCATTTACATGGTTAATCATTTATGCATTTCCATCTATTAAACCATCTCTAGGTTTCCATCTTATCATGTCTATATATCACGTCTCGATATTAAATCACATCTTTATATTTATTATATCCTGGTTGTGCTAAACAAACTTATGTCAGTGGCTTATTAAACATATATCAAAACTTTATCTAGCCCAATTGAGGTTCTCCTAACCCGTATCATGAGGGTACTGTCATGCTCAAACTCTTTGAGCTAACTCAACTCTATGAGTATCTCATAAACAAAAACTTTATCTTCCCTCTTTCATCTAGGGTTACCAGGTCTACCTCATTGGCACTAGTGATAGCTTTACAAGCTCTAGCCACATAAGCACAAACCAAACATGCTACAACATACTATTCATAGGTCTTCTACACATGAAACATGTTTACCCAAAACTCTCTTATATGCACCACTAGATTCCTATGTGGGGAACCACAAACCCGAGCATGAGGCTTCACAAAAACTAACATAGCTACCTCCTCCAGGTCTTGGGCTCTCTCCCTCACCCAGATGGAAGGCACTCATATTGATGTTCACATATGTACATGTAACCAACCTCTATTTATCCCTAGGGTTTGGTCCTCCCAAGGACATCTAGGGTTCAACAAAACTATAGGAATCATGCACAAAGCGACCCAACTCAATCACTCAGGAGTATTCTTGTTTATGACATATCATATCTCATAATTCTCATATCTTGGAGTTTAGGTTCTCTAACCTTCTCCCAATGGGTCTCACTCTCTCTGGAGTTAACCCCAAAACTGGTCCTAACACTATAGGTCCTCCTTCGTAAAAGAGATTGAGGCTCATGCTGACTCACAACCTTATCTTAACTTAACATATCCTACCTCATAAAAGCCTATTTACTTGCATCATCGGAACATATCTTGCATCCTCAAAACTGAACTTAAGTCCTCAAAGGCAAACATATATCATCATAAACCATCTTATATCAGCTCTATACAACTTAGATCATCATCTAATCTTATTCCATCTATCACATATGTCAAAAAGGCTCTAGACATCTAATCTAGAACTATACTCTTTTCTAGACTGATGTCATCACTTTCACTTAGGTTGCATGACCACCTCCTACTCGTACACATGTGGGGACACATTTTTGTAATACATATACATATTAAAATATTATGTAGTTTTTCTCTGATAAAACATGCGTCAGAGAAAACTATCAAGGTTCGATCTGATTGCAATCAAAAACCTAATCCTGAAAATGAGTGTCCCACACATAGTAGAGAGTACAGTGTCATGAAAACTAGTGAAAGGGGTGAGAACATGGTGTAGACTAGTGTAGCTACTTTAGACAATGAGCGTCATATGTCTAGGGTTTCTCTTCCCTTGATGCACATCATTTCCAAATAGTGCAACGTCCCATACCGCTGCACTACAAGGAAAGAACGACATCTAAGGACTTGCTACTCAACAAGCACCAGTCTAGACCTAGTTCTCAAACATCTAGGTGCTAACCAAGAGGCTAGGTCAGATCTAGTCTCTAAAAGACGACTAATCTAACCCTAAAGATATTATTAAGTTCAAGGTTTTCTAGTTTTGAGTTTCATAGTGAGCAAATTCCAGGCTTTGCTATTATTCATGCTCTGATACCACCTGTGACGTCCCCAGATTTTCTAAAACATAATCTGATGTGTGACGTCCAAATTGAAGCCCTCACCTCAGCGAGAATCCCAATTTAAACATCCCACACTAGGCTAAGAAGAAGAAAATCGAGGGAGTCAGAAGGAACATACATCAGTAGTACATGTACATGAACAATAATAAAACCATACACACATGTTCACCATTCAACATATAATTACAACATGAATTGTTACATTACTTGATATTACATATTGAGCAGCAAACTTAAACATATACATGTACTGCCACTAAACTACATGATCTTAAGACAATAGGTCCACCTGTACATCAGCTTCTCACACAACTCTCACTATCCTGGATGTTCAAGAGCATAACCACAACCTAAACAAAAGATTACATGCGGTACACGTCAGCATAATATTTCAAGAATATTGTACTGAGTACGCCAACGTGTCTTTTATATACCTCTCATCATATCTTGGCAATAAGATAAAACTAATACTTGGCAATAACAGAAGAATATAAGAAAAGTGTATACTTGCACAAAGATATTCATTAACAAAAGAGAACACATATTTTAAACACATTTTCCATTATATATCCATGCATTTGCCACCTAAGGGAATAATGCATCATCTCTGCTACCAAAGGGAATGAGATGTAAGGCCTTATGATCTACTACCAAAGAGTTAGATCATTGTACAATGTGATCTGCTACCAAAGAGAATGATCTCTTTCTAGCACTATGCTACCAAAGAGAATTATTGCTTTCATATAATGGAATAGATATATTATGTTTCATGTGTTCATAATCATTAGTATGGAAAATCAAGTAACATATCATGCAAGAACAATCATTTCATCCAATATCATATGCCAAGTATTTTACTACACATATAACACACGCATATTGTATAATAAGCCAAGTAAGAGGTAATAGCGTACCTTCCAAAGAGACATCCTAATCACATACCACTGATGTCAACTATAAGCTTGGTCAACCCTGATCAAGACAAGACCATACATATCACTATCAGGTTCTCATCATCATACATCTCATCCTAGCCCTAATCGTATTCATTAGGGTTTACTTTATCTCATTAGGATATTTCCATATCACTTGCATTCTTGTCTTATATTTATCTTCCTGATGTCATTTTCCAGATTATAGTTCATTATCTAAACATTAGGTTCCACATCCTTTTTATGCACCTATTAACCTTAGGTTACATCATTAACCTAAATTAGGGTTTTATATCACATTAAAAGAAAACATCATTGTATAACATGGATTGTGGGTATCATCCTGATCTCATATTTAATTCTGAGGTTCCAGATACTGATATGAGATTACTCTATAAATTTCACCATTTATTGAGCATGTATGCATTAATTGCCTTTTATTTAGGGTTAAAAGCCCTAATTAGCCGTATGGAGTAAATTACATGATTTCGTGCATCATCATCATAATCGCTGACATACATTGGATTATAAGCATGAATATTGATTTACTGACATATTCTCATAATTTTAGGCCAACGTTTGATATTTATTATCCATCAATTAAGCATAAACAAGATATCACTGATATTCATGCATCAAAAGCCTGATATTATTGTTCTATTGTATTCTATTCATTTTTCTGAGAATTTCAATACCTTATTTGTAATTTTTTGATAAGCAGACAATTTTCTAGAATTTAGTGAAGAACTGTGAATTTCTGAGAGTTTTTACCTTTTTCAGCAAATTGGGTCTTGCCACGTGGGCATTAACGGGTTTGCGCAAGTCAAGGCTTGGGCCACTGGTTCACAGTCTGGACCCGCCTGGTTTGGCTTGGAGGGTCAGCCTACCCTTTCTCCTTTGTCGGTGGCCGTTTTGAGAACACGATCTGGGTTTCTCGCCTACGCACGTGCTCCTCCGTTCCTGGGATGCCGTCACACCGCCGCTGGCTGGTCTCCAGTTCTTAGCATGATATCGTGCACTTCCAGGTCTGCCAGACGTAGCCGTCCCCATGGTAGAAAAGGGGGAACGCACAGTCTACTCCTCATCTCCACGTCTGACGCCGCCATGGCCGGAAGATCGGCAAGGAACCTGCAACCACTGGGATATCGCCAGTATTGGCTCATTGCCTCCTCTGCCTTCTCTCAAACGCCTCCGGATCTCCATCCTTGTGGTCGTGCATCACTTGCGACTGTCGTGGCAAAGCAACATGAGAACACCACCCCTCCCGCTCTTTGCAGATCGCTGTAACGGAGAAGCATGAGAAGCCCATGTTCTCCCGGTCTTCCTGTCATCTGGTCCAACGCCACCATCGAGACCCCTTTTTGATCTCTCTCATCACGCTTCCTGGGTTATCGCTGCTTGGGTTGGCACTACCAGCTCCGAAGCCCTACCTCCATGAGGTCGTTTTGTGGTGGAGTTTGCAGTCGGCGGCGGGGTGAAAGACCCATCCCCAGAGCAAAGCTCTGTGGTAGCGAGCATGCTTGCGGGAGATGGAGGGCTCGCACTTAGTGCAAACTGAACCAATAGTCACTCAAGGCTCTCGACATGTGGTGCTTCTTCTAGTCTTCATTCTCATCCCACATTCTCCCAATCGTGGACAACCCTCACCTATACACTATAACAACTGCCACAAGGTAGATGAGTTGTCCGATTTAGCACATCCAAGGGTTGCAAAAACATGATCCGTGTTCTCTCCCTAGTTAGGGCTACGACCATATCTTGTGCACGATCGTGACATATTTCATATCACATCTGATCAAGGCCTAAGTTACAAATATGAAATCTTGCCCTATTATTATATAATATTTGAACCTAAATATCTCCTTCTGGGAACATTGAAATAATCTGAAACATTGACCGTAGTTTTATCATAACTCAAGCTATATTCCAACCAACTATGGTGTCGATACTCATTCATTTAACCATTTAATATGTACTTCAAAAGAGAATAAACTTAAATATCTTAATCATGATATCAACACCAATTAGCATCCATATTTTGTCAAAGCACTTGGAACTCTTCAAATTACTTAAAGATATGAGTTCACCTATGCCATTGGACATTTAGGATTCTAAAAGTCCACTCCATGACATCCTACACACCTTAAAAGATATTTCGTCCTCAAAATTATGCCAGAAAAACCACTTTGTCACAAAGTCTATCTAGACTGAACCACTCCCCAACTCTCTCTATGAGTCCACATGATCTGGCGATCCTTTTCTTTTGTGAACAGGTGCCACCGTCATTGGTTTTCCTCTTGCGAGCAATCAACATAGCAAGTGTACTCTTATTACTCTCCTAAGAAAACCATTACCTTTGTATTCGAATTCCAAACTCCCTCGACTTTAAGTATCCTCTACCTCACCTGCAAAGATCCATTTAGGTGGGCACACCAGCAACAACCACTATTGAACAACAGATGAAAAGCGGCTCTTGGCCTTTCCTCCATAGCTTCCCAATCTAAGGCTTTTGCAAGCATCACACGACCTCCAGGAACTTGACCACGCCTCACATAGATGGTTTGAAGTCCCTGCAACCTCCTTCAAACTTCATCTTAAAGCTCCAACCAACTAGGGTTGGTTAACTAGGAGATCTACCATGATAATTTCCAAGGTCAGTGATTTTGAAATCCCCTCAACTACACCTTTATTCGCCTTCCCCTTTCTTCCTTCAAAACCCACTCAATATCTAGTTCCCTTTTTCCCTAGGCCACATCCTCAAATGAGATACGATGAGACACAGGGCCTCGTTCTCCCTCCAAAGTCTACCAGAACACAAGAAAGGAGGGTCATTGCGAATGTGCTCGGTGAGGTGATATTAACTTCATGCTTAGTTTCCCATTTTGAGCCACTATCTGAGTGCACCACTCTATGTGTGGTCATCGTTTGCTGTCAAGCTATAATTGCAAGGTTGGAGACACAATCACGACCCTCGGTTACTCATGTGCGGTTGAGATGAAGTCAGAACAAGAGTGAAGCTATGGTTGACTTAATCTAGGAGAACGTGACACTGCCTACCATCAAAACCAAGGCTATAAAGGATAAATCTTATTCCTAAATACATTTCATAATAAATATTTCATAAACTTTAAACCTCTATAGTTTTTGATTGGATGGCCCATTCATCATCAAATTTTGATCATAGCTTTAAAATCATCTGAGCTACCTTCCATTAAAGTTTGGTTCCACGACTCAACTATTTGACTATTCAAATAAATACTTCAAAAAGGGACAAAATTAGGGACCTTAAACATGATATATAGATCAATTGATTTTTCATGCTTAGTCAAATTACTTGAAAATCTTAATTGGAATCAATCACATGAATACACTTATGTCATTAGTCATTTGAAGGGTTTAAAAGTCTACTTAGTTGCATCCTACACAGCTTAAATGAAATTTCATCCTTGAAATCAAGCCAAAATACTCTCCAACACAAGTAGCACCTCAAACGGCAATGGACGAAGTCCTTCTAGCACGTTGGCAACAACCTTGATGACTCTATGTAGTTCAAACAGATGACCAAAAACTCCTTATCGTGCTTGTAGAGCCAACTAGAAATGGTTTCCTTATGTATCAATGTGCTAGCCCTAACTTGTACTCCCTAGATATCTCTCCGTTTATACATAAGACTTGCTTTGGGCTCTCACGATATGAAAATAGTGAGAGGATAATGTTTTTTAGTGTTAGTTCACTACAACAAAATGGGGATATGACATTGGTTATTTTTTACATTTTGTGTCCATTGTAATCTAACGACCAAGTGGGCTATGCTAAAACTATACCATTCTTCATCAATTAAATTTACTTATGACAATGTTTTTGTCAATTTGTAGTTATAAAAGAACCGATGACCGAACTCCCAGTGAGTGTTGCTTTGACCTTTCCTCTTCAGTTGTTTAATTAAGAATAACTTACATAGAATAACTTACTATTAGTTTTAATAGTGATAGAATAGTGAAATTTTAGGTAAATATGATAGGTTATATGTAAATAATTGACTACATATATGTTCTATCGGTTCTTTACAACTAACTGGCAAGAAATGTGATAAAATAGTGAAAATTTTAGGTGTACCCCTTTGGTTCATTGTAAATAACTAAAGTAGCAGTTATATATAGTCAATTATTTACAAATAACTGACAATAAATGGCTATGTTTTATTTATATGGAAGGCATGCAGACCTGGTGTCCATTCAGCGAGCCTATTTGGACCATGTTGTTCTTCATAACTGAAATTACTAAAGAAAAATAGGCTCTTTACAAGCATCACGACTTAACAATAGACTAGAATTCCTACAAGAAAAAGATTTATACAAAATAGGCACAAACATGCCACATTCTATCCTTTTTTCATTTCAAATGCATACAAATCCACGAACTCATATATCTATTATTTCATTTCTTAGCCACACTTCAATTTCATACATATATGCACAAATAAGAATCATTCTTTTTATCATCCCTTCACATTCAAATTCACACAACATACACACTTCACATTCAATTTACATTCGCAAATACATATCAACATCAGCTGCAATCTTAGATTTTTAAGTCACAACATACAATAATTTATAAAAGAAATACGTATCAAAATTCAATTTACACTCACAAATACATATAAAAAATTTGACACCAAAGTTTTAAAAACAAAATTTTTATCACTAAATTGTAAAATTTTCATTCAACACACATTTTTGATGAATCAGTTTGCCCACTATTTGCGTAGGTCATTCACCTGCTCCAATGTATATGGTTCAACATTTGGAATAAATTACAAAGAGAATGAGACTTCCAATTAATTTTGCTTGTTTTTATTATCAAAGATGACTACTTCATTAATATGATCCATGGTTAATAACTTACATTCTCTACACATTTGATCAATTCCATATGAGTGACAATCGTCTTCATGTACAACATCACATAATATGTGCATGCCCAACCATTGTCTTGTATACGACGCTGTCGATTTACAATTATGTTAATAAATGTAATTAAGCAAGTTGGTCATATATTATGTAGTTGGAATGAGAAAACTAAACACATCAACACTCTTCCAAGTTCTGATTTCTTTTTCTTTTCTACTTTCCCTCTACTGGTACATAATGCTTTCACACCCCTATTAGTTAAATTAATAGATATTTTTCATTATTCAACTGTCATATGATGCAAACATTAACAATATGTTGGGCACCGAAAAACTATACTTACGCATGAATCACAACTATCATTGGGCATCCCTCGTTTGGTGAAAATTTTTTACCCAAAGGATCAAAGAAATACACAATCCATGTCTTATGAACAATCAGTAAAAATTGTGAATGCCTATTTCTTAGTGACAGAATGAAAATGAAATGAAAATTATATCACACTATAAATTGTATGAATACGTTACACGTACAATTGACAGGCCAAAAACAAATTTAATATTGAAGGTATCTAAGATCACAGTCTTGGACGGACCAAAAAACTACATCGTAGTAGTCACTATTCTTTGACGCTACTCAGATCTCTAAGTACATTGGTAATCGATGATGATATTAGAAATTCCACATATTCTATTCTGAAGTCTCAACCAGCATAATGGAAATGACTTATATATATATATATATATATATATATATATATATATATATATATACATATATATGTATATATACATACACACACACACAAGCACACACACACACACACACAGATATATATATATATATATATATATATATATATATATATATATATATATATATATATATATATATATATATATATATATATATATATATATATATATATATATATATATATATCTGTGTGTGTGTGTGTGTGTGTGCTTGTGTGTGTGTGTGTATGTATATATACATATATATATATATATATATATATATATATATATACATATATATACATATATATGTATATATACATACACACACACACACAAGCACACACACACACACACACACACACAGATATATATATATATATATATATATATATATATATATATATATATATATATATATATATATATATATATATATATATATATATATATATATATATATATATATATATAAACAACAGTTTGCATATAGGAAACAATTAAATACTTTTTCACGTATGATAGGGAATTCAGATTCACCGTATCCAATGTTTTATGACTAATTTGTTCAACCAATAATACTTAAATAGCTCAAAAACATAAATCAACACCAAAACATTGTCCCATCATACACCTACGATCTACTCCCCAAAGTTGATAACAATGGTATCTATTTGGTCTGTAGTGTCTAACTATCTTGTCAAAGTCTTGCATTTAGGGCCCAAGGAGTTGAAGAACCTCTTTGGAATAAAACAAGGGGGCGGCGACATCAGAATCCTAGGGGTCATCTTAGTTTTTTTAGGCTACATGCATGTATACTAATATTAGCTTTTAATTATTTTATATAATTTTCAATATGCATTTCTCATACATGAAGAAATATAATGAGTCATTCGGGACACTCAATAAATCCACCTTCTACCTCTCTGATGGTGGTGGCATTTGGGTTCTTGTACGGGAGAGATATGCTACTCATTCATGGAAAGACATGTATGACTCTGACATGATAGTGATCACGGGCAAGGGGAATACCATGAACCACATCAGGCATAGAAGATTCATCACCTGCCATGATGTTTCCTATTGGAACATTGATGATAATGTGGCATTTTCTGCACCTACAATTTTATGATACACAATTTAATTTCACAAACATAAATACTGACTTAAGGGATTATTTTTTCACAATATAAATATTGACTTAAACTGAACCTTACCTCAACCATTCAATGAGGGTCTGAAGGACTACTCCCAATCCCATCTATGGGCATGTGATGAACATGTTCTATGACTACTGGAGAAGCTTGTGCCTCCTAAGAAGCTATATATTTTTTTAAGGCTGCATCTATCAATCTCAGCACGCACTTTGCACCTCCTTCCCCTTTCTTGGCTTGATTGTGCTTATGTTGGGATGCGCCAAAAGAAGATTTTATCCCATACCCAAATCCAACACCCCTAACACATTAGGATGCACTTATGTCCCTACAACAACTGTTAACTCATCGTGGGGGTGAACTTGCCCTTCTTTCTTGGGGCAGTCAACTCCAATTAATTATCATAAAAAATGGACCAATCATTAAAACATAACAATCCGGTGAGAAAATAGCATGGTCAATATTGTGAAACCAAGAAATTTACCATTTTATATGTAACCAAGTGTGTTGCCTGGATGGGGATTTCTTCATCTTTGTTTCTCCTCACATATATCCACTCAATATAGAGAGGCAACTATCGAGAAGCACTAAGAAGAGTCAGAGCTAGAATGAGAAGAAGTAGAAGGCCCTTTCTCTTAACCTTGATCTTTCCCTTGCTCTTGCTCGTGCTCTTGCTCTTGCTCTTGCTCTTTCTCTTTCTCTTACCCTTGGTTTTTCCCTCCCTATTGTTCTATCATCAATCGACATTTCCAATAACCAACTAAATCCAATCTATGGTTGTCCACATTCTCATTATGCATGTCCATTTGAGCTTCTTGAAGAGCCTAATTAATTCATACAAATAATATTATTAAGTATCCATAAGAAATCATAAAAATCTAATTAATTCAATACATGAAATGCATCTATTTTTCTATGTAGAACAAACTCCTTTTAATCATCTTCATTAATAAGTTCCATTTAAGCAAAGGTTCCTTCTTGCCTCCAATGACATAATCTCTTGTGAGGATTGTCCACCAATCTCTATGCCTTCTCCTGATGAGCTGCATAATAGACTTGTGATGCAACTTTTCATCAAGTGCATACCAAACCTAAAAACGTTCAAAATTTAATAATATTTAGGAGTGTTAAAAGAAATAATAAGAAAAAGACTATAGACACATAATTGCATTTATCTCACATATAACTCCCACCAGATGGGTCTTTGTGGACTGTACTCACTTGTCTTCAATCCTCAATAATGAGAGGCACTTTGATTCAACCAAGGACTCCATAATATCTAGAAAACTCTTTAGTAAGAGGGTTGCTTACTTCATTTATTTCATCGCAATTATCCCTCTAACTCCATTACATTTTCAAGGGAGAGCACCATAAACACCCTGGTCAGGATGCTCAACATCCTTGGTCTCATGATGATTCTGCTCCTAGTCAGATGCCATGTATAAAATAAAAGTAAAAACATGGAAAACGTTAGATTACATATAAAACACATATCACATATAAAAAGTCAACACTTTAAGAAGTTTGATCATGACATATAAAATAGATCACATATGAACAAATAAACATGTTATATGATGCAAAAAAATCCATGTCACATATGAGCAGTGTAACTTAAACTAATATCTGCTATGTGATATTCACATGTATAGTCACTAATGTTAAATTCCACATTTACACTTGGTAAGACAACAAAAACTGGACCAGAGTCATCATACATGTCATACTATTCTTCTTTATCAATAGGATCTAAAATCAACTATCTTTTCCCATGAAAAATGACAGTCCAATTTTCTTTTGTAGGATCGTCAACATAGAATACCTATTTTTCCTATGATGCCATGATGTAGGGTTCAACCTTATCGCCTGTCCACTCAAAATTCAATAATGTGTATCCAATTTCTTGAACTACAACTCCTCTCTTATTCTCAACCCATTTACATCTAAACAATAGAACTCTCAATTCTATGTAGTCAATTTTCCATATGTCTTCAATGAAACCATAATAAGACATCTTTCCTTCATGTGGACTCTTATCCTTGGTACTAGAAAAATACAATGAAAATGCCTGAAGGCTGACCCCACTATTTTGGATGACACTTTTCTAATTTTGAGATTTTGTGCATAATGAAAATCCATTTACGTCAAACCCTTCTAAGATGTAGCATGAGTCTTTGGCTTATATGTGAGCAATTTAATAGTTTATGTAACATTATTTGGTATTTGAGAGAGTTGATTGAATACTTTTGTTTCAAACCACCTAATAAATGTCCAATTATGCTATCAAGAAAGCCACATTGAACTGGGATGGGGATTAGTTGTCTTAAGATCCTTTGTGTGTTTGGTGATATAAATACCCAAATCATCAATGTTGTGTCAAATATATAAGTGCTTTTGTTCCCACTACTCATGACTAATATTTATCTATCGTTCTCCCAGAATACCTTTTCCAAAATAAACATCATGGTTCACAACATTAGAACCAATTTCATTGCAACTCAAAAAGTCATTGCAAAAGTCCATAACCTCCCTAGAAATATAGCCCTTAATGGTACTCCTTTTAGGGTAACAACAGTTCTGAACATCACCTTTCAAAACACTCATGTACAACTCTAAAGAATACTTCCAATGTAAAAAAATTGGATCTAAAATTTTCACTTACCTAGTTAAATGGACAACTAGATGTACCATGATATCAAAAACTTAAGGGGGGGAATATTGCTCAAGTTTCCACAAGGTGAAGACCACTTTTCTTTTCAACTTATCTAGAATCTCAGAATCAATTACTTTTCTACACAAAGTCTTGAAGAAGAAACAAAGGCTAGTTATTTTAAACCTTACATGCATAGTAAGGATATATCGAATAGCCACAGGAAATATGTGTTTCATTAGAGTCTGACAATCATGAAATTTAAGACCTATCATCTTCAGATCCTTCATTGATACCAATCTATAGACATTGGATGAGTATCCCTGTGGTACCTTAACATTGCACAAGCACTTGCAAAAAGTTCTCTTCTCCTTTGTAAACAAAGTGTAACAAACGAGAGGTATATATGTGCGGCAACCTCTTGTAATATATTTTGTTATTTCTTTCCTTATTCCCATTTCACATAGTTCCAAACTAGATTAGATGCCATATTTAGTCTTACCAGGTATATTCAATACATAGCCAATAATACTATCACAATCACTTTTGTCAACAAGCATGACATCGTTACAATGTTGAATTGTCTAAGAACTCCAATAAGGAAGATCCCCAAATATCAACCTCTTTATGAATAAAGATTTTTCATAGTGGGAGTAGTCCACAATCTCTTACCAAAATGATATACAATGTTGGTTACTCTTGCATAAGCATCCTCCCCTAACATAGATTTAGGGGAACTCCATTTGTTAGTTGAGCCATTGAATCTTTTTCACAACTTCTAGCAAAGGATGCATCTTTGGAAGAAAACTTGAATGACCAATATATATATTATTACCATCATGTTTTAGTCTAATAGAATTTGTATTTTCTTCACATATAAGGCATGCCTTATTTCCTTTGATGTTGTGACCATACATGTTCCCATAAGCTGGAACGTCATTAATAGTGAAAAAAAACATAACATGTAAATTAAACATCCCTCCCCACAAAGAGCATCATAAGTTATCATGCCTTCTCCCCTTGGTTTCTTCAGGTCATCAAACAGATGTTCAAGGTAAACATCAATATCATTGCCAGGTAGTTTGGGGCCCGATATCAGTAATGACAACATGAAATATTTATTCTTCATACACAACCACATAGGAAGATTATATACAACAATCATGATAGGCCAAGTACTATGTTCGTTGCTTAATGTTTGATTTGGATTCATCCTGTTAGTACAAAGTCCAAGTCTTAAACTCATGGATTCTTCACCGAATTCAGGATACATTCAATCAATCTTCTTTCATTGTGGATAATCGGATGCATGTCGTATCATACCATCATTGTTTTTCTTTACCTCTGCATGGAAAGAAAAAAAATTTGCGTCTATGATATTAGAAAACAAGTGTTGAAACTGGGGTATTATAGGAGGATACCACATCACCTTGGTAGGAGACTCAGTTTTGGTCTTACCTGATGTCATCCTTTTGTACCTAGACATCCCACATTTTGTACATTCTTTTAGATTTACATAGTCCTTTTGAAACATCACATTGTCATTCAGGCATGCATGTATCTTCTTATCCTCCAATCCCATTGTGTACAACATCTTTTCCATTTCATATGTTGAGAGTTGAATCTCATTGCCTTCAGGGATAATTTCTTTCAACAAAGACAACAAAGAAATGAAGCTTTTTCCGATCCATATATTGTTAACCTTCAGAGTATACAACCTCAAGTATAATGGTTTCTCAACATTGCACATAATGTTTCTAAATAAGGAAGTTGTGTCTGTTACTATCACCCTTCTACCATCTAGCATCACATCAACCATGTTTGCTGGAATTGGATCATTCTAATCAACATTGTCAACCATTTCTTCTTGGACAGAACTACCACTACCAACATCATATGATCTCATATTATGAATATTTCCATGCTAGTAAAATTCACTATGGCCCTATACAATCCCATTGGACATTACATGATCTTTGATCACCTCAATAGTGTCAATTTTAAGGTTGTTGCTAATTTTCTTAAAGGGGCAATAGAACTTATGTCTAGGTTGTTTTTTATGTCACTCTGCAAATCTTAAAAATGCATCATGACCATTAATAAACTTTAGAGTGCAGTGATTCGGTTTAGACATCCATGATAGACACATTTCTAATATGTTCATATTGATGGCAAGTAGATCATCTGGTTTTAGGTAGTAAGTTAATTTTAGGAAAACAATATGTTTTGACTAATTGAGCCCTAATCATCTAGTATCATTCAAATTAATGAATGTGTACCATCTCTCCCATTCTTGAGCACTTATTTCACTAGACAATGTATAACCCATGTTCAATTTTAGTAAATTTTAGTAGCATATTATGGCAGTTCTGCAAGTACATAGATGTACATGGTCATATCCCTGGCTACATATGTACCCAAAGAACAAAATGGAAAATGTTGTCAAAATTTGATGAAATCAAACACAGATTATACACTTACATCCTAAGTGAGATGAAGTGCTCAAGAACAACCCCAAATTGGGGACTGTCCAAGGTTTATACCTAATGAGTAAATCTCAAACGAGTTTCTAGGGAAACAACATGGTTTACGAATTAGGACTTTAAATATAAGATTTAATTATTAATTTTATAAATTAATGTTTAAATATTTGGGTTTATTTACAAATTAAGGTTTATTTACATTTTTGAATTCATAACTTAGGGTTTATTTCCATATTAGTTTCAATATCTCAAACTAGGTCATGCATGTTCATAACTATTTTACAGCATACAACATGAATCCATTTATACTTAGTGTGACACATCAAAGTTTAATAAAGGATAAATTATTAGGATATATACATAAAAATGGCAAATCATATGATTTAATCAAGATAATTAGCATAAACATCAACATTGCCAATTCAAGTTAATTTAGAGTATTTTTTGCATGCAAGCGTAATCATTACAACATAGATCAGACTAAATTGAAGTTAGGTGCCACAAACATCTTAAAGATACTAATGTGATTGCAAAATGCAGCATTAATAATCATTATATATGTCGCCATTACATTCCTTTTATGCCATCTCGACCCTTCATGCATGGTCCACTTGGCTTGGTCACATATATGCATTTTTTCCTAAAATATACAACTCATCACAATCTAATTAAATTTCATCACAATTCACTATGATTTTTTTAATTACATTAAAATGGAGTACCTATTTCTCTCCATCTCCCATCCCCGTCTCCTCCTTTCTCCTCTCATCTCCTTCCCCTTGCATAGTATGATTTATTCTCAAATATGAGAAGAAATCATACTAGGGTAGGGGAAGGAGAGTCGGGGAGGAAGGAGGAAAGGGGGAAGGGAGATGGAGATAGAGAAGAGAATAGAAGAATAAGTAGGAGAGGATACCTATGGAAATGGAGGAGGAAGAGGAGAATAGGTTGACAATAGCGGATAAGGATGAACAAGAGTCACCAATGGAGGAGGAAGATCTGGCAGGGAGCAACATCGGGCACCAACGTTGGAGGAGGCTAGAGAATAACAACCAGTAGAGTCGGGGATTGAGAGAAACACCACTAGTAGAATTCGAGACAAGAGAAATGACAGAGCTAATCACCGAAGCACCTCTTGTATAGAAACACAATTAGGGTAAAGAGTGGGGAAAAGGTTTCTTGTAGGGTCAAGTAATCCATGTACAATCAATTATTTAATAGACTAATGACCTAGGATTTACGTCGTCGGTTCTACACAAATAACTTTTGAAAAAAATAAATATTTATCTTCAGTTATGTATGATAAGATAATGCCTAATATCGCAACCCAGTCATATCTACAGGACCAGTTATGTTTAGAACAACCGAAGAGAAACATCAAGTGGGTGTGGGAAAGTTTTCGCGAGATGCATTGCAAAATCATCTTTCTCGTTGGTGGTAGTAGAAAAAATTTAGGAGAAACACCAATAGTTTTCTATGGGATGGATGTCCCATCCACATCTTTATCCTATTTGTTTAAGTACATACAAACCATCGAAATAGGGTTTTTTTTTAGGCAAATGAAGTGCTCAAAATTTTTTTCAAGAATTTTTTTTATCAAGGGTGATATATAGTGTTAGTTTCTTTTATAAGAAACTGACGACAAAAATTAAGTGTAGCCTATGTTTTCTCATCTAGTAGAGCCACAATGGTTGTCTACCAAGAGCCAGTGCTAAATGTAACACCTTTGGTTTTCCTTAAAAAAATAACTGATAACAAATGTCATATGTGTAGTAGTGGTTTTGTCTCATGATAGACTTGACTACCCCACTTTCTGTAGGACACTCAAGGTCAGCGTTTTCAAATCAACTGGGATTCAAAGAGACATATTTTTACAAATTTCTGGTTGTTGTGGGTCATGAGTTGGTCGACTCACACCCCCAGTCAGTAAAATTGATGATTTAACATTCCTAAACATGTTGACGATTAATGCACAACATGAAATCAACTTCAGACATTGATCCACTCTAGTTGATCATTAATTGGGAGGTCAATATGCTAAACTTTTCGGTTCACAATCTTGAACCGGTTGATCCATTTTCCAGTTTAGGGAATGTTCATCCAACATTGTTTAAATTGACTGGACACTTGAATCGGTCGCCTCAACACTTGAGTCGGTCAACCCAAATCTCATCTAGCCAATTTTCAGTCAAATGTTGTTTAAATTGAATACCTAAACACTTTAGTAATAAAGTTAGGCCTTATTCATGAGTATACTCCTATTACAGGTGTATCCTATGCATGTGGCTATATAGGTATCAAGTTACCTTGGTAGTGCATGTCCATAGATAATTTACAACATCACAAGCAATAAGATGTATCTAGAAACACATCATTTCTATCCAAGTAATTGGAATGTTGGAGAACAACTTCAACCCAAAATCCTAGATTAGTGTTACAATGATCATATAGTTAATTTTCTCTGATATCAGGATTGAACTATAGTCATGGAATCATCACCCTCTCAAAATTTTATCCATGTTTCTTGAACTAAAGAAGATTGTTGAGATACACATGAGCTCAGAATCACATATTGACTCACATGAGCAGGGCCATGAAATTCTCAATCTTTTTATCAAGTGGCCATGATATCAACACCAATAGAAGGGACAAATCCCATCTACATCACTCACAAAAAATCCCCAAGTGTCACCATGAACCCAAGCATGGTCTTCATAAAGGTCATGTTGGATGGTGTTAAGTTCATCAAATGACAAGTAATGAGTGTAGTGACTTCAGGTCTAAGAACCACGATGACCACTATCACTTTGAGAGATAATTATGACTACCATTCAATTGTTCCATGTATACCTCTCAAGGTGGTCTAAGAACCTTTTTTTAGTATCAAATCAAGTTCATCATGCCACATTTCTTTCCTCACATGATTGGTTGTCTGAGCATACATACCACCATAATGGAAAGCATGATCTGGATGAATTGTACATGGTAACTAGTGAAAAGGTTCCATCATTGTCAACAACATGAACATGTTTCAAAACTTTCCCAAGGAATCTACCTATGAATGTTTTTATATTACCATTCATGTCATTCTTATTCTTGATGACTCATTTTCACCCTATGGTTTTCACCCCTTTAGGTGGCCCCTAAATGGTCCACACTTTATTGGTATATATGGAGAAAATCTTAGATCTCATAAATTCAAGCCATTTCTCAAAATGTTGTCCCTCAATGGCCTCAATGTAGGTAGTTGGATCATCATACTCAATGAACAAAACATCACCATCCTTAGTCAAGAGAAATCCATATCTCTTTGGCTCAAGACATGTCGTACTAGGCCTTTTAGGTTCATGTGTGACGATAGGGACCCGAGTCTCCACAACAATTTGGTGTTCCTCTTATTTCTTATCTGCCACCATTGCTTTAATGTTTTCTTGGTAGTCCTGAACTACTTGAAGTTCTATTTTTCTCCCATTAGTTCCTCTATAAATAAATTCACTTTTGAGGAATATAATTGTTTTAGAAATAAAAACTTTGTTTTTAGATGGAATATAGATGTAGTAACCCTTTATTTCCTTAGGTTATCCAACATTGGAATTTATAATATTTGGGTCCAAGCTTTTCATAGAATTGTTTGTTGATATAAGGATCAAATCCCCAAACTTTCACGAAGAATATATTAGGATTTTTCCAATTCCATGTATGGTGTCTTTCAACAGATTTGAAAGGTACTTAGTAAAGTGTAAATGTATGATTTTAAGGGAATTTCCCTGAAAGGGAACCAGAAGAACATGTAAACTCATCATTGATTGTACCGTGTTCAACAAGGAATTCCTTCTTTCTAATACACCATTATGTTGTGATGTACTAGGTGATGCCATTTGTGATAAAATACCAAAATCCCTTAGAAGGTCTTCAATGGGTAAGATATTTTCAACCTTGATTAGATCAATGTTCTTTAGTTCTTTTTCCATGTTAATTCATACTCCATTTGTATATTCCCTAAACTTTTCAAAGGATTATTATTTGTATTTCATAACATACACATATCAAAATCAACTGAACTCATTAGTAAATGTGATTAAGTATTGATATCAACCTCTAACACTTGTGCTAAAAGGTCCACAGACATCACTATGTATGGATTCTAATAATTTAATTTCTCTTTGACTAGTTCCAACAGAAGGCACTTTCAACATCTTTTCCAATAAAAATGACTCACTTGTTTGTATTGATTCAACATAAAAAGATTCTAAATAACCATCTTTATAGAGTCCAAAAATGTGTTTCACATTTATGTTCCCTAGAAGAAAGTGCCAAATATAAGTTTTGTTTGAGTTATTGAGTTATGACTTCTTTTTATTTATGTTATATACATGTGTCTCAAGATCTAATAATTTTAGACCATATGACATCGAGGCATTGTCATAAAAGATATGATCTTTAGAAATGGAAATACAACCCTTCTTCATTAACAAATCAAGACCATTCATGTCCAAACAAGATATACAAATAATATTTATATTAAATGTAGGTATATAATATAAATTGTCTAACTCTATTACAACCCAACCAGATAGAGATAAACAAGAGAGTTTCTACTTGAGTCTAAGCATCTCTAGCTCCATTTTTCAACATGTAGTCCAACCTTTCCTTTTTAAGGGACTACCACTTTTAAGATTTGTATATTTGAGCATATGTGAGATCCAGATCAGGCATCCAATATGAATGATTAATAGATGAGTTAATTTATATGACAAATATACCTGAAGTGTAGATTTATGTCTACTGCTTCTTGTTGTTCAGTTCCTCAAGGAAGATATGACATATTTTCTTCCATTACACAACTTGGTGAAATTGGTGACCATTGTCTCCCTATCCCACTCCTTCTTTTTTCTTTAAGTGTAGAAAACTTTTGTATATCTTTAAAGTCTTTCTTAACATTTATTTTTTCCTTTGACATTGCTTTTCTTTCTAAACCATAAGAATGAAATTGGGCTTATCATGCATTTTCCCCTCAACAGCTCTCAACATGACAAGTTATTTTTTCTATATTTCGACGATAAACACGAATATGTTCATGTTGTATTTCATGAGGAATTTCATGTATGAATATAGAAACAATTACATGATTACATATGAGGAAAACACTTGACATAATAAAATCCCACTTTTACAAACTTTCCACATACCCAAGTAACTATAGTACACAAGGTTCATCTGGATGGCCTTCTGCCACTTTGTAGTTAAACAACACCGTGGAGACATCATACATATCCTTCCCTTCTTGTTCTTGATACATGTTCTTAAAATGTGATATTATCACAAACATATCCATCATCTCTTGTTTCTTATAAAGCTCATGATTCATGGATTAAGACATGAGACACTTAATGTCCATAATGTCATCAAAATCCTTCTTCTGAGCCTCCTTTTCTTCTGTAAGCATATTTAAAGTTAGTCCACTAGATATTAGTGTGTCCATGACATAGAGCTTATGCTCATGTGTGGGAACAGTTCTCATCATCATGACTAGTTCCTAAATGTATTATCATTATGTTTCACTTTCTCAAAGTTTGATTGCAATAAAAAAAGGTTGTTGATAGTGTTTACCATCAATCTACATAGAATATATTTTTCATAAATCAATATTTAATTTGAAAATTAGTTTGGTTTCAAAAATATAATATGGAAGAACCATTTGGACTTTATATAATTACACTCTGACTATTTTATTCTGACTAATAGCCCTCACTTTTAGTATAAAAGGATAGAATGAGAAATATTCTAGTAAGCCAAGATTCAAAATCCATCAAGTCATGGGTCAGTCGTTATTGACGCTAACAAACTAATTATTTAGCTAGATAAGAATTACCAATTAATCATATGGACTTCATTGATAGATGGTTTCACTACTTATTTTACTAATGGCATACCATCTTATGTCTCTCGGTACTAAATTCTAATAAGATCATACAATCAAGTCCAATGCAAGTCTAGTATAATAGCATATGCACCTTTCTTGGAAGGCCCACATACTTATTTGCATTGTTCCTAGAGGTAGACCTAATGCAACCCTATTTTAAGTCTCTATCTTGTTTCTTATTGCATTTCAATCAAATCTATACCTTCTAGATTGCATGTTATTTCCCCTAATATGCATATTGCGTAAGATGTAGTTATGGATGGTTTTTGCATGTTTTGTAGGTACTTAGAACACTACTTCATGGAAGAGAGAGAAGATGGTTGAATCTAGGTCTTCCCCTTGATTGGAGGAGTCCAAATTGAAGCCAAAATGACTCCCAACCTACTCCAAGTGATCAAAGAATGTATTAAAGAAATAAACTCCAAGGATGACAAATGCAGGGGAAGGATCCTAGAATGACCATGCTACCCTTAAATGGCCATTTTGGGACATGCCCCAATCAACATAACCTTAAAAAAATGACTCAGTTGACCAGAAAAGTCATTCTAGCTAGAATGGCCATGCTGGGAGTTCCCAGTACGGTCTTGCTGGCCAGAACATTCGTGCTACCAGTCCCAAAAACCCATAATTACCATGTTATTTCCATTTTTACACCACTTTTGTTCCCATCCACCATGATCATGCTAACCAATTCCCACCACGACCGTGCTGCCCAGCACGGCCATGGTACTCACAATTTTACCTAATTTTCTGATTTGTTGTACCCATTTTAGCCCCACTTAACCTAAATCTTTCCCACCCTATATATATACTTGGGGGGCAGATCTAGCAAGAGGTTGGCCACCCTTAGCTACTTCCTACCACCACTTAGCTCCCCATTTTTGCATTCCACCCATTACAATCCATTTCCACCATCAAAACCCTTGTTTCCCAGTGTTTTGGCCATGTTCCACCATCATCCCATACCCTTGCACCTTAGAGGACGGAGGAAGACGTCCTACAATAGTTGAAGTGGATGATTTATCCATCTACGCCGAGTTCCATGGCTTCTTATACCTCTTTCTCCTTTCTTTTTGTATTGCATTACTATGAGTAGGTAGGCCCTTTAAGTGGGTTGTTTCGGGTCACAAATTTTACTTTGATACCATGTTGGGGGGAAATAATATGTAAACATTGTAATTTCTTTACTAATGATTATGTTCTATTTCTATCTCACTCTTCATGATTTGCTTGTTGGTTTGTGCTTGAAATCACCAAGGATTTAGGGAAATTGCTTATATGTGTGAATTTTGGAATTTTATCCTAGGTCCAATTCATGAATCCCGAGCTAGCTACCCATCTTACAATATTCTAATCAATTTTCCTACCCCTAGTTGAGAGATCTAAGTAGATAGCTTAGATGAATTTTGTGTGCTTATCATGGAGCTTTCTCAAGGATAGAATGTGGGTGATGAGAGGCCAAAAACCTCACTTCCTCTCCCTTTACAAGCCTCAACCCCTAATCAACCTAAGATCATCTATCCTAGAAACCTAAGCTTGTTTGTACTCTAATTGAATTACACCTAAAAACTAACCCAATTGAGCTTCACAAGGGTAGTTTGGGGTGTGAGGGACTAATTCCCCTATACAAGCTAGCATACCCATGGCTACTTAGTAGTTTAGGATAATTCATTAGACTCTAGCTTGTTGATTGGTTTAGTAATCTAAATAAAATCATTATGTTCACTATCACCCCTAACCTAATTGATAAGTGCAACCCATAACCAACCCACACACCTCTTTATTGCTTTAAAACCCTAATTTCCTTCCTTCTTAGCTAGTGTTAGCTTAGTTATCTAATTACTTGCTTTGTTAGCTTCTTTCCTTGTTCTTGCTTTTCTCGTGCTAGTTTAGGTCTTTACTTGCTCTTATGCCCTATTTACTAGTTTAGCACGATGTAGACCTTTCCTTACTTGCCTTAGTGTAGATTGTTCTTTTCATGTCTTGCCTTGTCTTTTCTTGCATTGTAGAATTAACTATCCGGGGTTAACTTGCATTTTGTTCTTATTTCCTTTCCTTTACTTGCTTTCTTTCTCAACTTAGTGTAATCAATCAAAACCACCGTCAAACCCTCGAACCCCAAACTCCGTAGTAGGAACCTATCCCAAAAACTAACCCTGCTCTAGTGCCCCTTTTCTCCCTATGGATCGACCCTATACTTTCCGCCCTCCTATACTATGACAGGACAATACTATTATGTGAGGAAAATATTTCCTGAAAAGTTTTTTATGAAAATTCGATAAATGTTATTTTGTTGGATATCCTAAACACACACGCGTATATTACTTTCATACCATATCTGATAAGAAAAGAATTGATGGGAGGAGAGTGGAACTCAAAGAGGTTCAAAACCAACAAGAAAGCATTGAAATGGTAGATGTACAAGACGAACAAAGTGTTGATTTAGTCTAAATGAAGATAAACCTTGTGTGTACAAGAAGGTTAGTGGGAGGATAGTGACATTCCTCATATTGTATGTAGATGGCATACTATTGATGCAGAATGAAATCCCTACTTTGTTAAAGGTAAAGACATAGATGGGAAATATGTTTTATATGAAAGACTTGGGAGAAGAATCCTATATATTTGGGATTAACATCTATATATATGTATCTAAAAGGCTTCTTGGGCTAAGTCAAAGAACATACACTGACAAAGTGTTCAAGTGGTTCAACAGGGACATCTCAAAGAGAGGAAACCTACCCATTCTTCTTTGAGTTACCATCTCTAAAGCTCAATGTCCTAGTTCTTTGTGAAGAAAGGGAACACATGAGTTTGATTCGATATGCATATGCAATTGGATCAATCATGTATGCAATGTTGCATACCCATCCCAATGTCTCATATGCCTTGAGCATAATGAGAAGGTATCGATCAAATCATGGTAATGCTCACTGGACATCCATAGAGAACATCATTTAGTACTTGAGGAGGACTAAGGAACAATTCATCATCTACGGTGGAGAGGAAGAGTTGGTGGTAAACGGTTAAACTAACGCAAGCTCCCAAAGTAACAAAGACGATTATAGACTACAATCAGGATTCATGTTTTGCCTAAACAATAGAGCTATAATATGGAAGAGATCCAAGCAAGAGATAGTTGATGATTCTACAAAAAAGGTTGATTATATTGTTGCATCTCTGAACTTAGGGTTGTTCCAAGCATCAACAATGCAATTGAGCTATATTGTGACAACAATGGAGCTATTCCACAAGCTATGGAATCAATATTACATAAACATTCCAAGAATATACAAAACTGGTTCCATCTCATTTGAGAGATCGTATAATGAGAAAATGTGAAGATTTGTAGAGTACCAATTGAGAATAATGTTGTTGATCCCTTGACAAAGGAACTTTCACAATAGAAGCATGCAGACATGTAGATCACTTGGAGCAATATTCATGAGTGTTTGTCTCTAAGTACAAGTGGGAAACTATTGGTATGTATGCCCAGAGAGCCAGCCATATGATGATTGTAATGGCATAATTTGTAAACAATTTGATTATTAAGAAAAGGAAAGCTTCCGATTTATTTTGTTTTATTCAGTTATGAAATAATGACATAATATAATAAATGTCTTAAGAATGATATTACTCAATGATGTATGTCTTCAATTACAATACATGATCAATGAGATCACACAAATGTTAAGAGTATATACAATCTCATTATGTCTTTGGTTGTATGTTATATTTGAAGGAATATAGGCATCAATAACATATAGGATTAGAGTGTGTGTTGGTTGATGACAAAATCTCATTAGTCATGATATGTATATCAAACCAGTACAAAAATACATGTTAAAGAAAAGTGTATCAGGAAGACCCACCATGAGACTGGCCCATGGAAACCATTACAAATGTAGTCATAGTCAGTTTTTGTAGTGTCATTGATGATTTTGGTTCTTTAACCTAAAGTTACTACACTCATCACATGTCGTTTACTATTATTTGACATCATCAAATGTAATCTTGTATAAGGGTTGTCATAAAGGTAATAATGCAATGAATGTGACACATGGGGAATAACTTTGAGTGATGTAGATGGGATTTGTCCCACCTATAGGACTCTGATATCCTAGTCCTATTTATAAGAGAGACTGAGAAATGCATAGTCGTGTACGTGTGAGTGAATATGTGATATTGATCTTACATATATCTCAGACAGTATGTTCTAGTTCAAGGAACAAGATTGAATGTGGAAGAGGATGACTACTCCATGGCTTGATTTTAATAAGGATATCAGTGACAAAGGAATCATGCAAACACTATAACACCATACACATATTGTAGGTTAAAGTTCTATGACTTTTCATTTACTTGGGTAGCAGTGATGTGCGACTAGGTACCACTCATTTCTTTTTAAACTACCAACATAATATGAGACCTATGGGCTCACACACAGAGGTCCTGCACTTGAAGAGGAGTTTGATTTTGAATGATAATTGGATTTATTACTAAATTGTCTAGGTATTCAATTCAAGCAACAATTCAACTGACTAAATTCCTAAAAATAGGCTCATCTCATGAAATGACCGGTTGGAGTGATTGAATATTAAATTATCTAAGTTATGCCTGAACTGGGGAGTGAAGTGATCAAATTTACTTAGTGACATGATCAACTCGGCTCACCAACTGACCGATAGGGTTCGTAAGCTGATTGGCTCATAGGGAAAGACATCTAGTTCATGGAGATATTTTATTGCATAAAAAACTAGTGTTGACATCATGTCATGCATTAATTGGATTTCAATTTGCTCATTAATATGTGATTGGGAAACTTGGAGAAATGGTCGGTTGGTGAGCAAACTGATCATCTCATGTGTGGATCGGCCAATTTGGTATTTGAGGTTGTGAAAATTCATGCTCTTCTGGTACCTTCCACTCCCACAGAGATTGGGAACCCAGACCCTAACACCTCCTATAAATAGAGGGGTTTTGGGGGCTTCTCAGATACATCTATTGCCTCAAACAATTGTTTCTCTTCTCTGGTTGTGGTAACTGAGAGAACACGAGCAAGTCCTACCCAATAAAGGGAGGGATATAAAGGGAGAACAATTATGGGAGATGAAGTTACTGACTAATACACTAACAGAAGGAACAACTCCTTCCTATCCATTCTAGTACGCCGACATGAGAACTAGGCGACCCGTGTGGATTTCCATAGAGGCATGGAGGTCATTTTCTACGGCTATGAGGACAACATCAACCTACTATTTGTGGTGCAGACCAGGAGGCATAGCAGATGATTACCAATGCAACTAGAAGTCAATTCACATCTACAACAATGACATGATGTTGTTGGAATTGATCTGGACTAAGTATATCCTTAAAACCAACCTTCCCATTGTATAGTTATTGACATGATCAACTGGTTTATGGGGAATATGGTAGTAATTTTTTTGTTTCTTCTACCTATTCTATAGACATATTTCCCTACAATAGCAAGGTAGAGACAATTGCGAAATAAAGTTGGTTCTAGCACACTCACTAAAAGGGACAACTCCTTCTTGTCCTTTCTTCTAGAACGACAGGAGTTTCCGGTGGTCCATGTGGACTAAAAAAGAGGCAAGGATGTGGTTTCCTATTGCACAAAGGAAAAAGGCAACTACTTGTAGTGGTGATCAACCAGGAGGCCGATGTTAACGTTGTCCAGGTGCAACTTGAATAAAGGTGCAAGCTACTACAAGGTAATTGTCGCTGGACTTACATTCGGACCAGGTATGACCTTGCAACCATCCTTCTCATTACATAGTTGTTGATGCAGTCTACTATTCAAAAGGGAATATTGTAGTTAAAGTTTTGTTACAAATGCATGTTCTTGTAGCCCTATTTCCCTACAATGGTACCTGAACCACTTTAAATTACTATACTTTGGGATTTAAACAATATTATTGGATTTTTTATTTTCATCATTTACGTATTGCATACAATGTGAATACTTAAAATTATTAATGTGTATAACTCATCAATTTCCACATAAGATCCCAATTAATATATATATATATATATATATATATATATATATGTATATATATGTATATATATGTATATATATGTATATATTTATATATCAATATGTATTTATATATATATATATAGATATTTATATATATGTATATATGTATATATCTATATGTATTTATATATATATATATATATATTTATATATATATGTATATATATGCTTGCATAATTGAAAGATTTGAAGAATGAAAAAAATAAAAGAACATATTTAGAGAAAGAATTAGGCAAACCATTTCTTTTAAGCATGTCTTTGATGTGTTTGTACTATTATGTGTGTCAGCACCTAAAATACTTATATGTTGGGCCCTCCCCGCCCTTTGGGCTATGGGGATGTGATGACCTTAGTTTTAGAATAGGGATACAATTTATGCCTCACAAAGTACATATAGCCCATTTGTTCATTTATGTTCTTAATGTTATGGCAAAGGCATATACAACTAATATGCATCCATGAACTATACACAAATAAATCATCCAATATTTCATACTTTATGCACATAGGAAAAGTAGTTATATACTTAGATAAAGCTCACATACCTGAGTTCAGAAGTTTCTAATACTACTTGACCATCTGCATATCAGTTCATCACAACATTAATAATAGTTTAATCATCATTAATAAATTGTCATCATATTCATGGTATTTTAGGTCCAGTTTAGGGTTTAGCCAAACCTAGGGTCAAAATGGCCTTAATCTGGTCTCTAAATTTTTGTATTGATATATAGATCATTGATATGTGTTGAAGTGCACACCAATTCACTAGAATGATTATCTTAGAGTTTAATCATTTTTTTTCTTTCCAATTAAGGCTAGTATAGAGGGGTCGATCCCACAGGACAACACCATTAAGATTGTTCTCTTTTATCTGGATTTATTAATGAAATTATTTCTTTTTGGTATTTTTGAAAGTTTGAACATAAAGTAAAATATGACTTGAGGGGGTTGATTAAACTAGAGAAAAAAAATTGAGCGCAAGAGAAATAAAATATTACAATAAAGCAAGGAAATGAAGAGATTTAACTCAAGCAAGAAATGAAAAGGAAGAAGATTATTAGCACAAAATAGATGATTATTTAAGGACAAGAATAAAATTGTAAGAAATATAGAGAAGTGGTGTGAAACACGTGTTATAAGATACAATATAAATCAGATAAGAAAACGTCATGGCTTAGGGGTTTCACCTCCTTCGACAAAGTCAAAACCAGATCAAGTGATACATGACAAGTGAGATAGAAGCAAGTATGTGAATTATTTGTAAACAAAATGTAAGTGAGGAACTCCACGTGAGCCCATTGGTCCTGGTGTTCATGCATCAGAAAGTGGATTTTCTGTGGTCACATCCAAATCCTCATGAAATCAAGTTAGGCATTCAAAATCCTAGGTTCCACAGTTGCATCCACCGAGATTAGCTCACAATAAAAACAATTATTTACTTCATTTAAATCAAAATTTTCTAAACTGAAATCCATCCATCTAAAATATTCATGTAAAACCTGATCTGATCATCACATGGCTAACAGGCTACTCCCCTTCCTTGATAAGGGAACTACTCATTGGTCATACTAAGGAATGGAGAAACAAGGGGAAGAAGATAGGAAACGACCGCAAGTCCAAAATCTCTAAGGAGACCAAGGGTGGTGACAATTAAATGGCTTGCTTTCTTAATCCCCCACTCCAAGAGAAAGAATGAGAAGAAAGAACAAGAACATGAAAGATATCCAGATCTGAAGACTAGAACTAGTTTGATTGCTGAATGTAAAGATTACAACTAGCAATTGAATTGATAGAGCTTCAAAATAAAATGCTACTACAAAAACTGAGGACCCTTTTCTTAGTGAAGTCCCCCCTCCTTCTATAGGGGAAGGAGGGTTGGAAACCTTGAAGGGGGTAAGACAAGTGAGATGGTGGTTGTTGTATATTATTGTTCATGAACCGCAGAACGACCGTTTGGGCTAACTAGAGGCTTGTTTTGGTTGTGACGTGGTGTGGCTTTGGAGCAACAGCGGAACCCTAGCCATGTGGAGTGATGACGACCTTGATTCCATTTCTCGTTCTTGAATTAAAACCGTGTATCGATCATATGGATGATGTGAAATGCCCATTTCACACCATTATGCACAAAACAAGGTTCTAAAACCCTAGCAGGAGTGGCGGCATCCTTTGACTTGGGATCAAAGTAAGGTTTGAGTTGAACATCTTGATGATGTGAGAAGACCATCTAGCGTCGCATTGGATGTGACCAAGGGATATAAACCCTAATGAGAGACAATTTGAACGTTTAGCTCAGTAGGGCTCAGTAAATAGTCATCTGGGCTAGTCTGGATGCTCGGTCAGGGCCATGAGACAGTCATCTTTTTTAAAAGAAACACCCATCTGGAGCATTGAAGTAGCAGGTCAAGCTGAGGACCAAGTGGTCATTTGGCTCGAAACGAGGAGGTCTCTGGGGGTGAGCCAACCATCGAGGCATAGTGAGACGGGCGTCTTGTGAGCTTTGTGGGTCAGATTTCTATTTTGGAGGATATAAACCTATAAAAGGTGAGAAAATAGTTAAATATTTGTAAAATAAATCAAAAAGTGCATAAATTGCAAATTTTCCTAGAAAAAGAGATAAAATATATCGAAAAGGACTATAAAAATATGCAAAAAGATAGATTCATATGCATTCATCAAAATACCCTAGACTTGAATCTTTGCTCATCCTGAGCAAATTTAATTACAAATAAAGTCCAATTTATACTTGCAACATGTCATTCCTCTCCTTTGTAACATCATTATAGTCTGTAAATCCAATTATTGGCCAAGTGACCCAATCTCCTATAACCATGTAGTAGAAAGGTCTATATTCCCTATTAAAACAATTATCACATCTTGCTTCTAAAATAAGATTTTGTAGAAAAAATCTTCTCTTACTTTTGCTTTGACACTCTCAAATTTTACTTTTTTGTAAGGTGTTGCATAAGAATAGGATGAAGGGGGTGTGAGGAAAAAACATTGATCCCTCCTCTACTCGACTCAGGATTTAGATTTGTGAAGTTGTGGCTACATTGGTCACAGTTTTTTTTCTTGTGCACTTTTGGCATCTTTTGATGGTACACCCCTTTGTGTGGTATGGAATTTTTATTTCGGGAAGCATGCCACGACAGACTTGATTTTTTTCGGATGGTTGTTCTTTGCTTCTTTTTTTAAAAGAAAAATAGATGGATGGAAGAGATGTTTTTGTGCTTACAACTACAACCTTTTTTATTTTTTTCTTCATAGAGTGTCATTTCTATAGTTAGAGTATTCCTATAATTCATATCACAAAAGTTTTATAACAAGATAATCCATTATTTAAATATAGGGAAAATTATGCTTGGTTCTTATCGATTCCTTCTGACTTGCCTACTATTCCAACGAGTGATGTTATTTAGGGTTCCTAGATGACACATTGGTTTCAGACATGGCAATTTGTAATAGATTTTGCAAAAGGTTTATTTAAATTCAATTTGGGGACAATGATGATGTCTACTCAATGGGCTGACTAGATAATGGTTGTTTTACAACTAATGAAAATATACCAAGCATGGCCGACTAGATAATGGCAATGAATAAAGCAACTACATGCAAAAATAATAATAAAAAGGAAAAAAAATGCAAATGGGGGAAAATATAGGGTGTGGAATAGAATCTTACCACCCACCTCCACACCGAACTTAGATTTTTTCTCATCCCAAGCAAAACCTAAACTTGAGATGGAGGGAAGAAGGTCACACTGGTGGTGGATAGTAAGATGGTGGAGGAGCGGAGAGGAAGGCATGGTTGTAGTAATGATTTCCTTGGAACCACTCCATCATCTTTGCTTGAGTGCTTTGAAACTTATCTTGGAAGGCTTGGTGTACTTATGTATACCAACGACAAAAATTCAAAGCAATCTTATTAGATTCCCACAGTTTGGGAGGTTGTGGGGAATAGTTGGATGGAATCACATTTGTATAAAGATGATAATTTGTGGGGGGCGAGGATGGACATAATTGCAAAGCTTCATTCATTTCCCTATATTGGACAATACTGTCAATGGGAGGTGCGTTGTAGGAAGGATAAGCAAAGTATCCATAAATGACCTTGGGATGCACCCCTTAGGCTGTTATTTGTAGTGGAGGCTCGTAAGGAGTTTGACAAGGATCATAGATCAGTTCCTCAAAGGGAGAGGGATGGAGGAAGGGTTGTGGGACAAGGATTTCTAGAGTGGTGATGTTGGTTGACATGCTAGATACATGTGTATAAACACAAGTGTACGTGTTGAGTAATATAGGCCTATGTGAGGCCTGAGTCAAACTCAGGGACATGTAGTCTTAGTGACTACTACTAACTACAGTGCGATCAGCTAAGCCGATTAAAATGGTTGAATTTGAGTTCAAATTAAGAAAAAGAAAATTAAATGAAAATTAATTGTGATCTATTCAAATGTGATGGATTCCTTAGGATAACTGATTTCACCACGGGGTCTCATTATATCTTATTTCTACCAAATTGATATAAATTTTACTCATACCCTAGATAGAAATTTTGTAGTTAGAATTGCCTGCTTCCACGGTGAAATTCACTACCTAGATCTAATCCAATTCCATGTCTGTAGCAATTTATATCTTAGTCTAGGTGCATTATCAAAGAATATGGGTTTCTTTCCACTTAATGTATGTTACCTTTAGTAAAGAACCCATAGGAATGTGTATAGGTTGTGATTTTCTAATAATTTATCCTCTTTCCAGAGAAATTATTGCTCTATTATTCTACCGATGGTGATCAAGAATAGATAGATTATTTGATCCCAAAACTATATATCAAAGAATAAAGACAAAACTATAGTAATTCATGTAAAAGTTGATACAATGATTCCCCGAGCTACACCTGGGTCCTAAGGATAGGAGGGGTTTATCCCCGCATGGTTTTCAAGTGGGAATACATGGAGAGAGAGGAGAAAAATGTGGGAAACATGAAAGAAATTCATGTAACCCCTGGTGAGAGGGTGTTCTAGATGATCCTCCTCAAGAAACACACATTCTGTAGTCTTCCGACAGTAAAACCGACTGTCGGAGGTGCTTAGATCTCTCAGTTGACATCCTTCAGCTCTGTGCTCCTATCCCTCTCCTCTCTGGTCTTTGTGCGGTACAACGTGAGATCCCCCCAGGTCTGGTCAACCTTGGTTAGGTCATATGCCAACTTATGGTACCACATAATGTGGACTGTTGGATCTGGGAAATCTAATCAAGTGTTGATTCTGAAAAAGTCGGTGGCACTGACTAGGAAGTCGGTGGAACCAACTCTGCTCTCTTGGATTAGTTATTAATTGTAAGGACCCTAACCTCCGTTTAGGTCTTATCATGTTTTCTTTGCTTAACCATGATGCTTAGTTGCTTCCTAATCACCTTTGAGGGTGATTAGGGTTTGTTGGTGCTTTGTTGAGAGCTGGAGGTGCTACTTGTGATCTACCCAAGTCTAGGATTTGTGGGCAAGTTTGTCACTTTGTGAGATGTTCCTCCCTCTCCATGCTTCCTCTAGTGTTGAGAGGAAGGGTTGGGCTCGTTGCTTGTGTTGCCTTGGGCTTGGATGAGCCTTGGTGGGCCTTGTTGTGCTTTGCCTTTGCCTTTTTGGACCTTGTGTCGGGCAGGAGTGCCTTGTGTCGGCCTAGGTGTGTCGGCCATGGTTGTGTCAGCCTAGGTGTGTCACCCAAGGGAGTGATGTCGGGCATGGTGAGGAGGTGTGTCACCCATGGACCCTTTGTCCTCTTTGACCTCGTTTGTGTCACCACTAGTGGACACTTGGTGCTTGATGCTTGCATGTGGCAATGGCCTTGGACATGTGTTGAGGGCATGTTAGAGTGGTGGCTTTGCTCATGGACAAGTGTCCCTAGGTAGGCGACACCTTGCCTTGTCTTACCTTAGTTTCTCCTCCATCCTCTCCTATATATGTGTTCCCTTTCTCTTGCTAAGGATCCCTTTAGTTCCTTTGTTCCCCCTCTCCCTTGGTGCACGACACCTCTTCCTTTGCAAGCTTGGTGGCTGATCCTTACCTTGGAGTCTCCTTCTTCCTCTAGTGGTGGCCGAACCCTAGAGTGTCTTGCTCTTCTTCTTGTGGTGGAGCTTGGAGCTTGGAGCTTTCTTAAGGCGGGTTACATAACTCCTAACCCTAATTATACTACCATCTATGTTCTTGTATGTTTCTTATCAGCATAATCGGTTATGTATGTTGCTGGTTGAGTTTCTTGCTTAGTTGATTCTAGTTGGACGAGCCATGTTCTAGGGTTTTCTTGTTGAGCAACACCCCTCTCCCTCCTTGGTCTAGAGAAGTGAGCTTGAACTCTAGTGATATGAGAAATACTCTCCTCTCTCATTTAAGTAGAGAGGTGAGCTTGTGTTCTAGTTGCTTGAGCAACACCCTTCTCTCACCATGGATTCGAGAGGTGAGATTTTTGGTGGATGTAGACCTTTGTTAGGGTTGATGCTTGTGTTGCCCGATTGGTGATAATAAGTTGTGCAAGACCCCTCTCTCTTGGTTGTTGAGAGGTGAGCTATCTTCTTGATCCATTAGGGTTTGGTGCCCTTGTGCTGGAGGTTGTTGACGTCCTTGTTGGGTTGAATCTTGTCCGATATGGTCTTGAGGTTGGTGCTTCCCGACATCCCTCTTTGACCTAGAGCCTTGGTTGACATGTTGTGGTGGTGACGGGCGTCACATCCCTGGTTCTTGACCTTTGTGTGTCGGGCGTCACACTATGTTGAGGGCCCTGCTCGATACACTTAACCTAGTAGGTGGCTTGGTATCATTATACCTTGATGTTGTGGAAGCTTTGTTAGCTAGTTTTGTGGTGGGTGTCACCCCTTGGCCCTAGCACTGTGTGTTTGCCGATAGGATGAGACCAGTTGGATGATATGCTTTCTTTGCTGCCGTTTGAAGTTGTACCCTTGGCCGTTGCGCCTAGATGAGTGGTATGTTGGTCGTTATCCTTGTGTGTCGGGCATCAAGTTATGTGGAGTGCACTGCTCGATACATCCATATAGGGTTGGCTTGGTGACCGATACACCTAGGAGTTGCCTTGGATGTTGCATGACACCTGTGTTGTGTTGGGCGATGCAGGGTTGCTCAGGCGCCATGGCTTTAGCCGCCAGAGTGGTTGTCGCCCGTTGCAACTCCTAACATCCGGTGTCCGATACACACCTAGTGCACAACACACCATTGCACGATATGTCTCTTTGTCTAAGCTGCACGTTATGCTGGTGGCCGTGATGCCTTGGATGCCCGATAGCAGTTGGTTGCACGATACATCCTGAGGAGGGGGTAGCCCGTCATCGTTGCTGGTGCTTGGCTGTTATGAGGCTAGAGTGTTGAGTGATATGGGAGAGTACCCTGCCCGAGGGTACCCTACCCGTCACACTTGTTGTGAGGGTATAGTGAGGGTCTTGTTCCTTTTGGAAAGCCTATATAATAGTTCTTTATCATGCGATCACATCTTTGTCGTTTAAGAAGTTTTGGTTTGTGGGTCGTAAATCCTTGGCACGTTTGGTAATGGTATGGTGGTTGATATAGTAGAACGCACATATGTAAGCATGACATATCTGACACTCTAATGACATGATATTACATGTCTTTATGATCATCTTGATTATATGAATAATGCTGAGTAAATGGTAAGCATATAAGATGCTTTGTTTGATTATATGACCTATGTCTATGGTCGCAAGTTGAGGCATGAATGATAAGGCATATAGTCACCAATGTTTCCCTTTGTTTGATGATATGATCTTTTTGTTAATCCATGATGATTATGTATACTAACCATGTAGGTGATTCATACAGATGCATAGACAGGTAAAGGGCAATGAGGTATATATGTTTGAGTAAAACTGCTCTGATGGTTACTCTTGATGATGAGATAATAGGCATGATGTGTTTTGGTCTGAGGACTTGAGTTTGGCTAAAGTGCCTAAGTTGAGGTGTTATCCTCTAATGATGATCTGGGATTGTTATACCAAGTGATGAGAATGCCTTATGGGGGAGTGGTTTCTAGTGATGAGGGATGAAGATAACAATGAGGAAGCTTTATGTTATGCATGTGTTACACCTTGGTTGCCTCAATAATCCACCTAAAATATATTAACGTCAGGAGGTTGCCCTAGCCATAGATCCATCATCGTCAAGAGTTGGTGATGGTAAAACGGGTTGTCCTGCGGGTTAACCCGCAGTGCATATTGTTGAGTATGCGAGGTTTCTTCTAGCCTAAAGTGAGGAGGTAAGAGTGAAACTTCGGTTGTAGACTCCAGAGTGCAGTTTCAGGCCCGTAGCTGAATATGTTAAGAGCATGGTGAATAGGCCCATGGCTCAGGATATGTGATATGGGAGCATGAATGCATTCATGGCTCAAGAGCACGGTGAACAGGCTCGTGGCTCAGTTTCACTGGTGCTGATACCTTTACCAAGGCGGGCTAGGCAGAGGGTAGCCTGACCCTGTGGCTGAGGCCACTTAAGCATGAGATTGTGGTCCTGCTTGTGTTGTCCTCGTGCACTGACCACAAGGTGGGAGGTCGTGGAGTCTGACTCTTCCATTGACCTTGTATGACACCGAATCCAAGTTTCACAGCCGTCGGTTGGATCTGAGCGGTATGACTCACTTCCTCAGGGCATAATAATAATATGTAATCCAGTCGTATAGTATTTATTGCTTATGGAAAAACATGGAACATTGATTGAGGCCTTGCTTGTATAGTTGATCTTGTTATACTTGCAGTTGCTTATACGTTCCTTATGTTATGTGGTAAGATCTTATAAATCTTGTCTTGTCAATCATGTTCCATAAAGAGATATTTAGTTGTATGCTTTTTGTACATCTGGTAAGCTTGATGGTATGGATAGCTTCGCTATATAGACTGCTCTTATTATACCTTTGATCAGTTATCTATTGTTGTTTCTTTAATCTTCCTTTGGTTTTATGGTTTCAGCGGGGAGTTATGTTTCTCGCTGGGACTGTGTGTCTCACCTCGCTGGTTTGCAACCTTTTTAGGTATTCGAGCTAGACATGGTGGTGGTCGCAGAGTTGCGGCCGAGCATCAAGACGAGCAGTAGAAGGTAAGAGATGGACATGCTGCTATTTTGGTTGTTTTGCAGTAAAGTCTTAGAGTCATCCATGTACTCTCAGGTCCTTGGAGGTGTTTTGTCATTGTTTCACGATGTATAGTTTTTGATGCTTGTATATCCTGCTGTTGGTCGGATGTGGGCCGATATGTATATATAAACAGGTGATGAACTCATGTGATGACAACACAGCTGATCCTCTAAGCTGTAGACACGTTTCGAGGCCTGTAAATGTTTATATAACCCGTTTCCTTGTAGGATGAGGATCTTCTTTTTTTTGGGTGAAGTCAGAAGCTACTTTATTCATCCCGCGCTTCTCTTGCAGGCATTAAACCGATATTTAAACCATTGTCAGCTATGAATCGAAATTTTGTAGGACTCCTACCATTACAGAAGGGGTGGGGGATAGGTTGACCCACGGGGTCGATAGGGGGGGCCGTATAGGTACAACCGTCCTTATAGTTTTTAAGGTGGTGTTTGGACAGCGTGTCTGCCAACATGTTTTGTTCTCTCGGGCGATGTAATAGTTTCTTAGTTTATCCGCTTTTCGGAATCAGTTTTAATTAACCTGAGTTTTTGGTAATTAGTGGCTTATGGTGTTTTTCGCACGTTTTTGTTTGCGTCTTGGACATTACTCTTTCTCATGTCCCTACAAGAAAAAGGATGTTGAGGTAGTATGGGTTCCAAAACCCCCAAACTAAATGGATAAAATTAAGTTGAGATATGACCAAAGACTATAAGTTGTATATCTCTATGTCTCTCTCAACTTAACATAATAGGACACTAAGTTAATCCAAAAAATTAAAATTTCTAAATATACTGACTTTTTTTAGTTTGGACTCTCAAAAGAGAGAAAATTGTATATGATCAGTTGAGATTTAACCTAAATGTTACTTTAATATCCAAATGTTTCATCTCATCTAAACTAAATTTTCAAAATGCATAATTGAATAGTCTATGTCTTACTTAAGAACAATTACTAAAAACTGTACTGAAACAATACAGAAACTATCTCAGTCGAGAAACCGTTCGACCGAGAGACTTGTCGGTCGAGCAATAGTCGACCGAGCAGGTTACTATTTTCAAATCTGCAACAAATATGCTGAACCTGCTGTCAATTAATCTAATATGCTATTAATGATTGACTTAACTTGCAAATCATGGGGACCATATTTGAAACAAGACATATTAATCTTTTTGAATTAAAGTATAACATATTGGATAAGAAATCTTTAAACATGCAAACATGTTACATAAATCTTATTCCTTAATTGAGAAAGTTTATTAAACATGTTCATTTACATAATTTGTCTTAAAATTTGAAAATTCATAAACCATGAATAAGATTCTTTTGGATAATCATCAAATTGGTTTAAAACTGAACCATGTTAGTTTAATCAAGGAAATTACTATTTTATCATAATCCACATGGTTTGTCCTAAGTATTTCTTGGTCTATTCATATGAGAACCATGTGTATTGAAATTTAGTTTAAATAATCATAATCATTGCATTTCATGAAATTATCATTATATTGTGGGCATAGCTTGTAATAAAATAATGATGGACATTATATACTTGTACAAGCCAAATAGTGTATCTTAGAACAAAAATATTAATGTTTTATCTAGTTGTTTGTTTTAAGAAATCTAAAGCACAATCTTGACTTTAAGATATCAATCTTTCTTTTCAAGGATACATGCTTCTAAAGAATCCTATGATAAACTAACAATTAAAGGAATTGAAATTCATGCACCCATAGCAAAACATCTTCATAACGGGTATCTCTTAATGTGCTTCAAATTGATATTTATTTAATAAAGCTACCTGCTGAAATTATACTTCACAAATGAATTTTCAAATATGAAATATGCAGAATTTGCCTCTTGGTTGAAATTAAATTTGACCAAGGAGCGCTATGGTCGAAGTCAAGGTCGACCTAAAATAAGCTTGACAAAATGCTTATTTGTACATCTTTTTACTGCACTCAACCTTAGTATCTTGATTCAAAATGTGTTTATCATATTGAAAACATAATTTTAGTGCATATCTCTCAAAAAAGGTCAACTTATTATGATCTAATATCGATTGTGACTTTAGAATCCTTAAATTATCTTAACTATAAGATTAAGGGGGAGCTCACACACACTATCTTGATTATAAGATTAAGAAGTTTACAAAACTTTGTAAACAACATTTGAATCTTTCTATGACCTTAGTATTTTTAATCTTGGTTATGAAAATAAAGGAATTTACAAACTTCATGAATATGATATATATCTTGTTCTTAATAGAATTCTCTAAACAAATCATGGCTTAACATCCTATGCATTTGGTTAGAGATACTTTTCATGTATAAGCTTAAAAGGTTCTCATGTCATTTTCAGGGCTTAACATCCCTTACAAAATGGATGAGAAATCAATATGTATCCATCATGAGCTTAAGGGAATCTCATTTCATTTTCAGGGCTTAACATCTCGTGTAAAATGGCTGAGAAATCAAAATACATATGCCATAGACCTAAAAGGATCTCATATCATTTCAAAGCTTAACATCCTTTGCAAATGATTGAGAAACAAATTGTGGCTAAATTCAACAATAAATGGTTTACATTTATATTAATCCCTATTTTTAAAACTGAATATCTTAGTTAGGAGGAACATAGCATAGCATTAAGAGGGAGAAAATAAAAGACATACAAAATGATTTTCTTGGATATATTTTTGAAATGAAAAAGGGGGAGAAATAATATAAAATAAAAAAAACATAAAATAAAATGAGTTTCATAATATCTCAGCCAGCACCCACTTACAAAACAAGAATGGCTACAAAAGGTAAAGTTCAGGTATGAAACTCATATGATTGATATTTCATTATTTTATATTTAGGAAATGTTTGTCATCTTCAAAAGGGGGGCGATTGTTGGCTAAATTGGACATTATTATAATACCTTTATTTCGATGATGACAAACATTTCATTCTTGTGAATCTAACGTGCTACTTAAGTGTTGCATGAATTAGGTGGATGACAAGCTACTTCGAAGATCTATATGCTCAAATTGCTTTAATTCATGATTGTAATCAAATGTAAAAACTTGTACAAGTATATAATGTACAGGTAATTAGACATCGTGTAAATCAAGCATTAGATATTCCCTAGCCAATCACAACACTTAGATAGGTCATTCCCTACATTAGTGTCACAAATGCACACTCATACACAAACTTAGTACTCAGTTTAAAACATTGAAACAGGGTCAATCTCGGTCGACAAAATTCTCGACCGAGACACTCTAAGTCGACAAACTCTTCGACCGAGAAAGACCCAGGTAGCCGTTAGACACAGCAGACAAGGTAGTTGGCAGTTGGAGATGAACATTATATACACTTGCTCCAGACAGTCTTTCGGTCGACAAGTCCTCGATTGAGAAGGACTCTCGGTCGACAATTCTTCGACCGAGATGTGTTCTGTCTACAACTTTCAGAATTAATTAACTAGTTGTTGCTAAAGCAACTAAAGTGTACCTAATGGCTAGTTAAGCACTTAGAACCCCCTAGAAAGTGTCTAGAATGTCCTTAAGCACTTGTAGGTCATTCCTATAAATAGGACATGCCTTAGGACACCTAAACTCACTTATATACATTTGTGCTATACTTGAGCTTACACTTGCAATTGGCAATCTGTTTTGAGCAATTGAGCAACACTAGCATTGGCTACTCATTCCCTTGCTCTAAATTTGTGTCCTATAGGCTAGCTTCTCTTATACACTAAACCTACACTTCAATATTCATTGGTTAGGAGATCTATACGCTTGATATAGGCAAATCAAGCCTTATGCTTCAAAGTGGTAATTGTAATTTCCATTTCCTTTCTTGTTCTCTCTTATTGCTTGTACTCTCCTTGCTACTCCTAGGGTTGGAGGCTGCGGATTGGAGAGGGTTTGATCTTCTTGGTGAAGAAGGAGATCTTTGGACTACTTCTAGATGGTTGTTGCAACAGGATGCTACTTTAAGAGGAAGGCCACTTCAAGGGGGAGCTTTAAGTTACTTCAAAAAGGCTGCTTCAAACTTGGTGGAACTACTTCAGGGTGAAGGTTGTCCAAAGGGTGTAGAAAGTATTGTAATTTTATGTAAATTCCTTGAGAGGTAATAAAATTTAATACTTTCAAAATCCCGGTTGGGTAAGCAACCGGGTAGTGGATTTACTACCTTAGTATTTACTAAGGTTGGAAGCACTCTAAACACCTTGTCTCCTACTTATTATTTCAATTGTGGTTGTTTGAGTTAAATTATATTAAAATTATCATAAAACCCTATTCACCCCCCCTCTAGTGGTTTTTCAGTTTTCGCATGGCACCTCACTGTTTGTGTGATAGTGGGATGTGTCTCCACAAGTTTTGGTATAAGAGTTGTAGGTTCGCTGAGTCTACAGGGACTTAGGACTGGGTTGTGTCTATTCTTGTGAGTTTTCCAGATTTTCATACAATCATCTTCTGCCCTCAGTGGAAGAAAAAGCCAATATGTCTGGAAACCATGAAGAACATGCTACCGAGAACAGTGATGTTGCATCAGTTGATGGAGCTATAGGGCAGACACATGGAGATCGGGTGCCTGAGGTACCCCAATTTGACCCAACCATTTTTGAAAATCCTTCCTACCAACATCTTATGGGGTAGATGATGGCTACGATGAATCTCATGGTAGAAAGATTTCCAATGCCTCCGCCGAGAGCATAGGCTCCCCATGGTGAAACATTGGGTATTGGGAAGACCTTTGAGCGGCTTCACCGAGTCAGAGCTTCGGACTATGCTGGGACAACTGATCTAGCAGATGCAGATCTGTGGCTGACAGGTCTTGAGAAGGCCTTCTGGATCCTCGAAATCCCCAAAGAAGACAAGTTCAAGCATGCTTTCTACCTTCTGAAAGGTAGCGCTGGTCACTGGTGGACCATCGAGGAAGAGAAGCGACCCGGTGAGATGATCGGTTGGGAGGTTTTCCGACACAAGTTCGTCAGCAGATACTTTCTGAAGACGTATCTGGATCAGAAGATCTGCCAGTTTGAACGCCTGCGCCAAGCAACGATGAACATCATTGAGTACAAAGCTAAGTTCATGGACTTGTTGAGGTTTTGTCCTCACATGGCAGTGACAGATGACGAGTGAATTAGACGTTTTGAGAAAGGCTTGAGTGCTGAGCTAACAACACCTGCTTCTACATTGGAGAATCGAGAGTGGTTTGCTATGTTTGTGGAATCTGTCCGGAGGATCGAACAGTCAATTAGGGAGAAAAGAGAGTCCATGTCTAAGAAGAGGCATGTTCAGTTCCAGGGTCAGAGGTTTGGTGGCTTCAAAAAGCTGAGGTTTTCAACACCTTCCGTAATGAGAGGTTCTAGTGCACCATCACAGTGGTCTCCGAGTAAGGGAAGAGGATATGTTTCCTCACCGTCAAAGGCACATAATACAACTTTTGTGGCAGTAACAGGGCTGTCTAGGCCACAACAGCGAGACCAGTCATGCCATCTTTGTGGTCAAATCGGGCATTTCAGGTCAAATTGCCCAAGTAGAGATGTTGAAGTGACGCAACAGCTAAGGCAAAATCAACAAGGGTCATATAGACAGCAACCCAGTAGTAGCAGAGGGCGAGGACGCGGTCAAGCGTCGCAAGCGAGATCGTCTGCTCAAGGAAGCAGAGGACATGGACAACAAGAAACGACTCGATTCAATGTTGTGAGTCAGCCAGAGGCGATAGTCAACCCGCGAGTGGTGGCGGGTCAGATGGAGTTATGTCATTATGATATGTCTTCTTCTTGCTTTATATCTGTTCTGGTTGACTTGGGTGCTACACACTCTTTTATCACCTATAGTATGCTTGAAAATTGTCGTTTACCTGTTAGCTGTAAGAAAGATAGCCTTTTGTTAGAAACCCCTCTTGATGGTTCCTCGATGCTTCGAGAAGAGTATCCATCTTGTGTCTTATCTTTTTCGAGACATAGTATATAAGTGGATCTTATACCACTTGATATGCATGGTTTCAATGTGATCCTTGGGATGGATACCTTAGAGAAGTATAAGTTTGTTTTGGATTGTGGTTCCAAGCAAGTTGTGTTTGATGATGATGGAGAGAAGTGGGTCTTCCAAGGAAATAGGAAGATTCTTCCGACATGTCTAGTATCAACTATGGTGGGAGAAAAGTTGCTACGACAAGGATGTAAGGCGTTCTTAGCTCAAGTTGTGGATGTCAAGGCAAAAGGTCCTAGCCTAGAGGAGGTGGCGGTTGTCTGAGAGTTTGCGGATGTGTTTCCTGATGAGTTTCCTGGTATTCCTTCACTTCGAGAGATTAATTTCGAGATCAATTTGGTTCTAGCAACACAACCAGTTGCACAAACACCATATAGGATGGCTCCAGTAGAGATGGCAGATCTTAAGAAGCAGTTACAACAGCTGTTGGAGAAAGGTTTCATCCGACCGAGTACATCTCCTTGGGGTGCTCCAGTGTTGTTCGTTAAGAAGAAGGATGGGTCGATGCGGCTATGTATAGATTACCGACAGTTGCACAAGGTCACGATCAAGAACAAGTACTCGTTGCCAAGGATAGACGATTTGTTCGATCATTTGCGTGGAGCTACAATGTTTTCAAAGATCAACCTACAGTCTGGATATCATCAGTTGAGGATTAAGGTGGATGACATACCAAAGTCATCTTTTAGGACAAGGTATGGTCACTTCGAGTTTGTGGTTATGTCGTTCGGGCTAACCAATGCGCCTGTTGCTTTCATGGATTTGATTAATAGCGTGTTCCGTACGTTCCTAGATCAGTTTGTTGTAGTCTTTATAGATGACATCCTGATCTATAGTTGGGATAGGTAAGAGAATGAGTGACATCTTTGACTAGCGTTGACTCTTCTTCGCCAACATCAGTTGTATGCAAAGTTCAGTAAGTGTGAGTTCTGGTTGAAAGAAGTAACTTTCTTGGGTCATGTGATATCTGCAGAAGGAGTCAAAGTGGACCCGAAGAAGGTGGAGTCTGTTGCAGAATGGGAACATACGAAGACGCCGATAGAAGTTTGTAGTTTCCTGGGTTTAGCAGGATAGAGGTTTATCAAGGACTTCAATGCGATTGCGTTGCCAATGACAAAGTTGACTAGAAAGGATGTACCTTTTGTATGGAATGATCATTGCCAGCAAGCTTTCCAAAGTTTGAAGGAGAAGCTGACTAGTACTCCAGTACTAGTGCTGCCAGAGCCTGGAAAGGGCTATGTTGTTTTCTACGATGCTTCCAAGAAAGGTTTAGGTTGTGTGATGATGCAGGAAGATCATGTGGTTTCTTTTTCTTCACGAGAACTTAAGAAACATGAGGAGAACTATCGAAATCATGATTTGGAGTTGGCAGCAGTGGTTCACGTGTTAAAGATTTGGAGACACTATCTTTACAGGGAAGTGTGTCAGATCTTTACAGATCATAAGAATATGAAGTACATCTTCTCACAGAATGAGCTAAACATGCGAAAGCACTGATGGATGGAACTAATCAACGATTACGACTGCACCATTGAGTATCACCCTGGTAAGGTGAATGTGGTAGTTGATGCACTTAGCCGAAAGTCTTCTTCTCTCTCTACAAAGTAGGCACGGATGAGTTCCTTGGTATGCCATAGTCGGGATATGCTTGTTTCCTTGCAACAGATGAATGTGCATATGGGAGTTTGCTTGTTAGCTGGACTTTTAGCACATATGCAAGTCAAGTCTACGCTAAGACAACAAATCAAATACATACAACAAATAGATGATACAGTGCGGTTGATCAGGTCAGAGCTTGGTAGCTAAAAGTGTGATGGGTTCCATGAGTCTGAGGATGGACTAGTTTGCTATCATGATGGGATGGTGGTCCCCGATGCTGATAATCTGAGGAAGCTAGTGCTCGAGGAAGCACACACGTCGATGGATGTTATGCATCCAGGAGTCACCAAGATGTATCATAATTTGAAGGACTTGTATTGGTTGCCCGGCTTGAAGAAAGATGTAGCTGAGTTTGTGGCTAGGTGCGCGGTATGTCAGCAGGTCAAGGTTGAGCATCAGAAGCCGGCAAGTACGTTACAACCCCTGATGATACCGCAGTGGAAATGGGATCATATAACCATGGATTTCGTAGTTGGTCTCCAGGACAACTAGAAATCATGATTCCATTTGGGTAATAGTGGACAGATTGATGAAGTCTGCCCATTTCATACCTGTAAAGACAACGTATATAGCTGATAAGCTCGCTCGGGTATACATAGATGAGATAGTACGTTTGCACGGTGTGCCAATGACGATAGTTTCCGACAGAGGTCCACAGTTCACAAGTCGTTTCTGGGAACAGTTGTACAAAGCGATGGGAACACAGTTGAGGTTCAGCACCACCTTCCACCCGCAGACAGATGGACAGTCTGAAAGGACTATTCAGACTTTGGAGGATCTTCTTCATGCTTGTATTTTGTAGTTCCTAGGAAGTTGGGACATACATCTCAGTTTGATAGAGTTTGCCTACAACAATAGTTATCAGCGGAGCATTGACATGGCTCCTTATGAGGTCTTATATGGCAGGAAGTGCAGATCTCCTCTATGTTGGTATGAGTATGGTGAATATCAGCTTTTGGGTCCTGAGTTAGTACAACAGACAATAGAAAAGATCAAAGTGATACAACAACAGTTGAAAGCAGCACAGGACAGACATAAGTCTTACGCAGACAATCACCGACGAACTTTGGAGTTCCAGGTAGGAGACAAAGTGTATCTTAGATTCTTTCCATGGAAAGGTGTGCTAAGGTTTGGCCGGAAGGGTAAGCTAGCACGCAGATATATGGGGCCATACCCAATCATAGCACGAATGGGAAAGGTAGCTTATAAGTTAGAGCTGCCGCCAGAGTTGCACATGTTACATCCAGTGTTTCATGTTGGTATGTTGAAGAAAAGTCATCCGGATATAGGAACAATGATACAACCAGTCAAAGTTGAGCTTGATGAAGATGTGACCTACGAAGAAGCTCATGTGATGATCCTTGACAAAAGAGTTAAGAAGCTGAAGAGGAAGGACCTGGTTCTGGTTAAAGTTCTTTGGCATCATCGTGGCATTGAGAAAGCCACATGGGATCTTGAGGAAGAGATGAGGAGGAAGTATCCCTCACTTTTCTCTTCGGATTTCGAGGATGAAATCCCTTTGTAGAGGGTTATAGCTTTTAAGGACCCTAACCTCCGTTTAGGGCTTATCCTGTTTGCTTTGCTTAACCCTGATGCTTAGTTGCTTGCTAATCACCTTTGAGGGTGATTAGGGTTTGTTGGTGCTTTGTTGAGAGATGGAGGTGCTACTTGCGATCTACCTAAGTCTAGGATTTGTGGGCAAGTTTGTCACTTTGTGAGGTGTTCCTCCCTCTCCTTCCTTCCTCTAGTGTTGAGAGGAAGGGTTGGCTCATTGCTTGTGTTGCCTTGGGCTTGGATGAGGCTTGGTGGGCCTTATTGTGCTTTGCCTTTGCCTTTTTGGACCTTGTATCGGGCATGAGTGCCTTGTGTCAGCCATGGTTGTGTCGGCCTAGGTGTGTCACCCAAGGGAGTGATGCCGGGCATGGTGTGGAGGTGTGTCGCCCATGGACCCTTTGACCCCTTTGACTTCGTTTGTGTCACCACTAGTGGACACTTGGTGCTTGATGCTTGCATGTGGCAATGGCCTTGGACATGTGTTGAGGGCATGTTAGAGTGGTGACTTTTCTCATGGACAAGTGTCCCTAGGTAGGTGACACCTTTCCTTGTCTTACCTTAGTTTCTCCTCCATCCTCTCCTATATATGTGTTCCCTTTCTCTTGCTAAGGATCCATTTAGTTCCTTTGTTCCCCCTCTCCCTTGGTGCACGACACCTCTTCCTTTGCAAGCTTGGTGGTCAATCCTTACCTTGGAATATCCTTCTTCCTCTAGTGGTGGGCGAACCCTACAGTGCCTTGCTCTTCTTCTTGTGGTGGATCTTGGAGCTTGGAGCTTGCTTAAGGCGGGTTACATAACTCCTAACCCTAATTATACTACCATCTATGTTCTTGTATGTTTCTTATGATCATAATTGGTTATGTATGTTGCTAGTTGAGTTTCTTTCTTAGTTGCTTCTAGTTGGCCGAGCCATGTTCTAGGGTTTTCTTGTTGAGCAACACCCCTCTCCCTCCTTGGTCTAGAGAAGTGAGCTTGAACTCTAGTGATATGAGCAATACTCCTCTCTCGTTTAAGTTGAGAGGTGAGCTTGTATTCTAGTTGTTTGACAACACCCTTCTCTCACCATGGATTCGAGAGGTGAACTTTGTGGTGGATGTAGACCTTTGTTAGGGTTGATCCTTGTGCTGCTCGATTAGTGATAAGAAGTTGTGCAAGACCCCTCTCTCTTGGTTGTTGAGAGGTGAGCTATCTTCTTGATTCATTAGGGTTTGGTGCCCTTTTGCTGGAGGTTGTTGACGACCTTGTTGGGTTGCATCTTGCCTGATATGGTCTTGAGGTTGGTGTTGCCCGACATCCCTCTTTGGCCTAGAGCCTTGGTTGACATGTTGTGGTGGTGACGGGTGTTACATCCCTGGTTCTTAAACTTTGTGTGTCGGGCGTCACACTATGTTGAGGGCCCTACCCGATACACTTAACCTAGTAAGTGGCTTGGTTTCATTATACCTTGATGTTGTGGAAGCTTTTTTAGCTAGTTCTGTGGTCGACATCACCCCTTGGCCCTAGCCTTGTGTGTTGGTCGATAGCATGAGACCAGTTGGACGATATGCTTTGTTTGCTGTCATTTGAAGTTGTACCCTTGGTCGTTGCGCCTAGATGAGTGGTATGTTGGTCTCTATCCTTGTGCATCGGGCGTCAGGTTATGTGGAGTACCCTACTCGATACATGCATATAGGGTTATATTGGTGCCCGATACACCTAGGAGCTTCCTTGGACGTTGCACGACACCTGTGTTGCATTGGGCGATGCAAGGTTTCCCAGGCACCATGGCTTTAGCTGCCAGAGTGGTTGTCGCCCGTTGCAACTCCTAGCATTCGGTGCCCGATACACACCTAGTGCACAACGCACCGTTGCACGATATGTCACTTTGTATGAGGTGCATGTTATGCTGGTGGTCGTGATGCCTTGGTTGCCCGATAGCATTTGGTTGCACGATACATCCTAGGGGGGTAGCCCGTCATCCTTGCTGGTGCTTGGCTGTTATGAGGTTGGATTGTTGGGTGATATGGAAGAGTAACCTGCCCGATACTACCTCTAGATAGGGTACCCTACCCATCACACTTGTTGTGAGGGTAGTGGGTACTTTTAGTGAGGGTCTGGTTCCTTATGGAAAACCTATACAATAGTTCTTTATCATGTGATCACATCTTTGTCATTTAAGAAGTTTTAGTTTATGGGTTGTAAACCCTTGGCACATTTGGTAATGGTAAGGTGGTTGATATAGTATAATGCACATATGTAAGCATGACATATCTGAAACTCTAATGACATGATATTACATGTGTTTATGATCATCTTGATTATATGAATAATGTTGAGTAAGTGGTAAGCATATAAGATGCTTTGTTTGATGATATGACCTCTGTCTATGGTCGCAGGTTGAGGCATGAATGATAAGGCATATAGTCACCAATGTTGCCTTTTGTTTGATGATATGATCTTTCTATTAATCCATGATGATTGTGTATACTAACCATGCAGGTGATTCATACATATGCATAGCCAGGTATAGGGCTATGAGGTATATATGTTTGAGTAACACTGCTCTGATGGTTACTCTTGATGATGAGATAATATGCATGGTGTGTTTTGGTCTGAGGACCTGAGTTTGGCTGAAGTGCCTAAGTTGAGGTGTTATCCTCTAATGATGATCTGGGATTGTAATCCCATGTGATGAGAATGCCTTATGAGGCAGTGGTTTCTTGTTATGAGGGATGAAGATCCCAGGATACTGTGATGGTGGTAACAATGAGGAAGCTTTATGTTATGCATGTGTTACACCTTGGTTTCCTCCATAATCCAGCTAAAATATATTAACTAATCACAGTGGAACATATCATGTAGGTTGCCCTGGCCATATATCCATCATCGTCAGGAGATGGTGATGGTGAAACGGGTTCTCCTGCGGGTTAACCCGGAGCGCATATTGTTGACTATGCGAGGTTTCTCCTAGCCTAAAGTGAGGAGGTAAGAGTGCAACTTTGGTTGTAGACTCTAGAGTGTGGTTTCAAGCCTATAGATCAATATGTTAAGAGCATGGCGAACAGGCCCATGGCTCAGGATATGTGATATGGGAGCATGAATGCGTTCATGGCTCAAGAGCATGGTGAACAGGCTCGTGGCTCAGTTTCACTAGCATCGATACCTGTACCAAGGCGGTCTAGGCAGAGGGTAGCCTGACCTTGTGGCTGAGGCCACTTAAGCATGAGACTGTGGTCCTGCTTGTGTTGTACTCGTGCACTAACCACAAGGTGGGAGGTCGTGGAGTCTGACTCTTCCATTGACCTTGTATGGCACCGGCTCCGGGTTTCACAGCCATCGGTTGGATCTGAGCGGTATGACTCACTTCCTCATGGCATAATAATAATATGTAATACAGCCGTATAGTATTTATTGCTTAAGGAAAAACATGGAACATTGATTGAGGCCTTGCTTGTGTAGTTGATCTTGTTATACTTGCAGTTGCCTATATGTTCCTTATGTTATGTGGTAAGATCTTATAAATCTTGTCTTGTCAATCATGTTCCATAAAGAGATATTTGGTTGTATGCCTTCCGTACATCTGGTAAGCTTTATATTATGGATAGCTTCACTATATAGACTGCTCTTGTTATACCTTTTATCAGTTATCTATTGTTGTTGCTTTAATCTCCCTTTGGTTTTATGGTTTCGGCAGGGAGTTATGTTTCTCGCTGGGACTGTGTGTCTCACCCCGCTGGTTTGCAACCTTTTTAGGTGTTCAAGCTAGACGTGGTGGTGGTCGCGGAGTTGCGGCCGAGCAACAAGATGAGCAGTAGAAGGCAAGAGATGGACATGTTGTTGTTTTGGTTGTTTTATATTAAAGTCTTAGAGTCAACCCTGTACTCTCAGGTCCTTGGAGGCGTTTTGTCGTTGTTTCACGATGTATAGTTTTTGATGCTTGTATATCATGCTGCTGGCCGGATGTGGGCCGATATGTATATGTAAACACGTGATGAACTCATGTGATGACAAGACAGCTGATCCTCTAAGCTGTGGACACGTATCGAGGCTTTTAAATGTTTATATAACCTGTTTCCTTGCAGGATGAGGATTTGAATGTAATAGTTTCTTAGTTTATCCGCTTTTCGGAATCAGTTTTAATTAACCCGAGTTTTTGGTAATTAGTGGCTTATGGTGTTTTCCGTATGTTTTCACATGGCACCTCACTGTCTGTGTGTTAGCGGGATGTGTCACCACATTAATGTAATCTTGGTGGCATTGACTTGAAGGGTCAGTGGCACTGACTCTACATTGTACTTAAAGTACCTAAAAATTGTAGGAAAATGCATATAAGTCCAGGGAATATATAAAATCATATAAAAATGATAAAATAAGCATAATTTGATGCAAACAGAGTGTACAGGCCAATAATAGTGATTTATGCAAATATAATCAAGAAAATGACAAATAAAGGCACAAAATATGTATACAATAGGCCTGTAAAAGTGACTCAAAACATGTTCATCATTGGTCCTTGCCACAACGATGACAGTGGGAGGGGGAACGTCCACATTCAGAGGGTTGGTTGGGATAGCTTGGGTTGAGTAGAAACTTGATCATCCACAAGAGAGATCTATAGATTTTATTTATAGGTGGGGATTTAGAATTAAGTAAGTATTGCTACATCAGATTAAACTAGTCCATTTATTTGAGGAAATACATTTATTCCTCTTCAATATACTTCATACTACCCCAAGAGGCTTGGAAATTGAATTATGTTCCCACTTGCAGTGTGAGAAGTTTGACCTCAACATCAATGAGTTCCTTGGTTGTGGAGAGAAAAGGTATGTAAAATATAAATGGGTAGCGAGTGTCTTCTTTTATATACAGCACTACAAAGTCACACAGGATGTAGAAATTCCCAACTTTGACAGGCACATCATCAATAATGCCAAGAAGCTTGGTAAACAAAGAATCTGCAAGTCAAAAACGCATAGGAGTGGGTCTAGCATCTATGAGACTGAGAAACTTGCACATACTCAGAGGGATGATGTATATGCTAGCTCCAAGATCAACTAATCCCAAATATCTGATGGAATTTCCAATAGAACAAGTGATCCCAAAGGATCTAGAGTCTTTGTGTTTCTTCACCATTTTCATCTAGATGATGTTGGAAGTAGTTCTTATCAATTTTTCCAATTCAGATTGTTCTATGGTGCGCTTACGATTTAGAAGGGATCCAAAGAATTTTTCCATTTAGGTAGGCCTGTCATGGTGTGTAGAAGAGGGATGTTGATGCATAACTTCCTAATGATATCCTTGATTTTGTTGAACCTGGAATCCAACTGAGTTTTCTACAACCGAACGAAAAAGGTATATGTGGCTTATACACAGGAACCTCATCTTGTGTGGCTAAGGTGGGTGGTGTTAACGGTTGAAGGACAACAACATCTTTGTCTTCCCCTTGATCAAAATCTATGAGGTAGGGACTTTCTCTTTCTTTTGTGGAAAGACTGGATTTGGTAATAACAACCTTAAGCTGTTCTATATGCTTGTGATTAGATTTAAGTTGGCGGGTGAACGTGAAGAAAGGAGGTTTTAGTTGAGAAGAAAGGTAGGTTAACTAAGCATCAGTTGCCTTTTGGTGGGCTTATTATGAAAGGACAATCTATCCCAGAGATGTTATCTTCTCACTATCGGAGGGAGTGGGAGTGTGTTGTTGCATTTGTGGGTGCGATTGGTTTAGATTTTGGAATTTTTGTCCTTTGTAAAGCCCAAGGTTTTGCAAATTACCCCTATAATTCCCCTGGTTCCATTGGTTGTTGTTATTCTAGAAGTCTGGTGGTGTATGATTGTTGGCTTGGGAATATGGTGGTCTTTGCTAGTTAGGAAGTTGATATGAATTTTCAGCTCTTGTAGGATTTCCATATTGAAATCCATGGTGGTTTATGGATTGATGGAGTTTAGATATTGTAGTACACCTGACCCAGGATACTATGGATGGAGTTTAGATATTCCATTTGACCAACTCCCAACTGGATATTATTGTTAAAGAGGTATTGAGGTAGCATGATCATACCCTTGGAAAATTCCGTAGAGAGATTCTGCGACTCTGACTTGCTGGCTATGCCTCTCATAAGAATTGATTGAGGACTCTAACAATCATGTTTTAGGGAGATTAATTTAAGGGCTTTGAAAATGGTATAGATATCTAGACTTACCTCAGCCTTGGAAACATTGAGGAGACCACTGGTTTCTCATCTGGCTTAGGTCTCAGAGGCTCTCTTGACAGCCTCCCATGCACTGCTCAAGTTTTGAAAAATGAAGTTTCCTCCAGATGTGGAATCAAGGAATTTCTTGTTGTCATCATCAACACTTCGGTAAAACATCTCAATGAGTTGATATTGTGAAATGTCATGATGAGGTAAACATCGAAGGAGTTACCTAAATCTCTCCCATGCTTCTCCTAGAGTATTTCTAGGGAGCATTTAAAAGAGAGTGATTTGTCCCCTAATATCGTAGGTGTGTGAAGGGGGGAAATATTTATCCAAGAACTTGGATTGTAAGGACTCCTAGGTGATGACTGGCTCTTCACACTCCATGGCATTATACCAACTGCTAACTTGTGTTGAAAGAGAGTATTTCAACAATCTAAGTCTAATGGGGTCTTCAAAATGCTTGGGATCTTACGTAGGGATCAACGGTCGGTGAAGAGCTGGAGGTGATCTTCACAAAGGTCATCCTTGTTCCTAGAAAATGGGTTGGTCTGGAGCATGGTGATCCATTTGAGTGCAGATCTAAAATTGGGGGATGGTAATCTCAGGTGGCACGACTGGGTGTTATGTATATCTGATTTTTAGAGTGGAAAAATCTTTTATTTGTTTTTGTCTCTCGGCCTCCTTCTGAGAGGCTTCAAGCACCTCTTGCTCAACTATACAGGCTACACGTAGATTGGCTTCTTGGGGTGTGCATTCATCCATCATTCTCTCTCTTTGAGCAACAAGTGTCTACTCAATCCTACGGGCAACCTCTTCCTCATCCATCCTAAGACTTTTTTGTCTATTCAAATGATGGAACATTCGCTCTAGCTCGATATCAAAAATTGACAGTATAGAATCTGTATGTGGCAGGTGAAACATGCACAGTTATAATTCACAGATAATCAAGTGCTGAAAAAATGTACTACTGGAATGGAAACTCAGGAAAAAGAGGAGATAACACTTTGGGAATTTTACTGGGAAGGCATAAAAAGTGAAAAAATGTTTTTCAATTTTTTTTGGGTTGGATGAAACAATCTTTTGTCCCCAGCAATAGCGCCAACATTTATGCATGTCGAAGAGCACACCAATTCACTAGAATGATTATCCTAGAGTTTAATCCTTTTTAAGTTTCCAGTTACAACTAGTATAGAAGGGTCGATCCCATAGGAGAACGTTACTAAGATTTTTCTCTTTTATCCTGATTGATTTTTTCAAATTATTTCTTTTTGGTATTTTTGAAAAATTGAACAGAAAGTAAATTCTATCTTGAGGGGGTTGATTAAACTAGAGCAAGAATATGCATTCACTAATCATGATTTAGGTTTTGTTCAATTTTCACAATTTTATGATGATTAGTCTATTTTCTAGAATTGAAACGAGGTTTAAAGCATCGATTTATGCATTAATGGGGAAAGACATAATATTTCAAAATAATAATCAGATTCAGGTATGTATTAAGTTTCTTAGTGATATTAGGGATTAGAATTATTTTTCTAAGAGTTAATCTCAACGATTATCTAATTATACCATTTAAATGAAGCATTCTCATCTAAATTAAATATCATTGATATCAGTGCCTCAAAAGTATAATATAGGGGTTTCAAAATAAAAAAGGTACTTTTATGAGTCCGTGGATATTTTTGGGGAATTAATAGGATTATGAATCTATTTTTAGTCTCATTTCTATGTTTGGGCTATTTTCTAAAAGAAGAAAAAGAGAAATACCTGTTTGGAAAGCACTACTCCATTGGATCCATGTCTAGAGTGCTTAGATGTGAGCCACATGGGCCTCCAAATTTTGAAGCATTTAGTCTTACCAAGAGTGGGTTTTTTTCCGGTTCAACTTTTAAACCCGTTCCAGTGCCTTGTTCGGCAAACCTTGGGATCGGCTTGGTCCAAAGATGTCCCTCATTGAGTCATTTGTAGGTAATCTATCCTATTTTGCAGTGAGACACAGGGTTAGGGCGTCACTCTATAGACAACTCTGGCGAGAAGGCTTTGCCTTTCATGGCAATCTATGTCCTCAATTATCAACATTGAAGTGTCCCCTGAAATCTGTCGCACCACGAAGGCTGGTCTCGGCACCATGTGAGGGCTCCAGTGTCAAATGATCACTCTTATATGGAGCTATGAAGGAGGAGGGTAGCACATATTGGGGGTTTATATATTCTGGCCTCTTTACCTTTTCTAACGCATCTATATGATCATTCACAAGTTTTTGAAATCGACAGTAGTCTCCAAGGCAAGAAGAGACTCGAGGTGGTTGGGTCCCGAGGCCACCCAATATGGCTGGAGACGGTGAACATGGGATCTCTTGAGCGAGATCTGGGGCCAAATATACTCACGAAGATTAACCCCAAGAAGACACAAAAATCATTTTTCTAAGGGTTTTATCCCTGCAGTCTATGAAAACCCACCACTCATCTTAGTCCACACATTCTATGATCCCAAGTGGAGAAGGAGCGAGGTCTAGTAGGTGGTTCTTCTCCTCTAGGCCACCTCACCCCTGTATCTCAGGCTCACAAAGTTATCTCAACAAGCCACAACTTATCCTACAAATAGAATGATCTAACAACCCTCATTGATCATAGGATATGGGAGCGATCTATGGAAAATCCTCCATAGAACGTGAAGCTATAAGATGAAGTTTTCTCCCTTAGATCCCAGAATAAAGGTTTAGATTAAGCCACACATATGCCCTACAGTCCATCCCACTTATGTAGAGCATCTAAAAGTACTAATGTTGCATGACATATCAATGTCATAACCTTTATTAAACATATATGCAACCATAGTCCTTGATGCAAAAATATTTCATTTATTTGTGATATTAAAATCTAAATAACTTGTTGTAGGAACCTCCATTATTGATGAAATTTTATACACATAGTATCCTAGTGTATTTTATATCAAAGTTGGAGATACAGTTTCCATTGTTTGGTCATAAAAATAAATTCTTCGAACAACCTTATAATTATATGTATAAACATTAACTTCCTTGAATTAATCATCAAATCATTATCCAAAAAGTCTTAAAATGCACATTATAGTCGTAGCAGACATCAAGTATTATCAATTGGTAACTTGTGTTCATTATGATTACTAAATGAACCTCTTAGCCTCCCTATGTACACAACTCAATGAATAAAATTCTATTCATTGTAATTGAACTCATTTAGATTTGATAGTTATTCATTATATCCATGCTTACCCTTATAAAGTGAAAATTGTCCACAATTGAATAACCAATTCCTATATTTGGGATTAATCATCTACATTACATTCATGGTATTCAAATTCTATATTAGGTATCAAAACCCTAAAATATGGTTTGTCACATTCACCTATATTAAAAGGAATTATGTCCTTAAAATTCATCTAATGTCATACATAAGGTGATATCGAGGGGGTCAACTTCATATAAGTCACCACTTCTTAGGTTCTGAGACCACTATAGTTTGAACGCACCCTAAGTTGGCATCCTACGATATAGAGATTCTTGGGTGTAACCAACCCACCTTATAAAGATTATAACATCATTTAATGTCTTAGTCATATTATTTTATTTTAGGACTTCATCCCCTAGTCCCTTATGAATCAAAGATTTTCTTTTCCTTTGCAATTTTGGGGTTTACATGGTATTACTCAAGGTTTCATATTTCATCCTACTCACCGGTGTAAGGTGATATCAAGATTCCATGTCATCAACTGTCATAATTATCACACTTAATTACATCATTAGTGTTGTTTATGATTATCATCTTGTTAGGATTTCTTCATTAGAGGGCACTACTATTCATCTGTAGATGTTAGGGTTTTCACCCTATCATGTGAGAGTTATCATTAAATTAGAATCTTAGATTCAAGAGATTTGGGGTTGAGAAATTTATTTTATGATAATCTCATCTATGATCCAAAGGCATATTTGTGTCAAACTTACATCTTTCATGTATGATGTGATGGGAAGGAGAATATACTAAATCAAGCCTGTAAAGATTTCAAACGTGAATATCACATGTATGATATAGGAAGGGAATATAGAATAGGTCAAGCTTATCTGATTGACTTTTCATACATGATCATCCAAATAGCTCAATTGAGGTTTCTCACATCATATATAGAGAAAGAGAAGGAGAAGTATTTGTTGGTATGTATGCCCTGAGAGCCAATCATGGGATGATTGGTGGGATACATTGAGATTGATTTGATAAACATCAAAGGCGAGCTTCCAATTCTTTCTGGTTCAGTCATATGAGATAGTGATAGAACAAATTGAATGTCTAGAGAATGACAGTACTCAATGATATATGCCTTCAGGTTCATGACCTGAACGATGAGATCATACGGATGCTAAGAGTTTGTACATTCTTGTAATGTCCCTAGTCGGATGTCATTGTGGAAGGTAGATAGACAGCAATGACACACAAGACAAGATTGTGGTGTTGGTTGATGACAGAATCTCATTAGTCATGATATAGAGATATCAAACCAAACACATAGGTACTTGTTAGAGAACAAGTGTACCGGACATACCCACCGTGAGTTTGACACATGGAACCATGAGATGGTAGTCACAGTCAGTACTCACAGTGATGGTGGTGAGTGTGATTCTTAGACCTGAAATCACTGCACTCAACACATGTCGTTGGGCACACTTTGACATCATCAAACGCAGTCTTGAAACATGGGTTGTTATAAAGGTGATGATTGGGTGGCTTTGACACATGGGGCTTTTGAGGGGTGAGTGATAGATATGGGATTTGTCCCTCCTGAGGGAGTTTGACATCCATCGCCACTTGATGAGTAGAATTGAGAAAGGCGTGCACGCATGTGTGAATCATTATATGATACTGATGTCATAAATATCTCTTCCAGTCCACTCTGAGATCAAGGAAGTGAATGAACGTTGACAGGATGACTATTCCATGCCTCGAGTTCATTCGGGATATCAATGACAAAGGAATCATACATTCGCTGTAACACCATTCACAGATTGTAGGATGAAAGTTGTTCTCCAACTTTCTACTTTCACTTGGGTAGCACTGATGTGTGACTAGGCACCGCTCTTTGCTTGTGAAGTCATAAGTGTTATGGACTTTCACTGCCAACGTGAAATGGACCTGCAGGGTCACACACATAGGATTTAACCTGGAAGAGGAGTTTTGTCCACAAGCAATGTTTAGATTGATTACTAAAGGAGTTTAGTAGTTCAATTAAACACTCAATCAGTCGATGACTCAATATCGTATGGTTCAAGGTGTTGGACGCATTGATTGGAGTATCAGATTGATTGAAATCGCAATTGACTGATTTTGCCCAACCTGTGCTCCCAACCGATCGGTTCATGTGATGAACCGGTCGGCTGAGGTTGCTGAACCGGTCGGCTGGAGTGTCCAGGCCGATCGGCTCATGCCCAGGTTGAAACGATCGGTTCAAGGGTTGAACCGATCGGCTCAACTGGTGCAACCGACCAGTTGGGAAAGTCATGTCGGCAAGAATTTTCCTTTGGTTTCAAATTGCCCAATTCGATTGGGAATAATATTGGTATTCGATACCAATTGGGAAAGAAACAAGGAAAGTCTTTTTGAGCCGGATTAGGACCATGAACCGATCGGTTCAGGGCACCAACCGATTGGTTGGAGTGCCCCAAACGATCGGCTCAGGTCCAACCGATCGGCTCAATGGCCAAACCGATCGTTTCAGTTGTGAACCGATCATTTCAAGTTGCGAACCAGTTGCTTTTTGTGGAAAATTCTCGAACCCTTCTACTCCTGCTTTAGTCCCGCATTGCCCGGGATGGACAACCTTGTCCCATGACTCTCCTATATATATAGGGGTATTGGGGGCTTCTCAAAGTACAGCTCAGTGCAACCAGTTGCTCTGCAAGTTGTCGTTCTCTCTGGTTTTGGTAACCGTGAGAGAGCCCGAGCAAGTGCTTCCCGCAAAAGGGAGGTGCAGCAAGGGAAGGACAACTGCAGTTGCAACAGGAGGCAGGAGAGCGTGTTGGCGACTAGTACGTCAACAGGAGGGTGCGACTCCTTCCACTTCCTTGTGGGATAAGGAGAGTGGAGTTCCAGGTGGTCCATGTGGACTACTACAGAGGCGGGAGGACACTGCCGCTTAGGAGGACAACTGTCATCCGACAGTCCGGTTCGAGTAGGAGTTGTCAGTTCCGGTGCGACCAGGAGCTGCACAGACACCGTCGAAGTCCGGAGTTGAAGACCGCGCATTGCGCGAGGTATTGTCGCCGAGCAAGCCTCGGGACAAGGTATGATTCCACAAACCATCCTTTCTTATTATATAGACGTTGACGCGTTTCCTCGGTATGGGTTGGGGAGAAAATTTTTGTTTCCGCTGCCTTCTCTGTCTCCCCTAAAACCCAATAGTGGTATCAGAGCCACGTCAACTGCTCTATATTTTAGGAATATCGATATGATTGATTTTGGTTTGTCGCCTTTATTTATTGCATACGATGCGAATAATATCGGCTTTATGCATGTCCAATCCTAAATCCACAAATCCCTAATTACATATATGATATGTATTATTAATGCACTCGATACGCGTCGCCCTTAAACGAGTTTTGTGGTGGATGTGTGTAGCGTGATTATGGCCTATAAACCCCTATCTGTGTGTGGTTGTTTGTGGTTGCTTGCATCTCGGTCTGTGCACCGATCTTCCCTCTCTTAATCCCGATGTAACTCGAAATAATTCGAGATTCTTTCCTACCTTTGCTCCCCCCGAATGTAACTCGGGGTTTCCCTTTTAAAGCAATGTAATAAATAGGATAGATTTTATTTCCTATTATGTCAAAGACCGGCGGACATCAAGACGACTGCTCAGACGGTCGGTTCAAGGAGTGAACCGATCGGTTGATGACCGGTTCGAGAAGCGAGACGAGCAGGTGGCGGACATGACGAGATGTACGATGACCAGGCGAACCGATCGGTTGGAGGAGCCAACCGATCGGCTGGTGGCACCCAGACGATCGGCTGGAGAGTACAGTTCATTCATGAGATGAGTTGATCAACTCGGATGGCAAGGCACATAATTCATCTTGTACATGTTGCATGTGATGTTGACCTAGATGACCGTGATTCCTCCATGCTCGAGGAATCACATTAGGATGGCCATAATCATCTCTTTTTATCGTTTGTGCATGTTTTCTGTGGGATATAGCATGTATATGATACGTACTATGTATTGTGGTGATTGGATATGTATATGTATATAAAACCAAATCCCTCATTAAAATATTAAGTTTTAGATGCCTTCCAAATGCGACACACGTGAAAAGCTTGTTCGACCAAGTGTGGGCACGCCCTAGCGTGGTGCACCGTCTACCTCGTGGAAGCATGAAGGATGAATGTGTGGGTCTGCCCTAGCAGGGTGCATATTCATCGTGTTTGCTTTGGGTCAGACTTAACAAGGTGATCTAGATGGGATCTAGTACCTTGAGGCATAGAGATGATCATTGCAAGGAGTTGTATATGACATCTTATCAAGAGTTTCATATGATGCAATTGGCAAAAGTTGCCTACCTGAGAGATCTATGTTGAGGGTGACAACCCTAGCTGGTCCATGGCTTAGAGGATTTCAGGATCTTGCCCACTAGAAGGTTGTACGCTGCAATCTTCCGAATTGATGGTGAGGGCTATCAATTTGAAGTAAAATAGTGGGAGCGATAATTAATTAAAGGACTAATTATATCGTCAAATTTTCAAATCAATCAAATTAGTCAAAAAATGAGTTTTTGGACTAAAATTGCATATTTTCCTTTTGTAGTTCAAATGGCAACAAACAACAACAACTTTTCTTTGCGATCGGTCCTTGACAAGGACAAGCTAAATGGGACAAACTTCCACGACTGGTATCGGACATTGAGAATTGTTCTCACTCAAGAGCGTAAGCTCTATGTCCTGGATACTCCAATTCCAGAGGAACCCACTCCTAATGCACCAAGGACAGAAAGGGATGCTTATAAGAAGCATTCTGATGATGCCATTGATGCAAAGTGCTTGATGCTATGTTCAATGAACCATGAGTTGCAAAGGCAACATGAGAACATGGGTGTCATAGAGATGATTCTACATCTCAGGAACATGTATGAAGATCAGGCACGGCAAGAGAGGTACAATGTTTCTAGGGCGTTGTTCAAGTGCGTCATGACAGAAGAAGATCCAGTTGGTCCTCACACACTCAAGATGATTGGGTATGTGGATAACCTGCAGAGACTGGGATTTCCACTGAGCCAAGAGTTGGCTACTGACGTGATACTGCAATCGTTGCCAGAATCTTACAGTCAGTTTGTGATGAACTACAACATGAACAACTTTGATAGGCCACTGTCAGAGTTGTTGGGCATGTTGAGGACAGCCGAGTTACAGATGAAGAAGGACAAGCCTAAGTCCGTGAATGTGATCACGAGCAAGAAAGGCAAGTCTAAGCGCAAGGGCAAGGGCAAAGCTAAGAAAGGTTCTGAAGCTAGCCAGGAGTCCAAGCCATCTTCAGCTCTCAAGGTCAAGGGAGGCGTGACAAAGAAAGGAAATTGCCACCATTGTCAAAAGCCAGGACATTGGAAAAGGAATTGTCCTCTCTACCTGGAAGAACAAAAGAAGAAGGAGGCGACTGAAGCCTCTGTTTGAAGGTGTCATGTAAATAAACTTGTAACACTTTTTGAGATATATGATATCAAGATGTAAAGTGTAAAGCATTCTTACTTAGGGCAAGTGTTGCCTTTATAGATAGGAATACTTTAGTTTATTTTCAGCCAATAAGGCATGTAATACAGTTATGAACTGCTATTTCATACTTGCCAATAGATAGAAACACTTTATTTTTGCATATTGTATGACAATGATGGCAATTAATAAAGAGATGTTTCAATTTATAAAGATGTGATCTTTGTGGCAATGCCATATTTATCTTGTGATATTTGATATGCATAAGATAAGACGATACCTAATAGTTATAGATAACTCAAACAATTTAATTAGCATTAATCATGAGAAAGTCATTTCTAGTTTCCATATGATGGATAAATCTAGACTCTTTTGGTTATAGAACCAGTAAGAGACATGAATATCTTGGACATGATCAATCAATCTTCACTAATGTAGTGGGAGAGTGATTATCCAATTAGGTATAATACATGTGATGTATTTACATACCTATTGGAATAAATTCTAATACTTCAAATGGTGTTTAGAGAAATACCAATATGAATATCTTGAAGTGTTCAAGATTATCATAAATGAAGTACAAATTTGGTAAAGTATTAATTCTTGATGAGATCAATGAATGAAATACTTGGACCAAATGTTTGAGATCCTTGTGAGTGATTATGATAGTGTATCATAGTGAACTCATGATTAAGGCATGGTGATGTCTGAATCAAGAAGGATTCATACTCTAAGGAGTTAGAGAATGATTATCAAATAACTGAATTCTTCTTAATAAAAGAATACCCCACACTAATAAAAGAAATTAAGAATCACAAGGGTTGTGAGTTCTTATATCTTTAACAGATACACCTCAATTGTCTATGTGATAAGTTGTTCATGTGATGAGTCAACTATCAAGATGAATATGAGGAACCGAATCTTGAGTTATGGTTTAAAACCATTACATCCTAAATGACTTCCATGTGAACCATAAGGTATGACCTTGATGGTAGCACTCATTGGATCATATCCATAAGTGCAGATGAGTCTTAAGTGTTAAGACACATGGATAACATTTGAGAAGGATGATGCTTGTTGATTGCAACTTAATGACTAAGACATTTGGCATATGGATACTAAAACCGCATTCCTATGAGGAATAAAACTAGGATGTGTACGTGACACAGCCTATAAGGTTTATGAATCCACTAATGCAAATGAAGTCTATAAGTTACAATGGACTAATCAATAAGATTGATTGACTACAAGCAACTCAAAATTGGATTTTATTTTGATGATATAGTCAAAGGGTTTGACTGATATGTCAAAGATAAAGAAGGGATCTGTGATTTAGTGGGAGTGTATTCACATTCCACATATTGATGTGAAATGGAAATGTTCTAGATTGGAAATCCAAAAGTGGAAATTATCTTTAAGGAAGATAGAGATGTTTCCTATGTGATAGGAATAGAGATCTATAGAGATAGTTCTCGAAAATCTCTTGACCTGGAAAGAGAAAGCATACATTGCAAATATGTACTGAAGTGTTCAGTATGCACAGATTCAGTGGGAGAAAACTTGTCCATGTTACATGGAGTTAGTATCCTAAGGCCAAGTGTCCAATTCTTGTGAAGAATGGGAACACTAAGAATAGATATGGATCTATCATGTATGTAATCATCCCATTATCTTGCATGTATGACATGGCAAGAATAAAATGCATTCATCATCTTGTATGTAGGACATGGCAATATGATGTGCTCATCCTGATAACTCGTATGTGGGACATGACGAGTGGATGTATGTCTGCTTCCAGTAAGGGTTACTGGAATACCATGAGAACTTGATGAGTGCTTGTGAAGTACTAGTTCTATGGAGATAAGGAAGAATTCGATGTAAAGAGTCACATTGATGCGAACTTCCGAAAGGACAGAAAATTATTTGCAAAATATACATAAGATGTATAAAAGTGAAAGTTTGTTGATAATTGGAAGTGTTCCAATAAAACCATTTAAAAGGGAAATGTCGAGTATCTATGTGTTAGAGAACAGTAGTAGATACTATATGGATCTGGAAGTTCATAAGATGAACTTATATTCCACTCATTGATGACAAGTCTGGAATCCTTGATCATGCAATGTGGCTAAAGGTTAGCAAAGGAATACTAGATCGCATATTACGGCAACTCCATCTCATACGTGTGACGTACAACGAAGAGATGTGAGACATGCAATTTGTACAGATTTTGGCAAGGTGTTGTCATTACTCACTATGTTGGCACTAGAGCACAGTGACATGTGGGACATGTCTGAAGATCACTATGAATATGATTCATGGGTGATTGGCTCACAATGCAAGTGGGAGTCTGTTGGTATGTATGCCCTGAGAGCCAATCATGGGATGATTGGTGGGATACATTGAGATTGATTTGATAAACATCAAAGGCGAGCTTCCAATTCTTTCTGGTTCAGTCATATGAGATAGTGATAGAACAGATTGAATGTCTAGAGAATGACAGTACTCAATGACGTATGCCTTCAGGTTCATGACCTGAACGATGAGATCATACGGATGCTAAGAGGTTGTACATTCTTGTAATGTCCCTAGTCGGATGTCATTGTGGAAGGTAGATAGACAGCAATGACACACAAGACTAGATTGTGGTGTTGGTTGATGACAGAATCTCATTAGTCATGATATAGAGATATCAAACCAAACACATAGGTACTTGTTAGAGAACAAGTGTACCGGACAGACCCACCGTGAGTTTGACACATGGAACCATGAGATGGTAGTCACAGTCAGTACTCACAGTGATGGTGGTGAGTGTGATTCTTAGACCTGAAATCACTGCACTCAACACATGTCGTTGGGCACACTTTGACATCATCAAACGCAGTCTTGAAACATGGGTTGTTATAAAGGTGATGATTGGGTGGCTTTGACACATGGGGCTTTTGAGGGGTGAGTGATAGATATGGGATTTGTCCCTCCTGAGGGAGTTTGACATCCATCGCCACTTGATGAGTAGAATTGAGAAAGGCGTGCACGCATGTGTGAATCATTATATGATACTGATGTCATAAATATCTCTTCCAGTCCACTCTGAGATCAAGGAAGTGAATGAACGTTGACAGGATGACTATTCCATGCCTCGAGTTCATTCGGGATATCAATGACAAAGGAATCATACATTCGCTGTAACACCATTCACAGATTGTAGGATGAAAGTTGTTCTCCAACTTTCTACTTTCACTTGGGTAGCACTGATGTGTGATTCTTAGACCTGAAATCACTGCACTCAACACATGTCGTTGGGCACACTTTGACATCATCAAACGCAGTCTTGAAACATGGGTTGTTATAAAGGTGATGATTGGGTGGCTTTGACACATGGGGCTTTTGAGGGGTGAGTGATATATATGGGATTTGTCCCTCCTGAGGGAGTTTGACATCCATGGCCACTTGATGAGTAGGATTGAGAAAGGCGTGCACGCATGTGTGAATAAGTATATGATATTGATGTCATACATATCTCTTCCAGTCTACTCTGAGATCAAGGAAGTGAATGAACGTTGACAAGATGATTGTTCCATGCGTCGAGTTCATTCGGGATATCAGTGACAAAGAAATTATACATTCGTTGTAACACCATTCACGGATTGTAGGATGAAAGTTGTTCTCCAACTTTCTACTTTCACTTGGGTAGCACTGATGTGTGACTAGGCACCGCTCTTTGCTTGTGAAGTCATAAGTGTTATGGACTTTCACTGCCAACGTGAAATGGACCTGCAGGGTCACACACATAGGATTTAACCTGGAAGAGGAGTTTTGTCCACAAGCAATGTTTAGATTGATTACTAAAGGAGTTTAGTAGTTCAATTAAACACTCAATCATTCGATGACTCAATATCGTATGGTTCAAGGTGTTGGACGCATTGATTGGAGTATCAGATTGATTGAAATCGCAATTGACTGATTTTTCCCAACCTGTGCTCCCAACCGATCGGTTCATGTGATGAACCGGTCGGCTGAGGTTGCTGAACCGGTCGGCTGGAGTGTCCAGGCCGATCGGCTCATGCCCAGGTTGAAACGACCGGTTCAAGGGTTGAACCGATCGGCTCAACTGGTGCAACCGACCAGTTGGGAAAGTCATGTCGGCAAGAATTTTCCTTTGGTTTCAAATTGCCCAATTCGATTGGGAATAATATTGGTATTCGATACCAATTGGGAAAGAAACAAGGAAAGTCTTTTTGAGTCGGATTAGGACCATGAACCGATCGGTTCAGGGCACCAACCGATCGGTTGGAGTGCCCCAAATGATCGGCTCAGGTCCAACCGATCGGCTCAATGGCCGAACCGATCGTTTCAGTTGTGAACCGATCATTTCAAGTTGCGAACCGGTTGCTTTTTGTGGAAAATTCTCGAACCCTTCTACTCCTGCTTTAGTCCCGCATTGCCCGGGATGGAGAACCCTGTCCCATGACTCTCCTATATATATAGGGGTATTGGTGGCTTCTCAAAGTACAACTCAGTGCAACCAGTTGCTCTGCAAGTTGTCGTTCTCTCTGGTTTTGGTAACCATGAGAGAGCCCGAGCAAGTGCTTCCCGCAAAAGGGAGGTGCAGCAAGGGAAGGACAACTGCAGTTGCAACAGGAGGCAGGAGAGCGTGTTGGCGACTAGTACGTCAACAGGAGGGTGCGACTCCTTCCACTTCCTTGTGGGACAAGGAGAGTGGAGTTCCAGGTGGTCCGTGTGGACTACTACAGAGGCGGGAGGACACTGCCGCTTAGGAGGACAACTGTCATCCGACAGTCCGGTTCGAGTAGGAGTTGTCAGTTCCGGTGCGACTAGGAGCTGCACAGACACCGTCAAAGTCCAGAGTTGAAGACCGCGCATTGTGCGAGGTATTGTCGCCGAGCAAGCCTCGGGACAAGGTATGATTCCACAAACCATCCTTTCTTATTATATAGACGTTGACGCGTTTCCTCGGTATGGGTTGGGGAGAAAATTTTTGTTTCCGATGCCTTCTCTGTCTCCCCTAAAACCCAACAGTATTAACATGCATTGTTAAGTATCTTATGAACAAGGCATTTTACTCTCTAAACCAAACTTTCATATGTCACCTTACTTACATCTAATTATGAGCTTCATAAACATATTTCTCTCAAGCTAGGAATTAACTCAATCAAAAGGATTGACTTTCTCATTATGAGTTGTCTACCCATCATCTTTTTCTACCCAACTCTCACATCTAATACTTAGATCATATACGTGAATCATGCATAAGGACTCAACTAATTTAATTAGGAGTAATCTAGTTTAGGACACATCATTTTGAACATATCTCATATTTTGTAGGAGTAATTTAAGCAGAACCGTTGTGGAGAAGGAGAGGTCGCGGGCGTGGTTAGGGTAACCTGCAGGTGGTTGGCGCGCCCAAGGTGGAAGGCGGGTCGTGGTGTACAGAGGTGGATAAGGGAAGACATGCGGAGGCAGTGGAGAAGAGATCACGTTAGAAGTGGTGGATGTTGTAGTTTGGTGGTGGTGATCACGAGCTCGAGGACTGAGGGTAGGTCGTGATGATGGGAGCCACAAACAAGTTGGAGAAGAAGAGGTCACGAACAATGATGGAGGTCACGATTGTTGCTTTCTCTCGACCGCAAGCGATGGTGGTGAGAGATACTGCGATCGCGGTGGTTGATGGATGAGAGACCATGGCTTGGAGTAGGTTGCGGGAGCTGGTCGTGGTGAGGGCAGAGCCGATGCTTGAACACGGAGGAGCAGGATGGAGTAGGCTCGCGATCGATGATGGGAGGTGGGGACTGTGACCTAAAGGTGGTCGCGGTGTTGAGGTAGATTTCGGGTATAGAGTAGAGTAGACCGCAGTCTGTTAGATGTCGAGGGAGGTCGCGATGTGTTGTCAATGTTCGTGGTTGATGGCAGTAGAGGCGGGACGACCGTGGGCAGTGATGGAGTAGCGGATGATGGAGGTGTGTAAACTGAAGGAGGAGCTACTAGGTCACGGTAGGTGGAGAGGGTTGGCAATCGGGGTTTGAAGTTCTAGGGTAGATCGCGGTCCGTTTAAGGAATCGCGATCTAGAGGATGAATGCGATCAAGATGGAGGTGGGGCCCAACGGCTGGAGAGAAAGGAAAGGCCAGCCGTGGGAGGGAAAAGAATGGAGTTGGCCGAAGTAGGTCATTGACCACGTTGACCCAGCACCAAGAAAAGCCCAAATTAGAGAAGTGGACCCAGATTTTGGGCCCGATGCCCAATTTGACCTACAAAAAAGGTGCAAAAATTCAATAAAAATAGGGATAAATATGATTAAACCAAAATGAATCAAATGTTAGAAGATATGGTCGATAAGCTCGAGAATGTAAGCAAAATTAGGCCAAATGAAGTGATTGAGACCGGATGAATATGCATTCATCAGATATTTATAACTTGATACTTACACGCCCGCAATGAAAATATGGGGTCTTATGTAGTAAACTAGGTCAAACATAGATACAAGGGGCGATAAGTGTTCAGGACTTAAGATCTTGGCTTAGTTACAAATAACCAAAAGGGAAAGTAAGTGTAAATTACAGAGCAATTGTATCCAATCAAATGAATAAATAAAAAAGTAATGTAATTCTTATTAACAAATCAAGACTGAACTTAGATCTTTAGGTGAATTTTGAAAATATGGATAAAACTTGATTTGAGTTTCACCATCAAAGTCGCACACCAACATGCAATACTCATAACCATTGTATAATATTAGCATAGCTTACAATCACATCATTCGTATCTATTCCCTCCTCTCTCGAGATCAAGTTTAGGTCTAGGTTATCAAAGTGTCTCTTTGGAGATGGTATTCATACAACCAAAAATACAATCATATGATAATTACCTTTAGTACTCCAACATTCTCATGCATTCATACTACTCCATAACTCTAAATATAGACTAACACTACTCTTTCAAGTATCTAGCAATCTAACAACACAAGATGATATCTAATCATCCAAGTAAAATATTAAAGACAAAGAATATTTTGATAAACATTGACAATAATATATAATCAATGGGTATAGATCTTTAGATGTTTGAAGAGCCTAATGGATACTCCTAACCTAAGAAAAAGGTCTAGCAACTCATGGTAATGAAAGACACTATATATAGATTTATAAATGAACATAACCATAACAAGATGGATGGATACAGGGTGATGAACAAGATGGGAAGAAGGAAGAAAACACAATAAAAGTAGCCTCATGGATCAGGTGGTTGATGACGTCCTTCTTCTTCATTGCGATGGTGATGACAGAAAAATTGGTGGTGCCCAATTGTTCTTCTCTCAAAGATGGTCCTCCAGGCGTTGAGGAGCAAAAGTGGTTGACGAAAGCCTCTGGACTCTCATTCTTAACCTTTGATGATCGAACACGGAGTGTAGAAAATGACAACACTTTGTTGCATAGCCAAAGGTCCCTTTAATGGAGGCTTTGGTCGTCTATTATAGGTGATCCTTGTGTACCCGAGGTACTAGGTACCTAGGTGGACAGTACTTTACATGTACCTCAAGCCTTTGAGCACATGCCTTGGGGCACTTGCTTAACTAATTGTCGCTATGGCGACCTTCACAGCGGCTTCGTCGGTCGAAGGTTATTTTTTTATCATCGATGCATTCCAACCCAGTCATCGGGGTCGATGTAAGCCTTCCTAATCGTCGATGCATGTAGAACAAACATTGGCTTAGGTTCTTGTAGGGCAAAGGCTTCCCGATTAGTTGTTAGACATAAATGTTGTTGAGGCATAGGGCTGAACTCTCATCAGGCCAATGCTAATCTATCGCGTCATCGGGGTGATATCTTTCCCGGGTGTCAAGTGTGTGTAGGCGGGCCGTTAGGCTGATCTTCCATTGGGTACTGATGGGGTTGGCATGGGGGCGTGGCCGATGGTTGGCCTAGGTCTTCATTCTCATCGGTGTTGAGTAGTTGAAGGGATTCCCATCGGTGAGTAACTGATGGTCCTCTAGTGTGACCCTTGTTGGCGCTGGCTTAGCCTATCCGCGGTGTTGTCGGGCAGTGACCGATGGTTATGCTGATTTTAGCCTTTTTTTCTGCAAAAGATCGAAATACGAGTAAAGAGGTCACTATACGTGAAATGTTAATAATAATGAAATTTATAAATATAAAACTTAGAATGTTAATTGGAAATGGCGATGAAATAGGCATGTAACATTCACAAAATTGGAGATTATCACAACCAGGGGTTAATTTCCTATGATTAAGGGGTTACATCGGTTTTCGGCAAAACGAAAGGGGTAATATGGAAATAAACTCTTCTTTTTGTCTGTTTAACGCCTCGTAGGTAGGGGTATAATCCCCGCGGCAGCATCAGACAATGCCCTAATTGGCCATGACTACCTAATTAGGACTCGTCACACGTGAGCCAAACGGTTAGCCCTCTTAGCAAGAATCAGGGTCTGCGACATTGGTAATGATCTATAAGATAGTTACATCGAATGCTTGGACTCCGCCAGCTCTAAAATGTATGAACTTCAGTTTTCCGTTCGTCGTCTGACAACCTTGCATTCATTCGGTGCTTAAACTCACTGCTCAGGGTTACTACTTACTGCAAATGAAGCGTTTGAGTTGCTTTGATCTATTAGGTAGGTTGTCTTCTTCACAAAAAATCATTCCACTGTAACCTTCTGCCGCACTGCATGGCCTGACAGGAACCAACACCTAACGAGTCACGGGAACACAGCTCGGCATGCGCTTCCCGACAAGCTCAATTTGGCCACACACAGTAATGTTGTCCATTGGTTTCAAAAAGTTAATGCAAGGTTTCAGAGAACGCTACCATGCTAGATCTGAAACTTAAGGACGTCAGTGGATGCATATGTGGTTGTTTATCAAATGTCAGTGTCTGTGAAAACGGAATCCTACGGTTGAGATGAATCCTTCCTCAACTTCTTGGACTAGGGTGTGGGGAAGTAAGGAGCTTATTCCATATCCATATCGTAGTGAATATGGTTCTAGAACTTCATGCTTTGAATGACGTCTAATGATTCAATTGACCCTTCAATAGTTAGTTTTCGTAACTGGTCAATAGGCCTGCTGATATTAGCCTTTTGTCTGTGAACAATCCCATAATAATTAATAAGCTCAGACTGGAACCCCACAACTATATGCAGGATCAAGGGATAAGGAGAGCCAATTTTCAAAGAGTCTCATGTTCACAATATATAGCAAACCATCGTGCATTTTCATGTAGCTACGGGGAATACAGTATTGTACATTTAAGATTTGGAGAGCAAAGACCATCGAGTATCATTGGTATTTACTTTTGAATGACGTGTTATAGTTTAGACACCATCTTTCCTCACATGCTATCAAATAAAGGCGAAAAGTCTCTTTCCTTGACCTCTTCCGGCTAAACCTATCCTCTGCCATTATTATTTTTGGAATCAGATTTGCTGTCTATCAAATATGGAAGTGGTCCATCCTACGTTTGGTGATTATATTGCACTAGTAAAATGGATTCGAAAGTAGCAGAGGGAAACAAATTCTAATGATAATCATGTTTGTGTAGTATATTTGATTAAGTTCGGCACAAGGCAAGTAGCCCTTTGCGATGAAACAAGCATATGAATTCTTCAAGTCATGATTAATGGAAAAATGGTAAAGGTTGCTATGGTAAACAATATTCATGATTATAGTATATATGATCATACCTTGGCCATGAACGAATACAGATTAGAATATTCTTCTTGGATATACAGAAGTTGATTGAGGGAAAATAAGAAAGGTAGTTTCCATAATTAAAACTCAATATAGATTATCAAGAAGAACCGGTTTAGAAATGACACATTGGCCTAAGAATACATATTTTTGTTAAGGTATTGCACTAGAAATAATGTTGGCAATCATTATTTGTCCTTTAGTACTAGTTTCAATATAATATCCTAGCCAATACATTTTTTTCTCTGAATAGTATGTTTATTTCCAATTTTTTTATGTTACAAATTATTTCACATGAACTTTATAAAATCTAGATGAATCACCACGTGAGATTTTTAGAGAAAAAACTCAACGATTATGTCGAGCATACAAAACAATGGTTTATGAATTAATCTTTTGGTTATCGGTTGTATGCTTTCAAGAAAGAACATATAAAACAACCATAATAATTTGAGGCAAAAAAATAATGCACATATAACATAACATGCAAATCTATCTACTAATTGTATCTCATTGATATAGAAAATATAGTATACTTACTTTTGAAATCTTTTCAAAGCACCACATTGGCTCTTCTCATCCAAACAAAAGTGTTGAGTAAAGATGAGCATTAGGACTAATTATCATACAATAATGCATATATACGCATGATACGACATCACTAAATTTAAACTAAGACATCCAGTTGAAAACCTTGACGGATCTAATTTATTTGGATAAAAATATTTGAAGGGAAATATACAAAACTAAAATTTTTTGACATAATGGAAGCTTAAATTTTGATAGGTGCATGCGTAAAGAGAACCACCTTCATCACTAATAGTTCAAGGGTAACTCCATACTTAGTTTCAGTTAGTACCCATGTTAATCCATTCTAACATGGTGCTATAATCTCAACAATGATTTTAGACACTTTCCAAATCAGAAAATCGTCACATCTGACTTGATTTACATCCTCCAAATAAACATTCCAACAACCTTGACTGATATCCACCGTGAACTTGCATTGGAAGATAATAGGCACAAAACTAGACATGTAATCCTCCACGTGAGTGCATAGATGATAGTAAGTGTGTGGATGATACATAAGAATTCGTCCAAGTTCCAAATTGTATAGTAGTATCTAGTGGAGATCAACAAAGTCCCATTTTTGAATCGCAAATCCTACACTTAACAGTTGGCTCAGTTGGTATATAAGCAGGGTCATCAATTCATGAATTTTGTCAATAAATAGTACAATGCAATACAGTTGCCCTCCCAAACGTTATGTGAACGAATATACTTCACATTATTCCGACTTTGATTGATACGCAAATAGTCAAACACTTAAAGAGCATATTTCCCTACTGGTACACATGCAGCACGTAGAAAAGAATAAACAGACGACCTTCTCATTTTACTGATAATCTTAAGGGCACTGGAAACCTGGAGGAACACTCTTGCCACAGAAGTTGACAAGGAGACTGAGCGAGATGGGGATGTTGAGGTTGATGCCGAGGACGCTGGCCTTAATGGCGGTACACAGGCAAACAGCGGCCTCAAGGTCAACCAGGCCCTGGATGAGTGGGCAGCAAGGGGTTTTTGGTGGCGCTCCTGCAGTGGCGTTGATGAGCCCACCGAGGGTCTCAGCGCAGACACCGAATTTGAGAGTATCGACGGGGCACTTGGCTGGAGCAGTGGGAGGATATGTGGGCGTAGGTGTGGTCGGGGCAGGAGGACACGGGGGCTTGTAAACCGGCGCTGGTGGCGGCGGTGAGGGCTTGGGCGGTGGCGGGCACGGTGTCACCTTGGGTGGTGGTGGAGGCGAAGGTGGTGGAGGGGATGGTGCGCAGGCGGTGACGAGAGTGAAGAAGAGGAGGTTCACGACTACGAAGAATGCGGCCGAGCTGGAAGTGGCCGTGGACGCCATGGCTTGGGAGCTTCCTGCGACGTGCAAGAGAAATGTGGTTTTGAACAGTGGTGGTTCCGTTGGTGCTGTATCTAGTTGGTTATTTATAGTGGCTACAGGAGGGAGGGCTGGAGATTCTAGTGCATGAAAATTCCTGGCTTGAAATTTGTTCTGCTGTTATTTATCAAGGCCTCGATTTCTTGAGGCTGAGATGCATGCTCAACTGGGTCCGTGTGGGCCGAATCCATTGGTCCTCAGTCCTCACATGGTGAGCCAATAATGTACGTACAACGAACTGGATGAATGGAAAACATGAGTACTTTTTAGCCTTATACCTGGTTACTGTCAATCTTGTTAATTCAAATCATGTTCCCAACCGAACAGTCAACTCGTCGTCGGAGGGTCGGACTGTCGCAGCTTTGGCAGAGTGCTACCCCGTCGCGCAGTGAAATTTCCAGTGGATTTCCCCCCGGGGAAACACCTCAGCAATCTGCTTCGCATGTGATATTTCTGGGCTTTTTGTTAGATGCGTGCCCCCTTAGGAGTGGGAATGTGCAATCTACCTCCTTCCCCGTTTGCTTCTGCAGGCTGTGTTTTAACAACTTATCAGTAGGTTCCATAGGTTTAGGTTGTTTAGCCAGGTATTTTGCCTTGGAGCAATAGAAGCTCCATTATCTGGTAGCACCCTTCTTAATCCTCTGTAAGTTCATCTGTAGTGCGAAACTAGGAGCTAGCAAAAGGTGATGAAAACTTGTCTCTAAAACCAAGCTCGTAGCAAACAAAACATGATATAATGTGTGCCGTTTGAATGAGGTATTAATTAAGAACAAAGGTAGTATAGGAAAATTAATGAGAAGACAACAACTAACACCCGAAACTCACCTCTTAAAAGAATATTAAAGCGAAAGTAATTTCTCCAACAACAAAAAAAAAGCATGCATTGGCTTAGTTATATGTCTTCTTGCTAAATAAAATGGTAGAGCAACAAGCATGTTTCTGAAGACACGTCTTTATATTTACTAGTTCCTAAACACACGAGATGCACAAATATACCTTTGAGTAACCACTCTAAAATATTATAACAATAGAAAATATTCTTCGGTTGCCTTGTAAACCCATATTGATGCATGTCCAGCTTCAAAATTTCCGATGCCCTCACGCTTTCCTTGGAATGATTTTTTAGCTTTTTCATTTTTAAGATTCGAGTGTGAATGCAAATAAACTAGATAGATTTGATGATATACATTTATAACTTCATGGATTTTTTGTATGATGATTATTCCTATTTGTAAATCATAAAGGGTCTTTAGTAAATAACACAAAAGGAGATCAGTAAGATTGCTTAGAATGAGATATCGACCTTGCATCAAAGATCAAAATAGGTTTGTGTAGTAAGAATATAAACATGTTTTGTTATAAAAAAATTAATTCTTATAATATGTTCTAGCCCATCTTGGTGGAGCATGATGTTGGTATGTATGCCCATAGAGCAAGTCATATGATGATTGTAATTGGATACTTTGTAAATGATTTGAATAATAATAAAGGCAATTTCCGATCTATATGTTTAAACTGTTTCTGAGATGATGGTGTAACATGATAGATGTCTAAGGAATGGTTTTACTCAATGACGTATGCTTTTGGGTTCATGACCTAAACGATGATATCATACGGATATTAAGAGTATACATTCTTGTTTAGTCCCTAGTCGGTTGTTATTGTGGAAATAACCATAGACATCAATAACACTGAAGACTAGATTGTGTGTTGGTTGATGACAGAATCTCATTAGTCATGATATAGTGATATCAAACCAAGCACATAGGTACTTGTTAGAGAACAAGGTACCAGACAGACCCACCATGAGAGTGACACATGGAACCATGACTTGGTAGTCACAGTCAGCTCTCACAGTGATGGTGGTGAGTGTGATTCTTAGACCTGACATCACTACACTCAACACATGTCGTTGGGTACACTTTGACATCATCAAACGCAGTCCTAAAACATGGGTTGTTATAAAGGTGATGATTGGCTGGCTTTGACACATGGGGCTTTTGAGGGATGAGTGATAGATATGGGATTTGTCCCTCCTGAGGGAGTTTGATATCCTTGGCCACTTGATGAGTAGGATTGAGAAAGGCATGCACATGCACGTGTGAATCAGTATGTGATATTGATGTCACACACATCTCACCCGGTCTGCTCTGAGATCAAGGAAATGAATGAATGTTGACAGGATGACTGTTCCATGCCTCGAGTTCATTCGGGATATTAGTGAAAAAGGAATTATACATTCACTATAACACCATTCACGGATTGTAGGATTGAAAGTTGTTATGCAACTTTCTTTTTCACTTGGGTAACACTGATGTGTGACTAGGCACCGCTCTTTGCTTGTGAAGTCATAAGTGTTATGGACTTTCACTTCCATCGTGAAATAGACCTGCAGGGTCACACACATAGGATTTAACCTGGAAGAGGAGTTTTGTCCACAAATAATGTTTAGATTGATTACTAAAGGAGTTTAGTAATTCAATTAAACACTCAATCAATTGATAGCTCAATGTCATAATGTTCAAGATGTTGGACATATTGATTGGAGTATCAGATTGATTGAAATCGCAATTGACTGATTCTGCACAATCTGCACTCCCAACCGATCGGCTCATGTGATGAACTGTAATAACCTCAATTTTTCCAAATTATGTAATGAAATTGTGAATGTTCTTTTTAAAGATAAATGAAATCCATGGTTGAAGTGATGAATTAGTTTGAATGGATTTTGTGTTTGATAGCTTGTATGTTTTCTTATTGGGCCTTTGTGGCCATTGAGCCCTTGAAGGAGAAAAAGAAAAGGATTAAAAGAAAAACAAAAAGAAATTAAAAAGGAATTCCATTTAATAAAGGAATATATGAGGAAAATAAATAGAAATGATTTTTAGGCTGAAGGATATTTTCCCAAAATAGAATTCCGAGTTATAAAGATTCCTTGGGGTTCAAGGAACTCAGGATAATTAGATAATGGCAAAGGAAATAAGGAATATGTGGAAAATACAATTAAATAAGGGATAACTTAAAACTGAAGTAAAGGGTTGGTTACCTTTGGATAATAACTTCAATTTTTGCATAATGAATGATAAAGGCATGAATAAACTTTCCTCAAAATTTGAAGTAAAAAGGAGATACCATTTGGGAGTTATGAATTTTTCCAAGTTGCCTTTGAATTAGGAATATAATTCAATTAATTGGGAATTTGTTTCCTTTTTGGTTTGAACGCGAATAATGGTGACCGTTGGATTCTAATCCAACCGATCCGGTTCATCGTCCAAATCCCAAAGGGTCACAGATAGTAGCGCTGATACATGGAAATTTCCCCATCGATTTTCTCGCAATCTAGCGCTTGTGCGCTTGTGGAAACATCTTCGTTGAGTCTGGGCGTGAGAGGCGAAGCTTCTCAACCCTACTTTGTGGGGTTCTCGTCGCCTATTCATGAAACGCCCAATTAGGCTAGAAGTCAGTTAGCGGCGGAGTTGAGAAAACACTAGAGGAGTCCCCCATGCCCTATATAAAGGCGACCATATGGTTCCTCACACCCTAGCGATCTCAAACGACTTATTCTCAAGCGCCCACACCCTCTCTCTTGTCCTATTGCCATCGCTCCGACGAGCCTCAGCCACGGCGCCGCCGTGAGTTGCAAATAAGCAGAAGAGGAAGATGACAAGAGGGAGTCATCAGATCGGGGAGCACGGTGGGCCTGAGCGTGATCCAACGACCTCAGGAGAGGCACGCGGAGGTAACTCGCTGAGTGGAGCGAGGCGACGCGAGACGTACGATCGAGATCCACTGTGGACTCGAGCGCCATCCGACGGACGACGACCCGTGGCCACGTGTGTCACCTAATTAGTGGAGCCGATCAACGAGGGATGTCAGATCAAGGCGCGGACCAAGGACGCACCAATCGAATGGCTACGGAAATTGGTAAATTCGCCTCTCTGCTAGAAATTAAGGAAAAATGGTTTTTCTTGTGAAATTGATAGAAATTACTAGGATTGTCTAATGAGAAAACTTTATATATGAAAGTTGTATAGAAAAATACGAGGAATCCGATAAAAATGATTTTAGAACCTAGTTCTATTCTGTTTTGCAAAAGTACCATAATTTCCTAATAAAGTGTATTAAAAATTGATGAGAAACTCTAATTGAATGTTAAAAGTGTAATTTGGTAAATCAATAGGTCAAATTGATAAGTTTAACTTTGTTAATGATAAAGGTGGTTTGATTATCTGTTTGAATGCAAAAGTGCTTAATTTAGAGTTATAATACCTAAAAGAAGGTTAATTTACATGGAAACCCTAATTTGGGATAAAAGGAGATAAAAAGCATACTTTTGTGGAATAAGATAATCAGATGCTTAATAAAGGAAATTTAATGAGAAATTAGGGGTTTTATGTAGTTTTGATAAATTAAGGATGAAAGAAGCAGTAAAAACCCTAATTTCCAAAGGAACCCTAAAATAGGAATTGAAATCCTAAGTAATGTGATGAAAATTGGATAAATATTAATAAAAGGAAAATTGTACTTTTATTTCAGGATTTCTCTTCCTCTTTGCTTGTTGATTGGGTTTCTCAGCATATTAGATTCAATCTTGAAATCTGCAGCCAAAGATATGTGTTTAATTACGAATAACTGCTCTAGTTTCCCGATGGATTCCCGAACGTTTAATCGCATTGAATGCAACTAAACTGTTTGGATGTTCATATTGCAATTATAAAGTGACGATGACTATCACATAATGTATATGCCTACAGACTCAGATCATGGTTCTCTATGTGGCATTATAGCTAACCTAGTACATGGCTGCCTATGGGTAGGTCCATCAGGTTAGAGAAAGGCCTAGTACATGGCTACCTATTGGGTAGGTCCATCAGGTCTATGGATGACCTAGTACATGGCTACCTATTGGGTAGGTCCATCAGGTCTATATATGACTTAGTACATGGCTACCATTGAGGTAGGACCATCAAGTCACATTGAGTTAGATATTGGGCTATCTTCGGGTAGTGCCATGCGACTCTATTACCTAAAAGAGAGGTGATATCCATGTCCACTGCAGGGACAGCCCAGAGTTCGAGAATATGTATGGATTGAGTTGTATGGTTTAAAACGTAATCTTGATTGTTAAATGATTTTGAGTGATTATATTGTTAACCTAGTTGAACATTATCTACTTCCTCCACATACCAGCTTCGGCTGACCGTCGTTTTGTTTGTCGGCGATTTAGGTACAAATCTCAAAAGTACAAACAGTAAAGCGACACCTTGTGAATTCAAGAATTAAAGAACAAGGAGGAACTAGTTAGAATAGTTCAGCTGAGGTTAGAAGTTTAGTTTGTTCCAAAATTTTCAAATGTATGCAAAGAAAAATTTTATTACCATTTTCAGTATAGTCTGTTAGAATTTAATAATTGTTTATGGTTATATGTCAAACCTTTGATCTGAAATTTATGGGTGCGGCTTCAACCTCTTGGTCTCCCTTAATTGGGGGTTACTGAAAGGTGAGGTCGTAACATTTGGCATCAGAGCCTAGGTTTTTCATGTAACCATTAGTAATTATTAAATTTTACAAACTCCATAGAACCCAAGGGAGTTATTAGAGGAGTATCCGAAAGACGGAGGTGTCTAGAAAGGGATCACGACTGGGGGCTGGAAAGATTTTCCTCCGCACCGCTAGTCAGAATACGAGGACTCCCGGACCCGTGTGACCGCCTGGCCAAAGTCTTAGGGTATGATTCAAAATAAGATACCTTTAGGACTCTGTCATCTTATTCATCCCTTCTCATCACATATTCTATTAAGGCTTTAAGAGTAGGATTCTCTCTCTCCTCCACACTCATGTGGTATGGGCAAGTAAGTTAAGGGTTTAAGAATCCTCCATCAAAGTAATAAAAGATATGTAATGAGATATCATTGAACATAATTATAACTAGTTTAAATGATAAACTAAAGGTTTGTTTGTTATGCTTATGTAGATGGCACGAACAAAGACTGTTTCTATTCCTGAGGGCTCGGGGAATCCGTCTAGGACTGTTTGGCCTCACCGTAAAGGAAAGGAGTCTTCTGAAAAGAGGAATAGGAACCATGAGGGTGGATCCTCTAAGAAGAGGAAGAGGCCTGAAGAAATCACTCAAGAAGTCCCTAACCCTAACCTGGTACCATTTAGTAACCTGAACCAAGAAGAAGATCAAGGATATGAAGAGCAACATGTGTATGAGGAAGAAGCCAAGATGGAAGAGGACCAGGATGAGGAACCAGAACCGACCTTTCACACCCCTGATACCTTGTGGATAGAGCAACAGAGGAAGTTGACAAAAGCTATTAATGCTTTGGCCCTCCGAGACATAGCTAGAGCTGAGAATGGTGAACCATACCCTGTTCGTCCATGTGTGGGAGCCACCATCCTAGACTTTGTCAAGCTGAACATAGAAAAGTTCTGGGGAGAAGATAAGACTGAGGTGGTTGATAAAGCAGAAGCCTGGATACTTGCAATAGAGAATGGTTTCCGTATGCTTGAAGTGCAACCGAGCAAGAAGGTCCTCTTTGCTGCTCACCTCTTGGAAGGAGCAGCTAAGATATGGTGGGAGACTCACATCACAGGCCGAGATCTGACTGAGGAACCAATGGCATGGGCTGATTTCAAGACCATCTTCACTTCCAGATTCGTCCCTATTGCAGCTAAGAGGGAAAAGGAAAGGGAATTCACTAACATGACTCAAGGAAATTCCTCTGTGGCAGACTTTGGGCGCATGTTTCGGATCCTGGAACGTTTTGGGTACAAGATGGATGAGGAAAGGAGGGTGGATTACTTCATAGAGCGTCTTCACCCTACCCTGAAGCCTCATGTGATGGCAAGCAAACCTAAAACCTTTGCAGAAGCTTACAACACTGCCTTATACATGGAAAGGACTGTGATGCCTTCTCAGCTTCCACCAAGGGGTATTTGGGTTTCACCGAGGGAACCCGAGGTCAGAAGAATCATCATAAGAAGGGTCCAGGACGTCATCAAGCCAAGGGAAGACATGAAGGAAAAGGAAGACCCCATCCAGAACACAATCGACCGCGATGCCGCTCTTGTAGAAAATGGCATCCTGGTGAGTGTCGCCACAAGAAGAAGGTATGCTTTCGTTGTCAGCAAGAGGGGCATATCCTGTCTGCTTGTCCCCTACCAGCACCAAAAGGACCAGGTCCAGTGGCAACCCCACCAGTAGCAGCCCCACCTGTAGCTGTGGCCTATAAACCCCTATATCTGTGAGTGGTTGTATGTGGTTTCTTGCATCTCGGTCTGCACACCGATTCCCCTTCTCTTTTAAAACCTGATGTAACTTGAAATAATTCGAGAATTCTTTTCCTACCTTTACTCCCCCCGAATGTAACTCGGGGTTTCACAATTAAATTGTAAATAAGATAGATTTGATTTCCTGTTATGTCAAAGAACGGCGGACAACCTAAGATGATTGGTTCAAGGCGTGAACCGATCAGTTGGTGATCCAGATGACCGGTTCGAGGAGCGAGACGAGCGGGTGGCGACCTGATGAGATGCACGATGATTGGTGAACCGATCGGCTGGAGGCGCCAGTCGATCAGCTGGTGGCAACTGAACAACCAACCTGATGGCGAACCGATCGGTCATGGAGAAGAGCTGATCAAACCCAGATAGGTAGGTACATATTTCATCTTGTATAGGTTGCATGTGATGTAGACCTAGATGACCGTGATTCCTCTTGGCTCGAGGAATCACAATAGGATGGCCATAATCATTTCTTTTTATCGTTTTGCATGTTTTCTGTGGGATATAGCATGTATATGATACATACTATATATTGTGGTGATTGGATATGTATATGTATATAAAAACCAAATCCCTCATTAAATATTAAGTTTTAGATGCCTTCCAAATGCGACACACATGAAAAGCTTGATCAACCAAGTGTGGGCACGCCCTAGCGTGGTGCACCATCTATCTCATGGAAGCGTGAAGGATGAATGCGTGGGTCTGCCCTAGCAGGGTGCATATTCATCGTGTTGGCTTTGGGTCGGACTTAACAAGGTGACCTAGATAGGATCTAGCACCTTGAGGCATGGAGATGATCATGGCAAGGAGTTGCATATGACATCTTTGAAGAGTTGCATATGATGCAATTGGAAAGAGTTGCCTACCTGGGAGATCTGAGTTGTGGGTGATAGCCCTAGCTAGTCCATGGCTCAGAAGGTTTCAGAATCTTGACCAACTAGAAGATTGTACGCTGCAATCTTCCGAATTGATGGTGAGGGCTATCAATTCGAGTCAAAATAGTGGGAGCGGTAATTAATTAAAGGCCTAATTAACTATCGTCAAATTTATTCAAATCAAATCAAAAGGAGTTTTGACAAATGCAAATTTTCTCTTGTAGAATGGCAAAATAATCATCTTTTAAAATGAGCAAATTAATTGAGAATAAATTCCATAACTGGTTGAGGACTGTGAGAAGTGTTCTACACAATCCAGATATACCAGGAGCCTTTGAATCCACTCCATGTACGCTTAATGCGTTGGTGAAGAAGAAAGAAAGTTCATTGATACAGATCAATGGAATGAAAGGAAAGGGAGAGAAGGGTTCTCTCGCCAAACCAATTTCTTCTACATGGAGAGGATGGAAGGAACGATGGAAGAAGAAGTCGGAGATAGAGATCTCTACTTCTGGTGTATACGTGATAAAGATTAACTTTACTACTTCTTCGTCATGGGTACTTGATACCGGATGCGGATCTCACATTTGTTCAAATGTGAAGGATCTTAAGAGAAGTAGGCCTTTAGGGAAAAGTGAGGTTGAACTACGTGTTGCCAATGGGGTAAGAGTTGCCGCCAGTGCCGTAGGAACCTATGAGTTAACTTTACCTAGTGGGCTAATAATAGAGTTGAAGAACTGCTATTATGTACCTGCCATAAATAAGAATATCATTTTCATCTCTTGTTTGGACAAAGATGGATTTGAATTTCTTATTAAGAATGGAAAATGTTCCATTTCTAAAGATGGGATCTTTTATGGCAGTGCCCCTATGTCTTATGGTCTATACTTGATAGACACGGAGACAAGTGTATACAACGTAAACACCAAAAGGCAAAAACTCAACGACTCAAACAAAACATATCTCTAGCATTGTCGTCTAGGGCACATAAATGAGAAGCGCATTTCTAGACTCCATAAAGATGGTTATCTAGACTCTTTTGATTATGAATCAATAGAGACATGTGAATCTTGTTTGTTGGGTAAGATGACCAAGACTCCCTTTTCAGGTAAAGGTGAGAGAGCTAGTGATCTATTAGAACTCATACATACTGATGTATGTGAGCCTTTTAGATCTAATTCTAGAAATGGGTGTCAGTACTTCATTACCTTCACTGATGATTTCAGTAGGTATGGCAATGGGTACCTGATGAAGCATAAGTCAGAAGCCCTTGAAAGGTTCAAGGATTTCATGAATGAAGTACAGAACCAACTTGGTAAAAGTATTAAGGCACTTCGATCCGATCGAGGTGGAGAATACTTAAGCCAGGAGTTTGAGGACCTTCTGCGAGCCTGTGGTATTGTATCACAATGGACTCCGCCTGGAACACCACAGCATAATGGTGTGTCTAAAAGAAGGAATCACACATTGTTGGATATGGTGTGATCAATGATGAGTTTTGCTGATCTTCCAATTTCTTTCTGGGGTCATGCTCTTGAAACTGCCGTGTTTACACTTAACCGTGTACCATCTAAATCGGTTCAAAAGACACCATATGAGATATGGTACGGGAAGCGTCCCGATTTGTCTTTTCTACAGATTTGGGGTTGTAAGGCTTACGTCAAGAAAATGTTTCCTGATAAGCTTGGACCCAAATCCAATAAATGTTATTTTTTTGGATATCCCAAGGAAACAAGGGGATATTACTTATACCACCCTACTGACAACAAAGTGTTTGTTGCCAGGACAACTGTGTTCCTAGAGAAGGAATTTATTTCCAATGGAAGCAATGGGAGGAATATAGAGCTTGAAGATGTTCAAGACCAACATGAAAGCATAGAACTGGTAGATGTACAAGAGGAAAATGGAGATTCACGAGGTATTGTGGAATCTCAGTCTCCTCAGGTAACACAAGGACCTCGTATATCTAGTAGGACCCGCCTTGAACCTGAGAGGTTTAGATACCTTGTGACTCAGGAAGGTGGTGAGTTGATCATAGATGATGATCCAACTACCTACGTAGAAGCTATGGAGGGACCAAATTCTGAGAAATGGCTTGAAGCCATGAGATCTGAGATGGAATCCATGTACTCCAACAAAGTATGGACTTTGGTGGAACCACCCGAAGGGGTAAACCCCATAGGGTGCAAGTGGGTCTTTAAGAAAAAGACTGACATGGATGGCAATGTTCAAACTTATAAAGGTATATTGGTTGCAAAGGGATTTTGAGAAGTTCAAGGTGTTGACTATGACGAAACCTTTTCTCCAGTTGCCATGATTAAGTCCATCAGGATCATGCTTGCTATTGCAGCTTATTATGACTATGAGATTTGGCAGATGGATGTTAAAACTACATTCATGAATGGGAATATAAATGAGGATGTGCACATGACACAACCTGAAGGTTTTATAGATCCAAAGAATGCCAATAAAGTCTATAAGCTACAAAGGTCAATCTATGTATTGAAGCAAGCATCTCGGAGTTGGAATCTTCAATTTGATGAGGAAGTCAAAGTGTTTGGCTTTGCTCAAAATGAAGATGAACCTTGTGTGTACAAGAAGGTTAGTGGGAGCTCTACCACATTCCTCATATTGTATGTGGATGACATACTTCTGATGGGGAATGATGTCTTAGCCTTAGAGAAGGTAAAGACTTGGCTTGGGAATACTTTCTCAATGAAGGACTTAGGAGAAGCATCCTACATTCTAGGAATTAAGATCTATAGAGATAGATCTAGAAGGCTTCTCAGACTAAGTAAGAGCATGTACATTGACAAAGTGCTGAAGCGGTTCAGCATGGAGAACTCAAAGAGAGGCAACATCCCCATGCTACATGGAGTCACCGTCTCTAGAGCTCATTGTCCCCAATCTTGTGAAGAGAGGGAGCGTATGAATGGGATCCCATATGCATCAGCCATCAGATCCATCATGTATGCTATGTTGTGCACATGCCCAGATGTCTCGTATGCTCTCAGCATGACGAGCAGATACTAGTCAGATCCCGGGGATGCTCACTGGACAGTCGTGAAGAACATCCTAAAGTACTTGCGAAGGACTAAGAATCAGTTTCTTGTTTACGGCGGCGAGGAAGAGCTGGTTGTAACGGGTTACACCGATGCGAGATTCCAAACTGATAAAGATGATTACAGATCGCAGTCAGGATTTGTGTTTTGCCTTAATAATGGAGCTGGGAGATGGAAGAGTTCCAAGCAAGAAACAGTTGCCGATTCTACTACAAAGGGTGAGTATATTGCTGCTTCACATGCAACAAAGGAGGCTGTGTGGATCAGGAAGTTCATTTTTGAACTTGGTGTAGTTCCCAGTAGCTCTGATGCAATTGAGCTTTATTGTGACAATAATGGAGCTATTGCACAAGCTAAAGAACCCAGATCACATCAGCGGTCCAAGCACATACTGCGGCACTTCCATCTCATACGAGAGATCATACAGAGAGGAGATGTGAAGATTTGCAAAGTACCAACTGAAGACAACATAGTTGATCCACTGACTAAGGCCCTTTCTCAGCAGAAGCATGATGGTCATGCTAGGTCACAAGGATTGAGGTTCCTTGGTGACTGGCTCTAAGTGCAAGTGGGAGTTTGTTGGTATGTATGCCCATAGAGCAAGTCATATGATGATTGTAATGGGATACTTTGTAAATGATTTGAATAATAATAAAGGCAATTTCCGATCTATATGTTTAAACTGTTTCTGAGATGATGGTGTAACATGATAGATGTCTAAAGAATGGTTTTACTCAATGACATATGCTTTTGGGTTCATGACCTAAACGATGAGATCATACGAATGTTAAGAGTATGAATTCTTGTTTAGTCCCTAGTCGGTTGTTATTGTGGAAATAACCATAGACATCAATAACACTGAAGACTAGATTGTGTGTTGGTTGATGACAGAATCTCATTAGTCATGATATAGTGATATCAAACCAAGCACATAGGTACTTGTTGGAGAACAAGGTATCAGACAGACCCACCGTGAGAGTGACACATGGAACCATGACTTGGTAGTCACAGTAAGCTCTCACAGTGATGGTGGTGAGTGTGATTCTTAGACCTGACATCACTACACTCAACACATGTCGTTGGGTACACTTTGATATCATCAAACACAGTCCTGAAACATGGGTTGTTATAAAGGTGATGATTGGGTGGCTTTGACACATGGGGCATTTGAGGGGTGAGTGATAAATATGGGATTTGTCCCTCCTGAGGGAGTTTGATATCCTAGGCCACTTGATGAGTAGGATTGAGAAAGGCATGCACATGCACGTGTGAATCAATATGTGATATTGATGTCACACACATCTCACCCAGTCTGCTCTGAGATCAAGGAAATGAATGAATGTTGATAGGATGACTGTTCCATGCCTCGAGTTCATTCAGGATATCAGTGACAAAGGACTTATACATTCACTGTAACACCATTCACGGATTGTAGGATTGAAAGTTGTTCTCCAACTTTCTTTTTCACTTGGGTAGCACTGATGTGTGACTAGGCACCACTCTTTGCTTGTGAAGTCATAAGTGTTATGGAATTTCACTGCCAACGTGAAATGGACCTGCAGGGTCACACACATAGGATTTAACCTGGGAGAGGAGTTTTGTCCAAAAACAATGTTTAGATTGATTACTAAAGGAGTTTAGTAGTTCAATTAAAAACTCAATCAATTGATAGCTCAATGTCATAATGTTCAAGGTGTTGGACATATTGATTGGAGTATCAGATTGATTGAAATCGCAATTGACTGATTCTGCACAATCTGCACTCCCAACCGATCGGCTCATGTGATGAACCGATCGACTGATCTTGGTAAACCAGCCGACTCAAGGGTTGAGTCGATCGGCTCATGGTCAGGGTGAAATGATTGCTTCAAGTGTTGTAATGATCGGTTCAACTGATGCAACCGAGCAAGTTGGGAAAGTAAGATTGGTGAGAATTTTCCTTTCGTTTCACTTGCCCAATTTGATTGGGAAATAGGATTGGTATTCGATACCAATTAGAAACAAAAGAAAGAAAGTCAATCAGGAACTGGTCAGGACCACGAACCGACCGGTTCAGAAGTGAACCGACCGGCTCATGGGTCCCAACTGATCGGTTGAGGTGTCAACCGACCAGTTCAGGTCCCCAACCGACCGTTTCAATTGTGAAACGATCGGTTCAGGTTGCGAGTTTGTTGCTTTTGTGGAAAATCTCAAACCCTTCTACTCCTGCTTTTAGTCCCATATTGCCGGGGACAGAGAACCCTGTCCCATGACCCTCCTATATATAGGGGTATTGGGGGCTTCTCATAGAATGACTCAGTGCAAGTCGGTTTCTCTGCAAAGTTGTCGTTCTCTCTGGTTTTGGTAACTGAGAGAGCCCGAGCAAGTGCTACCCGAAAAGGGAGGCACAGCAAGGGGAAGACAACTGTAATTGCAACTAGCACTAGGAGAGTGTGTTGGAGACTAGTACGCCGATAGGAGGGTGCGACTCCTTCCAGTTCCTTGTGTGACAAGGAGATCGGAGTTCCAGGCGATCTGTGTCGACGAATGCAGAGGCGGGAGACCTCTGTCGCTCCGAGGACAACTGTCAATCCCGACAGTCCCAGTGAGACCAGGAGTCGTCAGTCGCGGTGCGACCAGGAGATGCACAGAAACCGTCCAAGACCGGAGGTGAAGACCGCGCAAAGCGTGAGGTACTATTGCCGAGCAAGCCTCGGGACAAGGTATGCATCCACAAACCATCTTTCCTATTGTATAGACGTTGACGGGATTCCTTTTTTTCTGGGTTTTTGGGAGAAATTTTTATTTCCATTGCTTCTCTGCCTACTCTAAAACCCAACACATGAATACTCATTTGTGTGTACGGTGACATCTCTCAACCCCCAGTCAATCTATAGAAGTTTTCCCAATAACTCAAGCTTCTATACCTTAGTGACACTCTCCTTGTTTTGATGTATTTGCTTTGTGGTCCAACTTCTTCTCAAGAGAAGTTGAAACAACTGATATCAAGAAGGAATACGAGGATAAAAAGATGCACCATACCATTAATATAAAAGAACAAGTTGTATTTTGTGACTAAACAAGTTGCATATGCATAAGAATAAGAAAAAAACAAAGGTTCTAGTTTGGATGACAACCAGGAAAGGAGAAGAAGCCTTGCTTAAATGTGAATGAGAATAAACACTTGAAATAGAGAGAAGAGGGTCGAGTGTACAAATGGATACGCAATACCCAAACAATATCTACTAGAGAACTTGTTAATTTGAGAATATGAATAAAGCAACCCTTTTTTCCCCATTTGGATGGCATGCAATATTTGATTGGCCACCTACCACGTAAGTTATCCTCATTCTTCTCTAGCTACAGTTGCATAAATTACTTAAGCAAAAAATGGAAAAGTGAATGTAGAAGTGAGGTTGCATAATGAGAGAATCACTAGGGGGAGCTGGAGAGGCAGAACCAGAGATGTCATAGCAATTGGTAGGGTTTTGGATTCAAACATAGGTGGTGCAATCTTCTCAAGCCACACACTAGCCAACTAGAAGTGAGTAGATGCAACCCTAAGAGAAAACTCACAGATCTCTCAACATTTGTATATGGACCTAGTCCAACGCACAGGCTCAATTAATCACATGTACCCGCAAGCGCACGAGGTCGTGTTGTAGTATAGGCTAGTGGTAAGATTAGGGATGATCCTCAGGGATAGAAAGGGAACTAGATCTAGGCTAATGTTAGCTATGTTTCTAAAGCAGAGTCTAGGGTTTAAGGGTTTGAAGTTGGGTTTGGTTTCATTATGCTACGATTACAAGAAAGAAAGAGAAAGAAAGAAACTAAGTTAACAAAAACCCTATTTTACCTTAATCAAGTTAGGACAAAGAAACTAGGAAAGACAAGCAACTAAACTAGAGCAAGGAGTTACACTACACTAACAAAGCAATTTATCAACTAATAAGCAAGCTATGCAACATGACGAGCAAGAGCCTAAGTTATCAATAGATAGCTAAATTAACACAAGCAAGCCCAAAGGATGTCCTAAATACTTGATCAAGAACTAACTATCAAGAACTAAGTAATTAACTAAGAATTAACAAAGGAAATTGAGGAAGATAGCATTAACAAGCTAAGAAGGCAAAGGTCGATTTTTAGCAATTAGATGGATAGGTACACCGTTTGGGAATGAAACTTGATATTAGTTGGGGGAAGGTCAACATAGCATGCAAAACTCATATTTCAATCTAGATTACCGAATCAAACAATAAGGAAAGTGCTATTAGAATATACTACTAGTTGGAGAACTAGGGCTATGTGTAATTCTAATAGGACTTGGAAAGTCTAGGTTTCTAGTGTAAGTGAAATTCGGGCAATTGAGAGCCAAGGGTAGGAATAGGAGTAGAGATGAGGGTTTTTCACCTCACGTTACATGCCATCTAGACTTTAAGAAACTATAGTCAATTGCACTAATCACACTTACACTAGTTGTAACAACCTCAATTTTGCATTTGTTTTTATAATTGAAATGTAAAGATTTTGTGAATTTGGGCTTAATTAAATGGTTGTATGCTTTGCTTCAAAGGATGGATTTCTTTGCAAAAATCCCTTTTGATAGGAATTTTGAGATTCCTATTATTATATTAATCCATTAATGTATATAAAAGAGAAGAAAGGAAGAAAAGTCCAAATAATAGGAAAAAGATACAAGATAATTAAAAATAATGAGAAATCCTTGAAAAAGGAATCTTTTAATAAAGAAATAAGAAAGATAATGAGAAATAATGGGTGTAGATGCATCTAGAAGGATAATAAGTATCCTTAAAAGGAATTTCGAAATATGAGGATTTCTTGGGGTCCAAGGAGTACAAGATAGAAAGATAATGGTTTGAGGAAAGAGAAAATAACCATTTAATGGATTTGATTAATGAGTAACTTGCCTATGAAGAAATAGTTCTTTTCTTTTGGAATTTCAGACTCAAACTTGACATACAAGTGGATAAAGGCAAGAGAGAGAAACCTTTAAACTTTGGTTGGAAAATAGTGCACGGTTGCTGAGTTATGCAATTTGCAAATTTGCCTAAAGTGTGGTTATTAATGGCCTAAGAAATCGATGTCACGATTTAATTGGATAATCCTTCCAATTTCTTGATTTTGCACTTTATATGAACTGTTGGATCATGATCTAGTGATCAGGGATGTTTCCCTTTGGCGTGAGGAGTCTGCGCCAGGCAGACTTGAGATGATCCAAACTCAAATCATTGCGAGAAAAGGAAAGGGAGTTAGGAAGAGGGAAGATCACCGTTGGACTCAGGAGAGAAGTCTGATGATGACCATACCTACTTTGTAGGGGTTTGGTCGATGATTGGAAGAGTTCCCAATTCATCCGATCCCTGCCCCTGATCCTATATATAGGGGAGGATGAGAGAGGGTACCCACATCTCCTTTTGCTACCCTAAACTCTGTGGCAGATCGAGAGGAGCATTTTTGTGCCCTCAATTCCATCTTCTACCCTGACTCGCACCCCCATCTTCTTAGAGGACCTCGTCGGAGTCCGATGAGTAGGAGGCGGGCACAGCAAGGTTGTGGTAATCAATTGAGGTCGTGGTTGAGTTTAGAGGAGGAAGGAAAAGCTCCCTAGACGATCGATGCACTCACAGGTAGTTACAATCTTAGAGTCAACTACCAGGTTGACCGTGGGTTGCTGCTCTCTTTGGCGCGAGGAAGAAGATGACCGCCTGGTCATTTACCAAAATACCCTTGCGCCACTGTTGTTCGAGTTAGGGATTTTCTAACTTTTGTTTCTTTCCAAATAGGGAGAGGTGCGCGATCATGGATCATTGGATCCAGTGTGATCCAGCAGATCATCAATCCAACGACCAATGTTTTTCTAGAAATAGCGGATAATTCAAGTTAATGACATTTCTTGCAAAAATCATAACTATTGATAGGAAACTCTAATGAATAAACTTTATATATGAAAGTTGATCAGAAAAATGTGAGGAATTCAATAAAAATATTAGTAAAGCCTAACTCATCTTGAAATTCGAAAAGTAGTGGAGGTTATCAACTTTAATGCATTAATGATTAAGAAACCCTAATTTAAGATGATTAATGTATTGAGAATGGTTATATGGATGATTAAAGTTGATATTAACATGTTGATTATAAAAAGATGCATTAGATCTAAAAGGATGAACTCTATGCATAATTTGATTAATTTAGGTTTCCACGTACATAAATAAGCTTTAATGGGCCTTGAAACCCTAATGTTAGTAATTATGTTTCTTAATGGCTTTAATTGTTCAAATTCTTGAATAAAACTAAGATATGATGAATCTAAACTATTTCAAGTATAAAAGTTCCTAATTGTGGATAAATACACTTAATTGGGTAATTAGGGTTTTCTAGTGTATAAAAGTGGAATTAGTGATAAAAAGAGTTCATATATGGATTAGATTATAATGAAATATGAGTTGTCAATTTGGAAGGAATCTAAGATGATAATTGGGACTAATGATCTTGAAATAACTTAAAAGGATGACAATGGTTGTTACAACCCCAATTTTTGGGTTCAATTGATGAGAAATGTAATTTCTCATATTAAAGATAATTGAACAAATAATGATATAATTTGTTTTGAATAAATAAATTTCATTTAAAATAGCCCTGATGATGGTGTTGTGGGATTTATTGGCTATTGGGCCCAATAACAAGGAAATAAAGAAACGAAATTCAATTATTGAATTAGTAATGAATAATTGAGTTTTTGAGAATAGAATGATGTGGAAACCTCTAGAAGGCAAATCCAAAGAGGGATTTCGTGCCTCTTGAGTTCCTTGGGTTCTAAGGACTCCAAAGTTTCAAGGAAAAGCCAATAAGAAAAGAAAATATTAATTAAGTATTTCTTTAATAAGAAAGAAATTGAAATAATGATAAAATGTGGAAAATGAGTGGAAAGAGGCATAAATGAGATTTCTTGGTGAATTTTCATATCCATAAGGTTGCTAATATTAAAAGGAATACCAATGAGGAAACTAAAAGAGAAATAAAGAAAAATCCTCAAAAAGAGATATTTTAATAAGAAATAAACAAGATAATGTGAAATAATGCATAGTGATGCATTTAGAAGGGTAATGAGTATCCTTGAAAAAGGAATTTCGAAATAATAAAGTTTCTTGGGATCCAATGAGTCCCAATAAAGAGGAAAGAAAGAGAAAATACCAAAATTTCAAAATAAGAGGATAATGTGCTACATAATTAATAACTTTTTGATATTATCAAAAGAAGATGTTAATTTCTTTAAGGAAGTTGTTTTTCGTGGCCAATAGAGTTAAAGACAAGCACAAGGAAGATAAAAAGAAAGCATTTCGAATTCCTTAATGACCAAGGATCATGGATAAGCAAGGAATTGCTAGCAAGAGAGAAGATACTTCTTTTTTCAAGGGAAATGCCTTTCCTATTAGGAAAAGCCTTGTTTCTTTGAGGGCAAGTATGCTGGGGCATGGATACTCTCCCCTATATAAGGGAAGAGCCCAGGGTCGAGCCCAAAGGATATCCCATCCATTTCTCTCTCTTCCTCATCTTCTTCTTGTTCTTCCTTGAGCAAACCCTAACCAAGAAGCATAGGGCTTTCTCGGGGGCATCTAGCTGCTATAGCAGGATCACCGGGGAGGCACAGAGATACCACCATGATCTAGGGTGGTTGGCCATCTTTATCTACCAATCGCCTCCGTGCAGGTTGCAGGCTTAGCCAGCAGGGGCCAGCCATCTTGGCTGTGAGTGGGGGGCACCAATGGCTACGGAGGGGACCCACGGCGAGAGGGGAACCTTCCATGGCGACCGATGGGGTCGAGGAAGGGGAGGAGAGGTCGCGCCCAGCACGATCAGAGAAAGCAACACTTGGTTAGCACGAGGAAGAAGAAGGGATGATGCGCGTGGACAAAAATACCCTCTGTGGGATGAAGAGATGAATAACTTATCAAGGGTAAAAATGTAAATCTATTATGTTTCCTGATCGCTACATGCATGGAGATAGAGGTGACGTGGCGCGCTCTGGCTGGCCCAAGTAAGTGAAATCTTGCTAATTTCATAATTAAATATTTGTAACTCCAATTAGGACAAGTAATATATGAATTTTGATTAGGAGAATGAGAGGAATCCAATAAAAATAATATTAATGATTTATTCCGTTCCAAATTGCAAAAGTATTATAAGTAGATGAAAAGTGCATTAAAGTTAAGTTAAAAACCATATTTGTGATTAAAGGTTGAATCTAGTATGCTTAATGGGTTAATTGAAGTATTAATAACTTGTTGAATGATAATGTTAGATTCGAACCTGATCTAGATGTAAGATTGCATGATTTGGGGTTTTTACCTCATATGAGAATGATTAAATAATTTAGAAACCCTAATTCAGGGTAAAAGAAGATAAGATCATATTTGATTTGAAAAATGTGAAAATATGATTGTTAAATGATGGTTCTAAGTTATTTGTACATAAAAGTCCTTAATTATGGATAAATACCCTAAATGTAGTAATTAGGGTCTTTTCATGAATAAAAGATGGAATTGATGGCAAAATGAGTTCATATGTTAATTGGACCCTAATAAACTTTGAATTAATGATAGATTGGCATAATGATCTTGTCATGGATTAAAAGAATAAAAGTAGTAGCTTTAATGAAAAGAAGCTTAATGAAATTAATTAATGATTAATGTGCCTTTAATATGGAAATAGGGTTATATGTTGTTGTTACGATAACCTTAATGTTGAAGAATAGATGAGATAATTAGGGTTTATGAGTAATGGCATAAAATTAGGGTTTAATATGGTAAAATATGAAGGGAAACCCTAATTGCAAAATGAAACCCTAAATGGATACAAAAACCCTAGAAAGTGAATCCAAGTCAATAAAGTAGAATCTTGATAAAGTGTGGAATAAGTAGAGTACACATTCTTTTTAGGAATTATGTGATTACTGAATTGCTTGCTTGGATTGCATTCTTAGTTGGATTTGATTAATGCTGGTGAAATCATCAAATCAGGTATGTCGTTACGCTTATGAATAATCCCTCTAGTTTCACGGTGATTCCCGAAGTTTTAATCGGTTGCTTGAAAATAACTGTTGGATGTCTATTTATTTTATGCAACTATAAAGTGACTATGATTATCACTATAAATGTGCATATATAATTGACTAGATCCGGGTACACCTCTGTTGTTTTGAAAAGGCTAAAAAAAGGGGTAATCCTAGAGCAAGGTCTAGGTTACCGAGATTTAGAAACTGGGCTACCTATGTGTAGTGCCATGAGACTCTTTAGCATACCATGAGTTAAGGAGTGGTCTACCTATGAGTAGTTCCATGTGACTCAACCCTAGAAACTCATTCACTTGATAGGTGGATCATGAGGGGTTTAATGGGGATAACACAGAGGATAGGGTACTCTTGGATCTCGGAGTTATATTTAAAATGTAATCTTGGTTGTTAAATGATTAAACAATATTTTCCCCCACACTGCTAGTCAGAATACGAGGACTCTCGGATCCGTGTGATTTCCTGACCAAAGTCTTAGGGTATGAATCAAAATAAGATAACTTTAGGACTTTCTCATCTTATTCATCCCTTCTCATCACAAATTCTATTAAGGACCTTAAGGATTAGGGTTTTCTCTCTTCTCCTCACCCTCTTGAGGTATGGGTAAGGTTAATAAGGTCTAAGGAATCCTCCATCAAATTAATGAAAATCATGTAAATAAGATGTCATGGACATAAGCCTAATAGATTAAGCACAAACTAAAGAATATATACATGCTTAGGTTGTATGACATAAGATGTCATGCCCTCAGGAGAGACCTGAGGCTAAGCCTTCTTGTCAGGAGGATAAATAAAGAGAGTTAGTCTTGGAGATAGAGATCTCCATTGCAAGTAGTGACCTGGCACATCCTTTGAGGATGATGTTAACCCTAACCCTAAGTGAAGGTTAGAGAGAGATGGCATGATTAATTAGACCAAGTGTTTGGATGGACATGCCTTTGGGATGCCATATGAGCCACGAGAGGTTGGATGACCTAGTACCTTTGGTGACCCAACCCTGGGAAGGGTCGTGCATGTTTGAGCGAAGGATAGCTCCTTCATGGATGAGGTTAGAGAAGAACCTATAGAAACCTTATGGGATGTTACAAGTAGGATATAGTTTGCACCCAGAGTCATCAGTAGTACGAGTGGTAAGTTAAAACTGAGGCTAAAAGGATAGGATGGATGGCTTATGGGATGAGCATAAAGGGCTATGGATGATCTTAAGCAAACATAAGTTCGAGCCTAGGCTTCACCCAGGTAGAGGATGCTTTTGAGGTTGATCCTTCATGAAGAGTGGAGCTCTAATGGTGAGGTTGGTTGTAGGGTTAGCTCTAGAGAGAGCAGGAAACCAAGCAAGAAGGTTGGAATCCTAGACTCTGAGATATGAGAAAAAGTAGGGAGTTGAGGATGATGCGACCTAAATGGATGTTTGCAGTTTCCTTATGCATAATCCCTAGAGGCTGATGATATCTTGGTTGCCTTTGGAGGAACCAAACCCTAAAGAGAGGATGGGGCTTCTAGAACCTATGTGCCTACGATATAAGGGCTTACCTGCCGAGATGAGACAAAGTGTGCCTTAAACCCTGAGGAGGTTTAAGTAGCAAGTTGTGTGGCCTTATACCTTGTTGTTTGTCCTTGAGGAGGACTCAACCCTGATGTGTTGCTCGAATATAAGTGTCATTCCTTATACATGTTTGAGAGAGTGAGCATGCAGTTGGACACCCAAAAGTGAATCTAGGGTTCCTAGGCCTAAGAGGGGAAGTGGTGTACTCAATGCTCATGATGAGATTTGAGTTTCTATAGACGCGAGCATGGTACTCTGCATGGTTAGAGGAAAGGGAAACCCCTTGAGTTTAAGGTGTATTTGACGAACCCCTCACATCTAAGTTTATGACATGGGAAGGTATGATCTTGATCTAATATTTAGGAATGAGAACAAGTATGGTCTGGCATGGTTTAGTAGGTGATCTGCTTGTGCCTTAATAGCTTGCTAGGGTTAAGCATGCTCATGCGGATGTAAACCCTAGACATAAGGACGTTTGTGACCTTTGTTAGCAAGAGATGAAGTTTCCTCCCATCCTGGGAGAGGGACCCTTTGGTAGGGTGTATACCCGTTTTGTTGGTTTAAGTTAACCTAAAGAGGTCTCGTAGGATCTTGAGAAGCTAAGTGAAAAGTACATGGTATGAGAATGAACCTATAGACCCATAGATAACCATATCTATGTGCAAGTGGATGTGTTACCATGGAGGTAACCAGTATGGGGCCTGACTGAGGTAGGTAGGTCACCATGACCCCTATGAAAGGATGAAAGTCAACCCTTGAATGCAGAAAGAGAGATGATGAAGGCTTGGGTAAGGTTCTAAGTTGGACATGTACTATAAGAGATTCCTAAGTCTATCCTAGGGTCAGGTGGGGATAAGACCGATGAAAGTGGGAGTTGCCCAATTTCCTAGTGCATATGACCATAGGGTCGGGAGGTAACAACTATCATTGTTTGAGGGCCATGGGTTAGGAGATTGATCACCTTCATGAACTCATGGGACCCAAAGGGCAGATGAGTAGGGCACTCTCTAGACGCATGAGGGAAGAGAGATGACTCCAAAAGTACTGGCACCCTATAGACCTAGAGGAGATGACCAAGGAATGTGTATGGAACCAAGTAGGTTCGAGACCAATTTTTCCATGGAAGGAACTTTGATATCATGTTGTTTGTAATGAAGTGACATATGTGGCACATTTCAACTTAGATTTAAAGGTGTACTGGCAAGGTGGGATGTAATCTATACTCTTGGAACAGGAAGAACTATGTATTTGGACTGCAGCCAAATGCTTATTTCTTCTTGTTATGGGAGTGAGAGATAGGACAGTACACATGTCATACACCAAGGATAAAAGATGATGTGAGTTGGAACGTTGCTACGAGGCATGAGGATAGAGAGGATAACATGCCCTGGTAAAATGAATGATACATGGATGGTTTGCAAACACTAAGAGGAATGAGGTAGTCACCTTATGACGATGTTTTTATCATGAGATATGAGTCGTACAAGGTTGAGTTTGATCACCAAGAAGATGAGCTTAAAGTGTTCTCAATGAAGATAGACTTAGAGTTTGAGTTTGAGATGATAAGTGAAATACATGGAAGTGTGTGTTTTCTATGTTACCTAATACCTAAGGATGTGAAGTGGTAATGGATGCTCTGGTTGAGATATAGCTGCCTAGTTTACCTAGAAGAGGTTGTTAGGCCAACCTTCAGTTTGAAAAGGAGATGTGTTTGGATAACACTCAGATGTAACGAGATATGTTGAAAAGTTAATAGTTGTTTGGTTAGCCAGTCTAGTCCTTGATATAATGAGAGGATGGTTATAGAACCTCAGGTGCACTTCTTTGATAGGAAGGTGATGAAACCCTGATGAGGATGGTTTAGGGTTTCCGAAGAATCGATCTTGAGGAATCATGACATACAAGAAATCATGATTGAAGATCACCATACAACATGGTACTACCAAGATAATAAATGACAATAGCACCTTGGATGCTTAAGATGAAGCTGTATGTGGTATGTTGCCATGCATGACAGAAGGACAAGAATGAGCACCGGTAACCCAGTGCATTGATATAGAGGATAAAGAGTTCTTGAGCAGGAATGGGAGTTCATCACTATGGATGTGGCGATAAGTCTCCCCTAGACCAAGGAAGGTCAAGATCCAATGTGGGTTATGGTAGATCGCATTACCTAGATGATATAAGAAAGAAAGAGTTATGTCAAGGGACATATTTGGTTGAACTACCCATGAGAGAGATGGTTCAGTTACACCATGATGTGAGTTCAAAGGTTCTTCAGGTTGACCTAAAGGTTCCCTTCCAAAAGGTGGAAGTAGGTACATGAAGAACTCAATGTTAGTTCAGTTTATCACCCTAACTAATGGTTAGTATGATCCAGACTAAAGGGTCTGATGAGGGCATATGTGCTCGTTTAGGGTAATGGCTAGGGACAGTTCTTGTCCTAGGGAAGATGTGATAATGACCACCGTAGCCAGTATCGAGATTTAAAGAAGCTCTTAAGGGAGATTGTGTCGATCACCACTTCAGTAAGGTGATGTTGGTGAAAGGACCATGTGATGGTTAGAAAAGGACCACAGTGCGTGTAGACAAAGTCGCATTGATCATGTAATGGCTGAAAGGAGTCTAGAGATGACGAGAGTCGTGAGCAGACACAAAGTAGACTAACATGCAGATCACTGTGGGAGAATATGTGACATGAAAATTTCAACCCCTCTATGTTATAGCTAAGAGAGTTGAATCCCCAATAAATGGGTCCATTAAGGATGGATTGGTGGAAAATGTTATGTTTGATCTTACCCCTCAGGATAAAGTAATGTGTGATGGGTTCCATGTGTCCAATTTAGAGCACTATGTGAGGTACCCAGACCATATGTTGAGACATGAACCTAGTGAGCCCCAAGGGAGGCTGAAATGGCCTGAGTCACCTATGTAGTTTATAGAAGCTAGGATGGAAGAACTGAGAGGAAAGAATATGTGATGATAAAGGTTCCTTGGAAGTGCCATGAGTACGGTAAAGCCACATAGGGGCCAATGATGGACATGGAAAAGTCTTATCCTGAATTGTTTGTTTGCTTGATAGAATTTTGAGGACAAAATTCCTATAAGAGGGGAAGGATGTTACAACCCCAAATTTTGGGTTCAATTGATGAGAAATGTAATTTCTCATTTTAAAGATAATTGAACAAATAATGATATAATTTGTTTTGAATAAATATATTTCATTTACAATAGCCTTGATGATTGCGTTGTGGGCTTTACTTGCTATTGGGCCCAATAACAAGGAAATAAAGAAAGGAAATTCAATTATTGAATTAGTAAACGAATAATTGCGTTTTTGAGAAAAGAATGATGTGGAAACCTCTAGAAGGCAAATCCCAAGAGGGATTTCGTACCTATTGGGTTCCTTGGGTTCCAAGGAGTCCAAGGTTGCAAAGAAAAGGCAATAAGAAAAGAAAAGATTAATTAAGTATTTCTTTATCAAGAAAGAAATTGAAAATAATGATAAAATGTGGAAAATGAGTGGAAAGAGGCATAAATGAGATTTCTTGGTGAATTTTCGTATCCATGAGATTGCTAATATTAAAAGGAATACCAATGAGGAAAATAAAAAAGAAATAAAGAAAAATCCTCAAAAAGAGATATTTTAATAAGAAATAAACAAGATAATGTGAAATAATGCATATTGATGCATTTAGAAGGATAATGAGTATCTTTGAAAAAGGAATTTCGAAATAATAAAGTTTCTCGGGATCCAAGGAGTCCCAATAAAGAGGAAAGAAAGAGAAAAAACGAAAATTGCAAAATAAGAGGATAATGTACAACATAATTAATAACTTTTGATATAATCAAAAGGGGATGTTAATTACTTTAAAGAAGTTGTGTTTCATGGCCAATAGAGTTAAAGCCAAGCACAAGGAAGATAAATAGAGAGAATTTCAAATTCCGTAATGACTAAGGATCATGGATAAGCAAGGAACTTCTAGGGAGAGAGAAAATACTTCTTTTTTTAAGGGAAATTCTTTTTAAGCCTTGTTTCTTTGAGGGCAAGTATGCTGGGGCATGGATACTCTCCCCTATATAAGGGAAGAGCCCAGGGTCGATCCCAAAGGATATACCACACATTTCTCTCTCTTCTTCATCTTCTTCTTATTCTTCCTTGAGAAAACCCTAACCAAGAAGCATAGGGCTTTCTCGGGGCCATCTAGCTGCTGTAGCAGGATCGCTAGGGAGGAATAGAGATACCACCATGATCCAGGGTGGTTGGCCATCTTTATCTACCAATCGCCGCCGTGCATCACGTGCAGAACGGCTGCCAGGCCGGTCGCAGGTTGCAGGCTCGGCCAACAGGGGCCAACCATCCTGGCTGCGAGTGGGGGGCACCAATGGCTGTGGAGGGGACCCACGGAGAGAGGGGAACCTTCCTTGGCAACCGACAGGGTCGAGGAAGGGGAGGAGAGGTCACACCCAGCACGATCAGAGCAAGTAGTGCTAGGTTAGCGCGAGGAAGAAGAAGGGATGATGCGTGTGGACAAAAATACCCTCCATGGGCTGAAGAGATGTGTAACTTATGAAGGGTAAAAATGTAAATCTATTATGTTTTCTGATCACTACGTGCATGGAGATAGAGGTGACATGGCATGCTCTGGTTGGCCCAAGTAAGTGAAATCTTACTAATTTCGTAATTAAATATTGGTAACTCCGATTAGGACAAGTAATATATGATTTTTGATCAGGAGAACGAGAGGTATCCAATAAAAATAATATTAAAGCTTGATTCCTTTACGAATTGCAAAAGTACTATAAGTAGATGAAAAGTGCATTAAAGTTTAGTTAAAAACCATCTTTGTGATTAAAGGTTGAATCTAGTATGCTTAATGGGTTATTTGAAGTATTAATAACCTATTGAATGATAATAGATTCGAACCTGATCTAGATGTAAGATTGCATGATTTAGGGTTTTTACCTCATATGAGAATGATTAAATAATTTAGAAACCCTAATTCAGGGTAAAAGAAGATAAGATCATATTTGATTTGAAAAATGTGAAAATATGATTGTTAAATGATGGTTCTAACTTATTTGTACATAAAAGTCCTTAATTATGGATAAATACCCTAAATGTAGTAATTAGGGTCTTTTCATGAATAAAAGATGGAATTGATGGCAAAATGAGATCATATGTTAATTGGACCCTAATGAACTTTGAATTAATGATAGATGGGCATAATGATCTTGTCGTGGATTAAAAGAATAAAAATAGTAGCTTTAATGAAAAGAAGCTTAATGAAATTAATTAATGATTAATGTGCCTTTAATATGGAAATAGGGTTATATGTTGTTGTTACGATAATCTTAATGTTGAATAATAGATGAGATAATTAGGGTTTATCAGTAATGGCATAGAATTAGGGTTTAATATGGTAAAAGATGAAGGGAAACCCTAATTGCAAAATGAAACCCTAAGATGGATACAAAAACCCTAGAAAGTGAATCCAAGTCAATAAAGTAGATTCTTGATGAAGTGTGTTATAAATAGAGTACATATTCTTTTCAGGAATTATGTGATTACTGAATTGCTTGCTTGGATTGCATTATTGGTTGGATTTTATTAATGCTTGTGAAATCATCAAATCAGGTATGTCGTTACACTTATGAATAATTGCTCTAGTTTCACGGCGATTCCCGATGTTTTAATCAGTTGCTTGAAAATAACTGTTGCATGTCTATTTATTTCATGCAACTATAAAGTGACTATGATTATCACTATAAATGTGTGTATATAACTGGCTAGATCTGGGTCCACCTCTGTTGTTTTGAAAAGGCTAAAAAAATGGGGTAATCCTAGAGCATGGTCTAGGTTACCCAGAGTTAGAAACTGGGCTACCTACGTGTAGTTCCATGAGACTCTTTAGCATACCATGAGTTAAGGAGTGGTCTACCTATGAGTAGTTCCATTTGACTCAACCCTAGAAATTGGTTCACTTGATAGGTGGATCATGAGGGGTTTAATGGGGATAACATAGAGGATAGGGTACTTTTGGATCGCGGAGTTATATTTAAAATATAATCTTGGTTGTTTAATGATTAATTGAATGATTACATTGTTATCATAGTTGCATATTTATTGTTTCCCCCACATACCAGCTTCGTCTGACTGACGTTTTGTTTATCGGCGTTTTAGGTACAAGCCAAAAGGAGAAATAGTAAATCGTCATATTCTGAAATACATGAAGTAAAATACAAGGAGGATTAGTTAGAATAGAATCCATAAGTGGATAGAAGTTTAGAGATCCAAGTTTTCAAAAAAGTATGCAAAATTTTATTTTCTTACAGTTTTCCCATTTCGTATGTTAAAATTTGATAATTATTCTTGGTTAATTTCCGAACCACTAATCTGGAAGTTATGGGTGCGGCTTCGACCTCTCGGTCTCCCTTAATTGGGGGTTATCGGGAGGTGGGGTCGTAACTGTGGTAATTTTAGTGTAAATGGGAATAATATAATTAATTGACTTTTAAGTAGGCTTATGATGTTAAAATTAGGGTTTGTGAACTAAAAGAGTAGTAAAATTGATAAAGGTATTATGGAGGCTAAAACCCTAATGAAACCCTAAGGTTGTCCTAGAAACCCTAAGGTTGAATCCAAGTCAATCTTGAGTGTGTTTTGGATATACTATAACACTTGGATGTTATGCATTAATTTTAGGATCTTGTTGATTGTTCCCTATTATTAATGCTCAAACATCAAGTTACTCTGGATCATGTATGTGATTATGTTTATCGTTAATCACTTTAGTTTCACGGCGATTCCCAGATGTTTTATCGGTTGCCTGAAAATAACTCCTTGGATGACTTTTATTTCATGAAACTATAAAGTGACTATGATTATCACCATAAATGTGTATACATAACTGGCTCAGATCCTAGTCCTCCTTTGTGGCTTTGCTAATGACGAAAAGGATAACCTAGTATAGGGTCTACCTATTAGGTAGGACCATTAGGTTATCATGAGTTAGGAATTGGGCTACCTATGTGTAGTGCCATGCAACTCTTTAGCATATCATGAGTTAGGAATTGGGCTACCATTGGTTAGTGCCATGCGACTCATCAACCCTAGGTATTGATCTACCTACTATGTAGGATCATGGGGGTTAATCAGGATCTACCATATGAGAGGTAGTATCCAGGACCACTGCATGGACAATGCAGAGGTTAGGATATGTATGGATTGAGTAGTTCTGTTTAAGATGTAAAGTTTGCTTGCTAAACAATAATTGCTTGCAATATGTTGTTATAGTTAATTTCACGATTATCAATTCCCCCACATACTGACATATTCATTTATGCAGACCAACATTTTGTTTTTTGGCATTTTAGGTACTAATTGAAAAGGATAAATAGTAAAGTGGTATATTGTGAAATTAATAAATAAAGTGCAAGGAGGATTAGTTAGAATAGAGTCCAGAGGTGGATAGAAGTAAGATTTCCAATTTTTTGAAAAAAAAGGTATGTAAAATTTTATTTTTACTTCAACTTTCAGTATAGTTTTGGTAGAATTTAGTAATTATTGTTGATTATTTGTCGAACCATTGATCCTATTAATTGGGATAACGGCTCTGACCTTTTGGTCTCCCTTAATTGGGGGTTACCAGGAGGTGGGGTCGTTACACTAGCTACTTAAATCTCACACCTACTTGTAGAAGAAGGGAGATGTATGTAGTAACAAAGGGGGTTAGCTAGGGATCCACTAATAGGACCTAGGAACCATTCCTAAGATTGCCACATACATTCCATTTTCCCCTATAAGCTAAGTGTCATCAAGCATCACAAAACAAGCAATTTACGTTTAAAAGCACAAACCACATGCTAGATAATGGGAAATGAGATAGAAGCAAGAGACAATCAACATAGAATGAAATTATGTTCAATAACATATATATTCCCACAATATGGTATCAAAGTCACATTTTAACCTCAAATAGCCCACCACTAAGGGCTTAGCTAGACATGCTCAAGCAAAAGATAAAAGAAATGAGAAGAAAGGGGTAGGAATCCATGGAGGTCAGAGTAGCTTTATCTTATTCACCTCCTAGATGTTGTAGGGCGTGGATCCTCCTTCGAGGGGGGTGAAAAGCATGGGATATGGGGATTATGGAAGGGAACCTAGAAAACTACGTTTATATGGTGGAAATGGAGAGGAATATAGAGTAGAAGTAGGTGAGTGGAGTAAATGTAAGGAAGGGGATGAAGGAGCTCTAGTGTAGCTAGGAAGAGGCTAAGGGAAGCTAACCTTCATGTTGTGGACGCCATCTATGTATATATAGGTGGTGGGGGGCCCTAGGGTAAGTATGGGAAAAATGGGAAAGTTAGTGAAGAAAATGGGTAGGTATAGGTGGTCACCATGACCCTGGTGAGGTGCCATAGCCGTGGTGGGGGTTGCATGCACGGTTGTGGGAAGTGGAATGCTCAAGGTGGAAAGTGGAGTTGGAAGTGTAAGTGTATATGGTGGCCACGACTGTGGCACGATGCCAAAGTCATGTTGGGTTTAGGATACCATGGTCATGGTGGATACCCCAGTCGTGTCGGAGGAGGTAGCCACAGACAAGGTCACTCTGAGGTCATTTTGTCTTCATCTCGCTACGGTCGTGGTGAGCACCACGGGTGAGGTGGCTTTCATGGGACATTGTTGTGTTGATCGCCACGACTGTGGACAGTCACATATAAATTAAGCAAAGTCCCTATTGATTTTTGGGGTCTTCATGCATAAATAATCATGATCGTGTTGCTGACCACATGCGAGGTTGGAAGCTCTGGCCACAACCTTGGGGTCTTCAGTGACAATGACCATTTTGGTGACCACAACCATGGTCATCCATGTACAAATCTTGGTGACTTCCCTGTAACTTTTGGAGCTTAATTCCCCATGAGTGTTGTGATATGTCACAACCATTTTGGGGCTTCTTGGTGCTGATATCCACTTCAACTTCTTCATATAGCCTCCTTTTACTTTGAATTGATCTTGTGAATCCAAGGGTAGATCGGGGAAGAGATAATTCCACTCTTGGGGTGTTGGAACACAAAGATGTTCTTCATCTCTCTCCCATGCATCAGTGCATGCATAAGTGCCCTGAACTACATAGAAAAGGAAGCATAAGTTCTTTTGTCATAAAAGATCATATTTGAGGAAATAGCTTGTAATTTACAATGTTTGGGTGTGGTTATCATGCAAAAACACATAGGATGAAGCCCTAAAATAGGGATGCATCACCACCCCAAACATAAAACATATTTTTCCTTAAGTATGCTCCAACTTAATTTCTCTGTTCAGTTTCTTTCAATTAAATAAGAATGATAAAATACATTGCAGTAGAAGATTGTTGGCTAAATGGTCTAAGAAGTAACTAAGTGCATGTGTTCCACCTCTCTCCTCCCCACTTTCACAAACTAATCATGAAAAGCGCACTGAGCATACAAACTTCAAATATAGAGAATAGAATACACAAGCTTTCCATATGCCCTTCATGTAATTCTGGGTAAACCATTTCATGTTGGCGTTAATTAATGATGACTAGAAGATTTGGCACCACTCACTAAATTCTGTGGTTAATAAGATTTTTAAATCGGTGGTTCCTATGGAGTGTTGTTTCACTTTCATGGATTCAATTTATGCCTCAAACCACACCAAATGACCGATAAGGCTTTAGAAAGGGTAAAGTGAGCTAGGTTTGATGTTTTCTAGCTCGATGGACATGAAAAAGGAAGAAATTGGAGTGCTTTTAAACCCCCATCTTTTCTTTATTTTGATGCTCTTAAACATGAGCATATTTTCTTTTTTTTTTTCTTTTTTTCTATTTTTCTTTTCTTTTCTTTTTCCCTTGGTGTAGATAGGCCATATGGTGGATAGAGTGAAGCAAGGAGATGTAGATATGGCCACCTCAATATTTTGGAGGTGGCCACGGATAAATATGTGCACTAAGGAATCCTTTCATGAGACAGAGAGGTATGAAGATGGTGAAAGAAGAGTCAGGTTAAAGAGGGGTCATTAGTGTAGTCCTCAACATAAAATCTCCCACATGAAAACTAATCCCACAATTCATCAAGTGATATAACACCACATGACTGAACAACATGAGTTTCACATTTATATCATGTGATTTCATCGGCTCTAAGCGTTCATAGCTTACTCAATTCACAATTCAACCAAAACATTCACAAACTTGAGAGAGGTGATGCACATGTAAAAAGTCAACAATCAAGACCATATAGCAATAGAATCTAAAAATATGCCATGCATTTGTCAAAGATCAACACGATCATCTCAAAAAGTAGAGATTAAGTTAAAACACACTTTTAGGCAAGAACATCCAAATCCGAACAAAAATGGCCAAAATGGTTCCAATTTGTAATCAATCACATACAAACCCACATTTAGGGAAATTAAAGCCTAAAGAAGCAACACCTAGTTAAAAACACACACAAATTACAAAAATCTATATGGAAATGAAATGCATGACATGGAAGAGAAAAAATGGCAAAATGTTTGAAAAATTACACAAAAATGCATGAAATTATACTACATGTATACATGAATGCTAACAAGAAGAAATCTGCACTATAAAGAGTAAAATCAAACAATCCAAAATTAGGTGGAACATGTGTAAGAAAAATGAGATAGAGTTAGGGTGGTGCATACCTCCCTACCACCCCAAATTTTTGAATCATGTTGTCCTCAACATGAAACTAAAGCTTAGGGCTAGAAGGGTGATGATCAAGGATGGTGTTGCAGATCAAACGGTAGGTTTCCCTACTATGACTGGTGAGGCTGCTCTGACTGGTGTTGCTGAGGAGTTGGAGGAGTTGGACAAGCTATAAGAAACTAGTAATAGTGGCCCCAATATGCGTCCTCAGGGGGAGGGTAGGTCTATGGATATCCTAAAATACCACACCAAAATTCCTTACCCAATTTCGAGTTTTGTTGTGCCTGAGCATGGTGGTAATGGTACAAGTGGTTGACCTTTTGATGAATTTGTTGTTTGTCTTTCCACATGTACTGTTGGATGAGATGCATGTCCATCTGTGTCCTCTAAATACCTTCAAGATGTGCATGGATGGATGACATGTCATATAAATTAATCGAAGGTTCTTGCTACTGCAATGTTGTTTCATCCCTTCTTCTCACCCTTCTGGGCTATCTCCTCAACTCTTCTCCCTCTTCTTCTTATTGTTGTGAATTTTATTCTAACCCTTCTTATTGTGATATAGCGGGGTTCAAGTTTTCTTGGGGGTTGTCATCCTCCCATTTCCATATCTCTTCTAGTAGTAATTTGCGGTGGGGGAAGGCAAGCGAGAGAGGTGTATGTGGGCATGATAAGGCAACTCAAAAGTTCTTGATTCCATGGATTTCACATTGTATATCAACCTCTTATTTTTATTGTAATCATCGGAGAGTAAAATGGGTATTTTAGATCAAGAAAATGAGATCCCTCAACCTATTAAGGTCCTGTAACATCAAATACTAGGGATGTAGTGATTGATGTCACAATCCCTCCCATAACAAATGGAGTTTTGCTTTTGAAGGGGATTGTCCTCATGTGACATCCCCAAATTTTCTAAAACGTAATCTGATGTGAGAAGTCCAAATTGAAACCACCACCTCATCGATAATCCCAATTTAAACATACCACACAAGGCTAAGAAGAAGCAAATCAGAGGAAGTCAAAAGGAAACACTCAGTAGCACATGTACATGAACAATAATAAAACCATACACACATGTTCACCATTCAACGTATAATTACAACATGAATTGTTACAACATTTGATATTACATATTGAACAAAAAACTTATACATATACAAGTACTACCACTAAACAACAGGATCTTAAGACAACAGGTCCACCTATACATCAGCTCGCTATACAACTCTCACTATCCTGGATCTTCAAGAGCATAAACACAACCTAAACAAAAGATTACATGCGGTACACGTCAGCACAATATTTCAAGAATATAGTACTGAGTACACCTACGTGTCTTTTATATACCTCTCATCCTATCTTGGCAATAAGATAAAACTAATACTTGGCAGTTATAAAGAAATATAAGAAAATCATATACTTGCACAAAGATGTTCATCAACAAAAGAGAACACATGTTTTAATCTCATTTTGCATTATATGCTCGTGCCTCTGCCTACCAATGGGATAGATGCATTCATCCCTTATGATCTGCTTACCAAAGAGATAGATCATTGTACATGTGATCTGTTTACCAAAGAGATAGATCACTCACTAGCACTATGCTTACCAAAGAGATATAGTGCTTTCATATAATGGAACAAATATATTATGTTTCAAGTGTTCATAGCCATAAGTATAGAAAATCAAGCAAGATATCATACAAGAACAGTCACTTCATCCAATACCATATGACAAGTAATCTACTACACATATAACACAAGCATATTGTATAATAAGCCAAGTAAGAGGTAATAGCGTACCTTCCAAAGAGACAGATCATTCTAATCACATATCACTGATGTCAACTATAAGCTTGGTCAAACCTGATCAAGACAAGACCATATACTATCATCAGGTTCTTATCATCTTGCATATCATCTTAACCCTAGTCGTGCTCATATTAGGGTTTCACTTAGTTCATTAGGATATGTGTATCATTACTTGTATTCTTATCTTATGATTATCTCACTGATGTTCCATATTACATCTCATTATCAAAGTTCATCATCTGAACATTAGGTTCCATATCCTTTTTGTGCACATATTAACCCTAGGTTACATCATTAACCTAGATTAGGGTTTTATAACATGTATTAAGATTCATCTTCATTAAACATGGATTTTGTGTATAAAACTGATCTCAGATTTGCATATTATCTTCCAGTTACAGATATGAGGGTTCTCTGTAAATCTCATTATTTATTGAGCATGTGTACATTTATTGCATTTTATTTAGGGTTATTAGCCCTAATTAGACATCATAAGAAAATTACGTGATTTCGTACATCATCATGACCATAACTGACATCATATGCATTCTAAACATGATTATAGAATTACTGACATTTTCTCATAATTTTAGGTCGCTGTTTGATATTTATGATCTATCAATTAAGCATTTCACAACAAATAAGATATTACTGAAATTAGTGCATAAAAAGCATGATATTATGATTTCATATTGTTCTACACATTTTGTTGAGAATTTTGGTATATTATACTTATTTTTTTGATGCTCAAGCTAATTTCTGTGATTTATCTAAGACCTAAGCATTTTCTGATTATTTACCTTTTTGGACGAATGGCGTGTTGCCACGTGGCATTCAAGGGCACACAACTTCTCTCCTGGACCCGCCTGGTTCACCTTTGGGATGACCGATCCTTGATTTGGCTACGTTGGGTTTGTCCGGTTCACGCGTTGATTGGCTGATTTACGGCTGGTCTAACTAAATCAGCCCGTTCTCGTTCTCCTTTCTGGCTCACGAGTCTGCGGGAGCGCTGCCAGAGTCCCGAGTGGGACTCTAGTTTTCCACCTTTCTGTTTCTTCCTACACCTATGTGAGGGCTTCATTCTGCCTGCACGAACCCACCGCCGTAGCTGGGACTACTGTGTGCCGCCGTCTCTCCCTTATGTAGGCCGCCGCCGTGAGGCTTCTCTGTTCAAGCTTCTTCAGCCACCACTACCTGTGGCCACCCCAGAAAAGTCTCCACGGCTCCTCTATTTCTCGGCCTTGGTTCCACGACTGCATCTTGGTGAGTGGTTGGCGCCGCTGCTGTGAGGTAGCTCCTCCGGCATCTAGGTCACTGCTACTACGACTCCTCCTTGTTATCAACAAAGTAGCTGCCTCCGCAGTTGGGTCTCCGATGGTTGGTTCAGTTATGCGAACTGGACCCAACGCAACTCACCTTCTCTCTAGCTTCTCGTGAATGAGAGCCCGAAAAGATGCCCACCAGCTTGAGCACTGCCTCTGATCCCTTGACCTCGACCTTTGCTTCCCCCTCTTTACCTCTTCCATACACCCCTCTAGCTCCGTTCCCTTCCTCTTAGTCTGACTTGCTCATCTCGGAGGAAAGGTGGAGAGGAGCGGGGGCTCAAAATCCCTCAGATGGCTATCACCCCAAGTAAGAGGTTGATGGAAAAAATTATCTCACCCAGGGTCACAACTTCTCTTGCACGAAAACCACTCTGAAGCCACGATCACGAAGTCCATGTTGTGCATGGTTGTTTCTCACGGTCAAGGTGTAACTACACTATTGAAGAAAGCAATCCTGGACGTTGGTTCTTCATGTGCGGTGGAGATGGGTCCTGGTCTATAGTGAATCTGTGGCCACCCTATTCTCAAGGGCGTGTTGCACTGTGTGACCTCGGCCTAGAATTACAACTTAGCCTATGAATCGAATACTTTGTTCCAAAATATCCCAAAGTGTACATTATTTCATCATTATCAAACCTAAATAACGTCCACTACGATTCTCCAAACGTTATGAAATTCTAACCATAACTTTATCACAACTCAAGGTACTCACCATTCAGTTTTTGATACTGTAACTAACTATATGACCAGTTAATTAAATTCCTCAAGAGGGCATAAAATTATGGATCCAAAACATTATATAAAGAACAACAACACTCCAATTTTATTAAAACATTTGGGGTTCTCAGAACAAACCAACCTGTGTGAATTCACTTGTGTTATTGGACATTTATGATTCCAAAAGTCCACTCCATCACATCCTACACACCTTAAAAGATATTCCGACCTCGGAATTAAGCCAGAAAAAAACTACTTTGTCACATCATATACATCTTAAAAGAACTTTCGTCCTCGAAAGTAAAACATCCTCTTACCTCAAGGGAAACCAAGGGTTTTCATTCCCATGTAGGCCACCACTTCATGTGCAACATTTCCATGACAACACTTCTATAACAAGGTCCACATCTTTCTAGGAGGTATTATGATTATCTAAGATGAACCACCCCTTCAAAAAGGTTTATAAACTCATGGTATGTCATGACATATTTCATATGTTAGGGCCTCATCCTTATCTTTTCCCATGAATTAGGGTTCCATCATCATATTACCATGTTCTAAAGGTGTTAACGGAAGTTAACCCATACATAAAGGTGTCATGAACATTATGTGTGCTAATTGTCAAACTATTTTTTTTTGCCACTAATATTAAGACCTCATGTAACATGTTTCATGCATATGATCTTATTTCATTTCTCATAATAAATTATAACATTTACTAGTGATATTATCATAAGATTAACCAACAGTATCACATTATCATCATTATTATGTATATGGTTAACCATTTATGCATTTCCATCTATTAAACCATCTCTAGTTTCCATCTTATCATGTCCATATATCATGTCTCGAGATTAGATCACATCTTACATATATTATATTATGGTTGTGCTAACAAACTTATACAAGTGGCTCATGAAACATGTATCAAATCTTTATCTAGTCCAATTGAGGTTCTCCCATCCATTATTCTGAGGGTGGTGTCATGCTCAATCTATTTGAGCTCAGTCTATGAGTATCTCATAACAAAACTTTATCTTCCCTCCTAGTCTAGGGTTCTCGGATTACCTCATTGGTACTAGTCAATCACTTTACTAGCTCTAGCCACATAAGCACAAACCAAAACATTTTATGTCATTCTCTTCTCAGCTTTTACCCATGAAACATGGTTACCCAAAACTCTCTTATATACACCACTAGATCCCTATATGGGAAACCACCAACCCGAGCACGAGGCTTCTCAAAAACTAACATACTCACCTCCTCCAGGGTCTTGGGCTCTCTCCCTCACCCAGATGGTAGGCACTCATATTCAAGTTCACATGTTCATACAACCAGCCTCTCTCTGTCTCTAGGGTTTGGTCCTCCCAAGGACATCTAGGGTTCAACAAAACTATAGGAATCATGCATAAAGCGACTCATCTCAAACACTCAGTAGTAGTCTAGTTTAGGACATATCATATCACATATCTCATAATTCTCATATCTTAGAGTTTAGGTTCTCTGACCTTCTCCCAATGGGTCTCACTCTCTCTGGAGTTAACCCTATAACTGGTCCCAACACTAGAGGCCCTCCTTTGTAAAAGAGATTGAGGCTCATGCTGACTCACAACCTTGTCTTAACTTAACACACCTTCTCTCATAAAAGGAAGCATACTTGCATCATCAAAACTTATCTCAAATCCTCAAAACTGAACATAGGTTCTCGAAGACAAACATAGATCATCATAACCATCTTATGTCATCTATGTAAGACTTACATCATATCCTCAAAACTTATTCTATCTACTCCATCTATCACATTTACCAAACAAGGCTCTAGACATCTAATCTAGAACTACACTCTCTTCTAGACTGATTTCATTCACTTTCACTTAGGTTGCATGACCACCTCCTACTCGTACATGTGTGGGGACACATTTTTGTAATACATATACATAATAAAATATTATATAGTTTTTCTCCGATAAAACAAGCGTCAGAGAAAACTATCACGGTTCAATCCGATTGGATACCAAAACCAAATCCAGAAAATGAGTGTCCCACACATAGTGGAGAGTACAGTGTCATGAAAACTAGTGAAAATGGTGAGAAGAAGGGGTAGACTAGTGTAGCTACTCTAGACAACGTGCACAATATGTCTAGGGTTTCTCTTCCCTCGATGTATGTCATTTCCAAATAGGGCAACGTCCCATACCGCTGCACTACAAAGAAAGAACGACATCCAAGGACTTGCTACTCAACAAGCACCAGTCTAGACCTAGTTCTCAGACATCTAGGTGCTATCCTAGAGGCTAGGTCAGATCTAGTCTCTAGAAGACAACTAATCTAACCCTAAAGATTATTAAGTTCAAGGTTCTTTAGTTTTAAGTTGCATAATGAGCAAATGTTAGGCTTTGATATTGTTCATGCTCTGATACCACATGTGACATCCCCAGATTTGAGAAGTCCAAATTGAGACCATCACCTCAATGAGAATCCCAATTTAAACATCCCACACAAGGCTAAGAAGAAGAAAATCAGAGGAAGTCAAAAGGAAACACTCAGTAGCACATGTACATGAACAATAATAAAACCATACACACATGTTCACCATTCAACATATAATTACAACATGAATTGTTATAACATTTGATATTACATATTGAACAACAAACTTATACATATACATGTACTAACACAAAACAACAAGATCTTAAGACAACAGGTCCACCTGTACATCAGCTCGCTATACAACTCTCACTATCATGGATCTTCAAGAGCATAACCAGAACCTAAACAAAAGATTACATGCAGTACATGTCAGCACAATATTTCAAGAATATAGTACTAAGTACACCTACGTGTCTTTTATATACCTCTCATCATATCTTGGCAATAAGATAAAACTAATACTTGGCAGTTATAAAGAAATATAAGAAAATCATATACTTGCACAAAGATGTTCATCAACAAAAGAGAACACATGTTTTAAGCTCATTTTCCATTATATGCTCGTGCATCTGCCTACCAATGGCATAGATGCATTCAGGCCTTATGATCTGCTTACCAAAGAGATAGATCATTGTACATGTGATCTGCTTACCAAAGAGATAGATCACTCACTAGCACTATGCTTACCAAAGAGATATAGTGCTTTCATATAATGGAACATATATATTATGTTTCAAGTGTTCATAGCCATAAGTATAGAAAATCAAGCAAGATATCATACAAGAACAATCACTTCATCCAATACCATATGCCAAGTATTATACTACACATATAACACAAGCATATTGTATAATAAGCCAAGTAAGAGGTAATAGCATACCTTCCAAAGAGACAGATCATTCTAATCACATATCACTGATGTCAACTATGAGCTTGGTCAAACCTGATCAAGACTAGACCATATACTATCATTAGGTTCTTATCATCTTGCATATCATCTTAACCCTAGTCGTGTTCATATTAGGGTTTCACTTAGTTCATTAGGATATGTGTATCATTACTTGTATTCTTATCTTATGATTATCTCACTGATGTCATTTTCCAGATTAAATCTCATTATCAAAGTTCATCATCTGAACATTAGGTTCCATATCCTTTTTGTGCACATATTAACCCTAGGTTACATCATTAACCTAGATTAGGGTTTTATAACATGTATTAAGATTCATCTTCATATAAAATGGATTTTGTGTATAAAACTGATCTCAGATTTGCATATTATCTTCCAATTACATATATGAGGGTTCTCTGTAAATCTCATTATTTATTGAGCATGTGTGCATTTATTACATTTTATTTAGGGTTATTAGCCCTAATTAGACATATTAAGCAAATTACATGATTTCGTACATCATCATGACCATAATTGACATCATATGCATTATAAACATGATTATAGAATTACTGACATTTTCTCATAATTTTAGGTCGCTGTTTGATATTTATTATCTATCAATTAAGCATTTCACAAATAACAAGATATTACTGATATTAGTGCATCAAAAGCCTGATGTTATTATTTCATATTGTTCTACACATTTTTCTGAGAATTTCGGTATATTATACTTATTTGTTTTATGCTCGAGCTAATTTTTGTGATTTATCTAAGACCTGAGCATTTTCTGATTATTTACCTTTTTGGACGAATGGCGTGTTGCCACATGGCGTTCAAGGGTGCACAACTTCTCTCCTGGACCCGCCTGGTTCACCTTTGGGCTGACCGATCCTTGATTTGGCTGCTTTGGGTTTGTCCGGTTCACACATTGATTGGCTGATTTACGGCTGGTCTAACTGAACCAGCTCGTTCTCCTTCTCCTTTCTAGCTCGCGAGTCTACAGGAGCGCCGCCAGAGTCCCGAGTGGGACTCTAGTTTTCCGCCTTTCTGTTTCTTCCTGCGCCTGTGTGAGGGATCCTTTCTGCCTGCACAAACCCACTGCCGTGGCTGGGACTACTGTGTGCTGCCGTCTCTCCCTTATGTAGGCCGCCACCGCGAGGATTCTCTGTTCAAGCTTCTTCAGCCACCACTCGCTGCGGCCACCCCAGAAAGTTCTCCACGACTCCTCTATTTCTCGGCCTTGGCTCCACGACTACATCTTGGTGAGCGGTTGGCGCCGCTGCCATGAGGTAGCACCTCCGGCATTTAGGTCGCTGCTACTACGGCTCCTCCTTATTATCAACAAAGCAGCTGCCTCCACAGTTGGGTCTCCGATGGATGGTTCAATTCTGCGAACTGGACCCAACGCAACTCACCTTCTCTCTAGCTTCTCGTGAATGAGAGCTCGAAAAGATGCCCACCAGCTTGAGCACTACCTCCGATCCCTTGACCTCGACCTTTGCTTCCCCCTCTTTACCTCTTCCGAACTCCCCTCTAGATCCGTTCCCTTCCTCTTAGACTGACTTGCTCGTCTCGGAGGAGAGGTGGAGAGGAGAGGGGGCTCAAACTCCCTCCTCAGATGGCTATCACCCCAAGTAAGAGGTCGATGGAAAATAATATCTCACGCATGGTCACAACTTCTCTCGCACGAAAACCACTCTGAAGCCATGATCACGAAGTCCATGCTGTGTGTGGTTGTTTCTCACGGTCAAGGTGTAACTGCACTGTTGAAGAAGCAATCCTGGATGTTGGTTCTTCATGTGCGGTGGAGATGGGTCCTGGTCTATAGTGAATCCGTGGCCACCCTACTCTCTAGGGCGCGTTGCACTGCGTGACCTCGGCCTCAAATTACAACTTAGCCTATCAATCAAATACTTTGTTCCAAAATATCCCAAAGTGTACATTATTTCATCATTATCAAACCTAAATAACTTCCACTAGGATTCTCCAAACGTTATGAAATTCTAACCATAACTTTATCACAACTCAAGGAACTCGCCATTCAATTTTTGATACCGTAACTCACTATATGACCAGTTAATTAAATTCCTCAAGAGGCAATAATATTATGGATCCAAAACATTATATAAAGCACAACAACACTCCAATTTTATTAAAACATTTGGGGTTCTCAAAACAACCCAACCTGTGTGAATTCACTTATGTTATTGGACATTTAGGAGTCCAAAAGTCCACTCCATCACATCCTACACACCTTAAAAGATATTCCGTCCTCGGCATTAAGCCAAAAAAACTACTTTGTCACACCTCATGTGATCTATCAAGAGAGACCCTATGTGGCATCCAACTTATGAAAACATGATTAACTAATGCGGAAGCAAATTATTAGCAGCAAAATTACTGAAAATCACTAAAAATTTAAAACTTTTTTGTAAAGAGATTCACACAATATAAAACATTTTCATAAAGGATCAAAGCAAGTTATTTACATGCTGAATTAATAGTACATCTCTGTATTATCACATCTTGAGAGTCATAAACATTAACTGCCATGTTACATTGTATAAAGCAGTATACAAAAATCTCGAGGCATTAAGCCAAAAATCTCAGATCTATATCGAACTATCAACTAACTCCTAGGACCTGAGAGTATAGAGACAACACATAGGACTCTCTATATACAAGACCTAACATACAATATCTCCACCTGAAGATCACTATTGTCCTTGTTGTTGCTGCTGCCGTTGCTACTCACCTACTGAAGGGTTTCTTCTCCCTCAGTGTCTACCTAAAAAGTTTAATCCCATGGGGGTGAGACAATAGATAATTGTCCCAGTGAGAGATATAACTCTTCTCCAGAAACATTGTTATTGCAAATAACATAATAACACTGAGCAGTAGGGATATAAATATTCAACAACAAGTAATTCATTGAATAACTAAATAAAACAGTATTCTTTATGCAATCATTTCAATTATAACTTGATTGAATAGCAAGTCATTTAATTAATAAGGATTATGAAGAACATGTATATCATCTATCTAACTAGGATATAATAAACAATGTATCATCAATCATTGTTTCTCGTAGTTCAACCTAAGCAATTATGCTACACGGTTGATTACATTTTACAAACATACTTATGCCCTAAGGAGATGAGGTATACCGCTCATACTCCAACTGATCATTGCGAAATCAAAATCAGTACCATACATAGGTCATCAGAAGAGTCAGATTTCTATGACCTCATCTTCCTCAGTCAGTGTGAGGAACAACATGTAGGACATCTCGTGTCTCTGCTAAAATAGCTTTCCAGGGTATTTTGGAAACTTTGCTATTAGAGTTACAGTAGCATGCTGCACTCTCTTCACAATCGAGGGATCTCTTGTTAATCTCACATCGATGCGGCATTAACAACATCATCGAGAGAATAGTGATACATCAACCCGAAACATACATATAATGAAGGATTGAGAGATTAAATGTTTATCTCACATCAATTCCTCCATTAGTCACGTCCATAACCCCCAAATACTCAAAAGTATGCTCTCCAGGAGTTCCCTTAGGAAAACGTGTTTCACCATCATCCAGCTTCTGACGATGATAGATCTATGGTCAGGGCTCTATATGATATCATTTCACTTGATTATTTAAGTACATTACAACATTCTTTTAGCATCAGGCATGTTTTCAAATGTGAATCGTTATAACAGTTTCTATAAAGGAAGAGTACTATTTTATCAAGTTTATTTAACAACTTTATCAATCATTTGGATCTCAATCCCCTATCAATTCATCATCATGATTCAAGAATATGGGTGTTCAAACCCCTAGATCTTCAAATCACTTGTTACCACTTTAACAGGTAACTTAATGCCATTTAGTCATTTAATAGTGCAAACATAATAGTAGCAATGTAGGTATTTCACATGGATCATACAGCCTGTCAATCTCATTTGTTACCTTTCAATAGGAAGCATAGCATATTATTGCTTACAAAGCTCATCAAGTACTTCTTAATGAATAAAGCATCATATCTCTTACCTGGCTACGTTCAATATTTCATAAAACCTGCAAGATTAACATAGATGATAACATGTATATCAATTTCAGAACAACATAATGCAAAACAAGGATACCATCACTATTCAAGGGTTGCACCACTATACCCTTACTAGGGTTAGGGTTTCCCTTTTTAATTCAAAAGGGTTTATCATCCCCTTTAAACTTAAAATAGGATTAGTGACTCATCATTTCATTATTCAATCATAGAGCTTCATGCTTTAAAGCATAACCTAGAATTAGGGTTTCACACTTTTATTCACCTTAATTGGAATTAGGGTTTATTATTCATCATACCTTGATCTAGGGTTTACTATTGATCATACCTTGATTTAGGGTTTACTATTCACCCTAAGTAGGAGTGATCATCAAAGTACCTTGAATTAAGGTTTATCATGTCATCATTATGAATTAAGATCACATCAACATCATGCATTAAGCTTCCACCTATTAATTCCTTCAATTAGGGTTATGATTCATTAATTATGATAATTAGGGTTTCATGATCTCACTATCATGGTTCATATCCCAATTAGACATTCATTCATATACGGAGTCCATTACTTGATTATCATTCATATAAAAAGTCTTTTCTCTCTCATCCTCTATAGGATCATCCACCAAACGATCTTAGCCACTAAGACCCCAAATGATCTTGACGAACTCAGACCTCAAATGGTCTTGCATACTAAACCTCCAAACGATCTAAGACCGTTTGGACCTCCATGCGGTCTTGGACCATCTTTGAAACCGTTTGGTAAAGTAGGTGGTGAAGACCGTTTGCCCATAATTGACTTTTGAAATCGCATGAACTCAACCGGTTTGGAAACCACATGAACTCAATCGGTTTGGAAACCATATGAACTCAATCGGTTTTGAAACCACATGACCTCAAACGGTTTGGGATCTGTTGGTCCCAAACGGTCTTGAGATCGTTTGGTCCCAAACAGTCTTGAGACCGTTTGGTGCCAAATGGTCTTGAGACCATTTGGTCCAAACCTCCAAACAGTCTTGAGACCGTTTGGTCCAAACCTCATCAAAACCGCAAAGACCAATTATGGTCTCAACCCATCAAATTGAATTAGGGTTTCCAAAGTTGATCCCCTCAACGATTGTGCACATGTATCCAAACATCAATTGGACTTATCACCATCATTCAATTGAGTTAATTAGGTCAACCTTCAACTGATTTGACCCTCAATTGACCCTCAATTGGTCATCAATTGTGATTGAATCAATTGAATTAGGGTTTGGAATCGATGACCCTTCAACATTAATCAATGTGAGTCTAGTTGATTTGAAATCATTGAAACATCATCCAATTTGAACATGTCCTGACCCCAAACGGTCTTGAGATCATTTGGATGACCTCCAAACGGTATTGAGACCGTTTACTCAAGTCAAAATCAAAAACCACGTCAACCAATTAGAGTTTAGCTCATTGGATTGATCACTAAGTCAACAATTAGTTCCTCTTCAACTTAGTACCTTCTGATATTCAAACACTTAACCATAGTCAACCCTAGACCTACAAACGGTCTTGGGTTACCCCCAAACGGTCTTGGGATCTTTTTGATATTCTCCAAATGGTCTTGAGACCATTTTCCCATTACATCATCATCAACCATGTCATTCATTTAGGGTTTGGATCCTAGGATTAGTCACCAAATCAGCAATTGACTATACATCAACTTCATACCTTTGGATCGTCAATTGGGCAACCATACCTAACCCTAGACCTCCAAACGGTCTTGAATGGTCACCAAATGGTCTTGAGACCGTTTGGGTGATCCCCAAACAGTTTTGAAACCGTTTGGGTCACTCAACCCAAGTTTCAACCTTATTCAATTATCAAATCAACAACTAACCCGATTAGGGTTAGATGATTGTTGGACCTTCAATTGGTGAACCAGTTGGAATTAATCAACAATTATTTATAGGTTATTAATCTACATTATTCTCAACAATCCTCCAAACAGTCAACGCTTGGTCAATGCCACCAAACGGTCTTGAGACCATTTGCTTCTATGCAGTTTAGGTGAAACTTTTTTCATTCAAACGGTTTGAAGCCGTTTGCTCCCAAACGGTTTGGGAAACCGTTTGAGCAACAAAAGCAAACTGTTCGGTAACGTAACTTTTTGGATATTTATCTAGGATGATGTCACCTTCGTCTACCTCTGTTCAACCAAAAATAGGTGTTGTTCTTCACGGAAGTTATAACAAGAACTTACAAGAGTATTGAAGGAAGAAGAATAACCAACAATTCTTATGGAAAAGAGTGCAATACTAATGCTTAAGGGTTAGAGTTATAAAACCCACCTCTAGAACTTATCTAAAGCTCCACGCTCCACGGATTTAATGGTGGATTGAGCTCCAGTAGTTGTCCAAGGTCCATTCTTCAATCTTTGGATGAACAAACTTGCTAGAAATGGAACCCTAGTGAAGAAAACCATGAATCAAACTTTGTTTTAGGGTTTCCACCATGGATCTGAGGTAGGAGATGATCAAAACTTACCTAAAGGTTTGGTCGTCCTTCCTATGCTCCAGATCTCTTATTTTGTCGGACAAAGCAAGGTGATAAGGAAAGAACTAATGAAACAATCCTTTTGGTGTTTTGGAAAAATGATACTTATATATATTTATGGATTTTCAAGGAAAAGAGAAAAAAAAAGTTATCTTCTTTAATTCCAAAAAATTCCATCAAAGATTCCTCCATTCTTTGGCCATGTATCCACCTTATAATACCTTGCAAAACTTCTCCATTATCCAAGGTTTAATGGAAAAGGAACTAAACACCTTAAAGAGATGTATATTAATATCCATCTTTTTAGTGGATATTGCTTTGTATTATATTAATGTGAATAGATTCCACTCAACCAATATATTTTTGGTTCCCAACCATGGCACAAGATCATCCATATTATTACAAACACATTCTTCAACTTTTGGGTTGAAGGGCTTCTTAATTAATATACACTAAATTATATTAAAGAGCCATTGGTGCTTAAATCTTGATTATTTCAATATCAAGATTCTCTCTCCTCCGTGATAACTCAAATGAGGCGCCCCTCCCATTTTATTTGCTCTACTTGATGCCATGAAACATGAGAGACCCTCTAGAGGTGATATATGGCATGTTGAAACCTAGGTTTTGGGTAATTTGCACATTACACCAAAACTAGGTTTTAATACTCAAGGATTGCTCTACACGCTTTATCTTGATGCCCAAGCTTGTGGAATCCATACCACTACATCTTATTCATTCTTATGATATCTCAACTTCAGAGGAACATCTAAACATGTGCAATTTGCAAGTTAACTCCTCTACTGAGGTAATTTGCACTTTAGTCCATTATTAACCAAACAATGTTGCAACATTATTCAAAAAGGACTGAATTTGAAATATAAGTTCCTCAAAAGCCTTAATTACATTTCAAAATATAATAGCAAGCATATAGTCAACTTAATTAGGAAAAACACCTAGGGTTAATACATAACCCATGTCAGGGATGTTACAAATTATCCACCCCTTACAAGGATTTCGTCCCTGAAACCATTACAAAAACATATTAAGAGAAAAGAGCAGGGTATTTCCTCCTCATCTCTTCCTCTAGTTCCCATGTAGCTTCTTCAATGCCATGGTGATTCCAGAGAACTTTCACAAGATTAATGTCTTTCTTTTTCAGCTTCTTGATTCTTCTATTGAGAATCAACACAGGTCCTTCTACATAAGATATATCATCATTGAATTCTACTTCCATAGGCTACATAACTGACTCTGTGTCATGATGACATTTCCTTAACATGAAAATGTGGAACACTGGGTGTAACTTTTGCAACTCAGGTGGTAACTCCAACTTATAAGCTACCTTTCCAATCTATTCAATGATAGGATAGGGCCCCATAAACCTAGGAGCTAACTTTCCCTTCCTTCCAAATCTAAGAACTCCTTTCCAAGGTGAGACCTTGAGGTACACTCTGTCCCCAACCTGGAATTCTAAATGTCTATGACACTTATCAGCGTAAGATTTCTTCCTATCCTATGTAGTCTTTAACTATTGTTGTATTATTTTAATGTTCTCGGTGGTCTGCTGCACAAGATCAGGACCTAAAAGTTGATATTCACTAGATTCATACAAACATAGGGGAGATCTACAATATCTACCATACAAGTCTTCATAAGGTGCCATGTCAATGCTATGTTGATATCTATTGTTGTAGGCAAACTCTATCAAGCTTAGATGTAGATCCCAACTTCCTATAAACTGAAGGACACATGCCCTAAGCAAGTCCTCCAAAGTCTGTATAGTCCTTTCTGACTGTCCATCTGTTTGAGGATGAAAGGTTGTACTATACCTTAATTGTGTGCCTAAGACTTTATGAAGTCGCTCCCAAAAGCGACTCATCAACTGGGGACCTCTGTCAGAAACAATGGTAACTGGGACCCCATGTAGTCGTACTATCACATTTACATATAACTGTGCCAGCTTCTGAGTAGAATAGGTTGTTTTGGAAGGTACGAAATGTGTTGTCTTTGACAACCTATCAACTATTACCCAGATGGAATCATGACCTTTGGCTGTTCTGGGCAAACCAACCACAAAATCCATGGTCACATGATCCCACTTCCATTGTGGTATGGGTAAAGGTTGCATTGTTCCTGCAAGCTTCTGGTGTTTAGCTTTAACCTACTGACACACCAGACACCGTATAACGAATTCAACAACGTCCTTCTTCAAACGAGGCCACCAATACATATCTTTCAAGTTATGATACATCTTGGTGCTTCCTGGATGCATAACATACATTGAAGAATGAGCTTCTTCTAGGACTATCTTCCTAAAGTTATCCACATCTGGCACTATCATTCTATCATGATAACAGGCTACCTAATCATCTGAATCATGGAAACCGTCTCGTTTCTCACTACCATATTCTGACCTAATCTGCTGAACTACAACCTCAACTTGTTGTACCTCCTTAATCTGCTATTTCAGAGTAGGTTTTATATGCACCTCAGCAAACAACCCAGATAACAATGATACTTTTAACTATACATTGTCTTTCCTTAAGGAGATAAGCATATCTCTCCTAGAGCACACCAAATAATTCATTTGTACTTTGTCTAGACTGGTGTTGCTGATTTCCTACTCAAAGCATCAACAACTACATTGGCCTTCCCTGGATGATAATCAATTCTACAATCGTAGTCCTTGATTAACTCCATCCAGCGACGTTGCCTCATGTTAAGCTCATTCTGAGAAAAGATGTACTTTAGGTTCTTATGGTCTGTGAAAATCTAGAATGTTTCTCCATAAAGATAATGTCTCCAGATCTTCAAGGCATGAACTACAACAGCTAGATCTAAATCGTGTGTCAGATACTTCTCCTCGTGCTTCTTAAGCTGTCGAGAAGCAAAAGAAATCACTTGTTTATCCTGTATCAACACACATCCTAGTCCATTCTTAGAGGCATCACAAAAAACTATATACCCTTTCCCTTGCTCAGGTAACACAAGCACAGGTGCACTTGTCAACCTCTCCTTCAACAGCTGAAAAGATTGTTGACACTTGTCACTCCAGGTAAAAGGAACATCCTTCCTGGTCAACTTAGTCAAGGGTAAATCTATAGAACTAAAGTTCTTAATGAACCTCCGGTAATAGCCTGCCAACCCTAAGAAACTGTGAGTCTCCATCGGAGTCTTCGGCTGCTCCCATTATAGGATAGATTCTACCTTTTTAGGGTCAACTCAAATACCTGAAGTAGATATTACGTGTCCAAGAAAAGATACTTCTGGTAACCAGAACTCACACTTGCTAAACTTAGCGTATAACTTATGCTTTCTTAGCAAAGATAGAGCCTGATGAAGATGTTGTTCATGCTGCTGAGCATCTCTACTATAGATCAGGATGTCATCTATGAAGAAAACTATACACTGATCAAGAAAAGGTCAAAAGATTCTATTCATGAGTTCCATAAATGTAGCTGGTGCATTGGTTAGTCAAAATGACATAACTGTGAACTCATAGTGACCATTCCTTGTCCTAAAGACAGACTTAGGTATGTCACCCTCCTTAATACACAGTTGATGATATCCAGACCTCAAATCTATCTTTGAGAAGATAGTTCCACCATGCAACTGGTCAAATAGATCATCAATCCTTGGCAAAGGATACTTATTCTTTATAGTTACTTTATTTAACTGTCTATAATCAATGCACAACTGCATTGATCCATCATTCTTTTTAACAAAGAGGACAGGAGCACCCCAGGTTGAAGTACTCGGTCGAATGAAACCCTTCTCAAGAAACTCTTACAGTTGTTTCTTGAGTTCTGCCATCTCAGCAGGCGCCATCCTATACGGTGTTTGTGCTATAGGTTGCGTGCCGAGAATTAGATTAATCTTAAAATCAATCTCTCAGGGTGGAGTTACACTTGGAAGTTCTTTAGGAAATACATCTGCAAATTCCCTGACTATTGAAACTTCAATAGGATTAGAACTCTCCATGGTGGTATCCACCACATGGTCCAAGAATGCATAACATCCTTGTCTCATCAGCTTCTCAACAACCATAGATGATACAAGAAAGGTTGGTAGGATCTTTCTATCTCCTTGAAAGATCCATGTGTCACTATCATCAGTGAACACAGCTTTCTTAGACTCACAATCCAAGACAATCTTATACCTTTCCAAGGTATCCATCCCCAAGATTACATCGAATCCATGCATCTCAAGTGGTATAAGATCTACTTGAATGTGATGCTCAAAAAAGAAAAGGATGCAGGGAGAACACACCTCCCACAACACAACATATCCCATCAAAGGAGTTTCTAACAACAAACTATCTGCTCTATGACTTGCAGTCATGTCACAGTAAAGAATCACTCTTCGAGTGAAAAAGGAATGCGTAGCACACGGATCAATTAAAATAGATACGACACAAGATGTAGACATATCAGAATAAAACAACTCCATCTGACCTGTCACAACCCGACGGTTGATCACTGCATCAGGTGGATTCATCGCGTAAAACCTCGCCGTCGCTTGTGGTTGATTTGGTGCTGGATGACTAGGTGTCGATGATCTAGCTTGGGATGCTTGCCTACATCCTCTAGCGCCACCTGGAAACTATCTCCTTTGAGAACCTTGCTGACTCTGCCTTTGAGGTTGAGTCACACTTGCCTCTCTACCTCTACAATCCTTCATCAGATGCCCCACTTTTCTACATATGAAACAACTTCTGATCCCTGGCTGAGGTCTGGGTGGTCCGGTGACCGACACAAATGTTGAGCTGTGGGCTCCTTTTGGTGGTAAACTTCGTCCTCTACCCCTATTTGATATCCACTGTGTCTGAGTACTGAATCTAGGTGGTGGTGTAGGAAAAGAAAACCATGGTCCTTTGAAACCATTGGATGAGGATTCTTGGAACTGGGGATACATATTCTTGTTCTTGGTCTAATTCTTCTCTAACACGGACCTCTCTATCCTCCTAACCGACTCCACAAAGGTAGCAAATCTTTCCCTATTTTCTAGAGCAGACACATGAGTGGTAAACTCAGTGTTTAATCCCTTCTCAAAATGCCTAATCCTTTCTTCATCTGTAGTTGCCATGTGCGGACAAAACCACAAGAGCTCCATGAACTTAGCGTTGTACTCGCTAATGTTCATATGTCCCTGCCTTAACCTCTCAAACTGAGAGATTTTCTCCTCCAAGAATGTCTTAGGAAAGTATCTGTTGACAAATTCTTCCCATTCGATCTCCACACCTGGCCTTTTCCCCTCCTCAATGGTCCACCAGTGACCAACACTCCCCTTGAGAAGGTACACAACATGTCTAATCTTCTCGGCTTCTGGGATGTTTAGGATTCTAAAGGCCTTCTCTAGTTCAGTTAGCCACAAGTCAGCATCTGTTGGGTCAGCTGTTCCAACATATTTTGTGGCCCCAACTCAGTGAAGTCGTTCACACGTCTTGCCGACTCCTTGTCCTTCTATATGGGTAGGTGCCCTAGGTACAAGTATAGGCATCCTATCAGTCATGTGTGTCATGGCAGTCATTAACTGCCCAAACATGGCTTGGAAGACTAGGTTCCCCATGTTAGCTGGGTTGAACTGGTGTGGTTCAAGCATAGGTTCCTCCCTTTCTTGGTTTCTTTCACCTCCTCCAGGTGCATCGACACTACTTTCAACAACATGTTCATTATGTGATCCAGACATCTTTAGTTTTGTCTTCTACTCCTATATGAGCAGAATACACTATCAGATATACTGGAAGACACTAGAACAGACTCAACAACCTTAATCCTATGTCTCTATAGACTCAGTGAACCTAGAGCTCCGATACCAACACTTGTGGCATCCAACTTATGAAAATAGGATTAAGTAATTCATAAGCGAATTATTAGTAGCGAAATTACTGAAAATCACTAAAAATATAAAACTTTTTTTGTAAAGAGAGTCACACACTGTAAAACTTTTTCATAAAGGATCAAAGTAAGTTATTTACATGCTGACTCAATAGTACATCTTTGTATTATCACATCTCGAGAGTCATAAACATTAACTACCCTATTACACTGTATAAAGCAGTATACAAAAATCTCGAGGCATTAAGCCAAAAATCTCAGATCTATAACAAACTATCTACTGACTCCTAGGAACTGAGAGTACATAGAAAACACATAGGACTCTCTATATACAAGACCTAACAGACAGTATCTCCACCTAAAGATCACTGATGTCCTTGTTGCTGCTGCTACTATTGCTGCTCACCTACTGAAGGGTTTCTTCTCCCTTGGCATCTACCTAAAAAGTTGAATCCCACAGGGGTGAGACAATAGATAATTATCCCAGTGAGAGATATAACTCTTCGCCAGAAACATTGTTACTGCAAATAATAGAATAACAATGAGCAGTAGGGTTATAAATATTCAACAACAAGTAATTCATTGAATAACTAAATAAAGCAGTATTCTTTATGCAATCATTTCAATTATAACTTGATTGAAAAGAAAGTGATTTAATCAATAAGGAATATGAAGAACATGTATATCATCTATCTAACTAGGATATAATAAACAATGTATCATCAATCATTGTTTCTCGTAGTTCAACCTAAGCAATTATGCTACACGGCTGATTACATTTTACAAACATATTTATGCCCTGAGGAGATGTGGTATACCACTCATACTCCAACCAACCATTGTGAAATTGAAATCGGTACCATACATAGGTCATCAGAAGAGCCGAATTTTGATGACCTCATCTTCCTCAGTCAGTGTGAGGAACAACATGCAAGACATCTCGTGTCTCTACTAAAATAGCTTTCCAGGGTATTCTGACAACTTCTCTATTAGAGTTACAGTTGCATGTTGCACTATGTTTGCAATTGAGAGATTTCTTGTTTATCTTACATCAATGCGACATTAACAACATCATCGATAGATTAGTGATACATCAACCCAACATATACATATAATTAAGGATTGAGAGATTACATGTTTATCTCACAACAATTCCTACATTACGATGTAAGGATATTCACGTCCATAACCCCCACATAATCAAAAGTATGCTCTCTAGGAGTTCCCTTAGGAAAACCTATTTCACCATCATCCAACTTCTGACGATGATGGATCTATGGTCAGGGATCTACAGGATATCATTTCACTTGATTATTTAAGTACATTACAACATTCTTTTACCATCAAACATGTTTTCAAACATGAATCATTATAATAGTTGCTATAAAGGAAGAGTACTATTTTATCAAGTTCATTTCACAACTTTATCAATCATTGGGATCTCAATCCCCTATCAATTCATCATCATGATTCAAGAATATGGGTGTTCAAACCCTTATATCTTCAAATCACTTGTTACCACATTAACAGGTAACTTAATGCCATTTAGTCATTTAAAAGTGTAAACATAATAGTAGCAATGCAAGTATTTCACATGGCTCATACAACCTATCAATCTCATTTGTTACCTTTCAATAGGCAACATAGCATATTACTGCTTACAAAGCTGATTAAGTACTTCTTAATGAACAAAGCATCATAGCTCTTACCTGGCTACGTTCAATATTTCATAAAACATGCAAGATTAACACAGATGATAACATGTATATCAATTTCATAACAACATAAGGCAAAACAAGGATAACATCACTATTCAAGGGTTTCACCACTATACCCTTACTAGGGTTAGGATTTCCCTTTTTAATTCAAAAGGATTGATCATCCCCTTTAAGATAAAAATAGGATTAGTAACTCATCATTTCATTATTCAATCATAGAGCTTCATGCTTTAAAGCATAACCTAGAATTAGAGTTTCACACTTTTATTCACCTTAATTGGAATTAGGGTTTACTATTCATCATACCTTGATTTAGGGTTTACTATTCATCATAACTTGATTTAGGGTTTACTATTCACCCTAAGTAGGAGTGATCATCAAAGTACCTTGAATTAAGGTTTATCATGTCATCATTATGAATTAAGATCACATCAACATAATGCATTAATCTTCCACCTATTAATGCCTTCAATTAGGGTTATGATTCATTAATTATGATAATTAGGGTTTCATTATCTCACTATCATGGTTCATATACCAATTAGACATTCATTCATATAGGGAGTCCATTACTTGATTATCTTTCATATAAGAAGTCTTTTCTCTCTCATCCTCTATAGGATGATGTTAGCATTATCCTTGATTAGGGTAAGTCAACTCAACATGAAAGAGAATTGTCAACATGAGTCAAAGCATTAACATTGTAATCATTATGGCTTAATTACTTCATGGGTTTAAATCACACTATACCAATAAGATACAAGTCCCATGATCACCTTTGATTACATGATGTATTAATTAACTAATCACTTTGTCCTTTAACCAATTTAAGTACCCACACAGTTTTAGTTAATCATCCACCAAACGATCTTGGCCACTAAGACCCCAAACGATCTTGACCAACTCAGACCTCAAACGGTCTTGCATACTAAACCTCCAAACAATCTAAGACTGTTTGGACCTCCATACGGTCTTGGACCATCTTTGAAACCATTTGGTAAAGTAGGTGGTGAAGACTGTTTGCCCATAGTTGACTTTTGAAACCAAATGAACTCAACCGGTTTGGAGACCACATTAACTCAATCGGTTTGGAAACTGCATGAACTCAATCGGTTTTGAAACCGTATGACCTCAAATGGTTCGGGATTGTTTGGTCCCAAACGGTCTTGAGATCGTTTGTTCCCAAATAGTCTTGAGACTGTTTGGACTCAAACGGTCTTGAGACTGTTTGGTCCAAACCTCATCAAAACCGCAAGGACCAATTATGGTCCAACCCATCAAATTGAATTGGGGTTTCCAATGTTGATCCCCTCAACGATTGTGTACATGTATCCAATAATCAATTGGACTTATCACCATCATTCAATTGAGTTAATTAGGTCAACCTTCAACTGATTTGACCCTCAATTGACCCTCAATTGGTCATCAATTAGGGATTGAATCAATTGAATTAGGGTTTGGAATTGATGACCCTTCAACATTAATCAATGTGAGTCTAGTTGATTTGAAATCATTGAACCATCATCCAATTTGAACATGGCCTGACCCCAAATGGTCTTGGGATCGTTTGGATGACCTCCAAATGGTCTTGAGACCGTTTTCTCAAGTCAACATCAAAAACCAAGTCAACCCATTAGAGTTTAGCTCATTGGATTGATCACTAAGTCAAGAATTAGTTGCTCTTCAACTTAGTACCTTCTGATATTCAAACACTTAACCATAGTCAACCCTAGACCTCCAAACGGTCTTGGGTTACCCCCAAATGGTCTTGGGATCATTTGGATATTATCCAAATGGTCTTGAGACCGTTTTCCCATTACATCAACATCAACCATGTCATTCATTTAGGGTTTGGATCCTAGGATTAGTCACCAAATCAGCAATTGATTATACATCAACTTGATACCTTTGGATCTTCAATTGGTCAACCATACCTAACCCTAGACCTCCAAATGGTCTTGAGTGGTCACCAAACGGTCTTGAGACCGTTTGGGTGATCCCCAAATGGTTTTGAAACCGTTTGGGTCACTCAACCCAAGTTTCAACCTTATTCAATTATCAAATCAGCAACTAACCCGATTAGGGTTTAGATGATTGTTGGACCTTCTATTGGTGAACCAATTGGAATTAATCAACAATTATTGATAGGTTATTAATATAAATTATTCTCAACAGTCCTCCATACGGTCAAGGCTTGGTCAACACCACCAAACAATCTTGAGACCGTTTGCTTCTACGAGGTTTAGGTGAAACTGTTTGCATTCAAACGGTTTGAAACCGTTTGCTCCCAAATGGTTTGGGAAACCATTTTAGCAACAAAAGCAAACCATTTGGTAAAATAACTTTTTGGATAATTATATAGGATGATGTCACCTTCATCTACCTCTGTTCAACCAGGAATAGGTGTTGTTCTTCATAGAAGTTATAGCGAGAACTTACAAGAGTATCGAAGGAAGAAGAATAACCAACAATTCTTATGGAAAAGAGTGCAATACTAATGCTTAAGGGTTAGAGTTATAAAACCTGCCTCTAGAACTGATCTCAAGTTCCAAGATCCACGGCTTTAATGGTGGATTGAGCTCCAACAGTTGTCCAAGGTCCATTCTTCAATCCTTGGATGAACAAACTTGCTAGAAATGGAACCCAAGTGAAGAAAACCATGAATCAAACCTTGTTTTAGGGTTTCCACCATGGATCTGAGGTAGGGGATGATCAAAACTTACCTACAGGTTTGGTCATCCTTCCTATGATCCAGAGCTCTTCTTTTGTCGGCCAAAGCAAGGTGATATGGAAAGAACTAAGGAAACGATCCTTTCAGTGTTTTGGAAAAAGGATACTTATATATATTTATGGATTTTCGAGGAAAATAGAAAAAAAGAGTTATCTTCTTTAATTCCAACCAATATCCATCAAAGCTTCCTCCATTCTTTGGACACGTATCCACCTTCAAATACCTTGCAAATATTCTCCATTATCCAAGGTTTAATGGAAAAGGAACTAAACACCTTAAAGAGATGTATATTAATATCCATCTTTTTAGTGGATACTGCTTTGTATTATATTAATGTGAATAGCTTCCACTTAGCCAAGATATTTTTGGTGCCCAAACATGGCACAAGATCATCCATATTATTAAAGTTTGAAGGGCTTCTTAATTAATATAGTTTATTTTACACTAAATTATATTAAAGAGCCATTTGTGCTTAAATCTTGAATATTTCAATATCAAGATTCTCTCTCCTCCATGATAACTCAAATGAGGCGCCCCTCTCATTTTCTTTACTCTACTTGATGCCAAAAAACATGAGAGACCCTATAGAGGTGATATATTGTATGTTGAACCCTAGGTTTTGGGTAATTTGCACATTACACCAAAACTAGGTTTTAATACACAAGGATTGCTCCACACGCTTTATCTTGATGCCCAAGCTTGTGGAAACCATTCCACTACATCTTATTAATTATTATGATATCTCAAATTCAGAGGAACATCTTAACATGTGCAATTCGCAAGTTAACTCCTCTACTTGGGTAATTTGCACTTTAGTCCATTATTAACAAAACAATGTTTCAACATTATTCAAAATGGACTGAATTTGAAATATAAGTTCCTCAAAAGCCTTAATTACATTTCAAAATATAAGATCAAGCATCTAGTCAACTTAATTAGGCAAAACACCTAGGGTTAATACATAACCCAGGTCAGGGATGTTACACTCTAGGTCAATGTGTAACTTCTTATGTATTCCATTTAAAACCAAGAGGTCCTTTTGTGAAATGTTGCCTTGATTATTGTACCTCCCCACAATCGTGTGGAAAAGGACCTTTTGCACATATCTGAACATGTGATTAGCATTGTTTTTTATTTTCTAGTTGTGTACCCTAGTGTCCCTATAAGAAAATGTACTAGAATTAACGTAGTCCAAGTCCACCTCTCTCTCAATTATGCCATCACTCATTTTTTTGTCTTCTTTAGGATCTTTTGCAAAGATTTAGTTCAGTTCAGAAGCAATCAACATGTGTATTATATTGAACATTGCAAACTTGATGGATTCCTCCCCTTTTACCTTGACCTTCTCTATTGTGGCAAAAAATTACAGTGTCAACTCCACGTATGTGGATTGTGCATTGAAAAGAACCTTCCACAAACCAATTTGCTTCATCATCCTTTCCACTTCTACCTTGATGCCCAGGTTTGCAATTACTTTCTCACACCCATATCTTGTGGATATAACTCTCCTTGACATACATTTAGGATAGGTGTGATTTGCATCTTCCTTTGTCCCCTGGCATAAGAAGTCCCCTCAGGAGCTTTGCTGAATCCTTTTAATTTGTATGCCTCTAGGTATGCCAAAGTATCCTCTAGCTTAGAATCCAACTCCTCCCCATCAGTTCCATCTTCTTCTTCCTCATCCTGGTAGGATCTTGACCCTAAGCTCGTGTCAAGATTGAGCACTACTTGTTTCTTGGGGTATCGCTTTGGGTGACCCTACTCTTCAATCATCAATTGATTCCTCTTGGTGCACACTTTGCCTACATTGATCATCTCAAGGCTCTTTTGAACCCCCTTCTTCACAACCTTTGTAATTCCCTTCATTGTGTGGACATGGTGGTGGTGGTATGGTTGTGATTTTCAGATTTTTAAGGAGAAGGTGAAATGTTGGTTAACATATGAGTGGAATGGGCTAGATGGTTGCTGAGATGGTGGAGGATGGATTGGTTGAAGTTTTTGGGCAAAATTGGTCAATTTTCATGGGTGTTTGTGTGGGGCGGCTTGTGGGGTGGAGAAAAAAAATAGAGATAGTGGCTATATTGATGGAGGATTTGGGGTGGAAATGGTAGAGGGAGAGGTGGTGGAGACATAGGATGTGATGGGAGGTCAATTTGTTTGAGGATTTGGGCTAGAGAAGCAAGATTTGGGTTGTTGGGGGTACAACAGGTTGCCACGGTTGAGAAGAGCTCACACAATTGAGTTAGAATTTGGAGGGGTTCGTGGTGTTTATGGGAGTTTAAGTGAAAAATAGGTGAGGTCGGGTCCCGCCACCATCGTGTGCACCGCCACAGTCATGGTGGGGGTTTGGCAACACAGTCATGGTGGGTGCCACGATCATGGTGGGCGGTGATGAAAGATGTAGATTGACCCTCACCATGATTGTGGTGTCCTCCTCTCGCCTCTGTTGTGGTGGTCACCATGGTTTTAGCCGTTCATGTACAAAATCACCTCCATCCCTATAACTTGTTCAAATTTTTGCACTTAAATCATCATGGACATGGTGGTCTCCACAGTCGTGTGGCCTTCATGTGGCCATGCCCATGGCAGTGTCCATGGCTGTGTTGTCTTGCATGGGCCACAACCATTTTTATCTCCACAGCCATGGTCATTCCTTCACAAAATTTGCCATGTTACTGTAACTTCCTTGAGATTATACAATTAAATCACCACGACTGTTTTGGAGCACCACGACCGTTGTGGGTCTTTATTCTATACTTTCTCAATTCAATTTAAATTTTTTTGATATTTTTTTATTTCTTTTGGTTCTTTGGCCACATTTTAACTTCAAAAATTGTACCTTTTCCTATCTCTCTCTTAAACCTGCCACCTGCATCTCATCAAAACTCAAACAAAAACTATCAAGCACAAGTGTGTGTGTGTGTATTTCATGGAAAAAGAAAGAAAATGTATCAAAAAGTGAAGGTTTGGTGAAAAATTTCCAAAACTTAGGTGGGTTGTCTCCCACTAGTGCTAAATTTTACGCCTTTAGTTGGACTTATTGATTCTTGAACTCTTTCATCATCTCGGAACTCTCAAAGCATATTTGTAGTAAATAACCTTCTCATGTTCAATCAAGCACATCTCTTCATCAAGTTGGTGTTCCTCAACTAACATCACAATATCAAACCTTTGATATCTCTATGGAGACCTACTTCAACCACTGCTTTCAATATTTGTCCATTCACGTTAAACTCTCTTACTCCATCTGTCTCACTTGTCACAATAGCTCTGGATGGATATACATTCTTGATGAGATAATGTCCTTTCCATCTAGACCAAAGTTCCCTGGGAAAGAACTTCATCCTAGAGTTGTACAACCATACCCATTGCCCAAGCTCAAAATCCTTCTTATTGTTCTTCTTGTCATGAAGAAACTTTGTTCTTTCCTTGTAGGTTTTGGACAATTCATAGGCCTTATGCCTCATCTCCTCAAGTTCATGTAGTTGCAACTTTCTTTTCAATCCGGTAGTGTCTCCATCCATATCCATGGCTTTCAAAGCCCACAAAGCCTTCTGTTTCATTTCCACCGGTAGATGGCAGCTTTTTCCATAAAAAAACTTAAATGGTGTGGTGCGAATAAAGGCTTTATATGCAGTCCTATATGCCCACATGGTCTCATTGAGACATAAAGACCAATCCTTGTGGTCCAACCTCACCGTCTTCTCAAGAATGAGCTTTATATCCAGATTAGCTAACTCGAATTGACCACTAGCTAATTTTAGGATGGCAAGTTTTAGCCACACTATGATTTACTCCATGTCATTTTAGCATACCTTCAAAAGTGGGATGTGTGAAGTGACTTCCACCATCACTAATCATGGTTCTTGGCACACCAAATCGGCTATAGATATTTGATTTCACAAAATCACACACCACATTATGATCATTGGTTCTAGTAGAAATAGCTTCAATCCATTTTGATACATAATCGACAACCACTAAGATGTACACATATCCAAAGGAGGGAGGAAACATACCCATGAAATCAATTCCCAAAACAACAAAGACCTCAACCACAAGAATGGGTGATATAGGCATCAAGCCACTTTTTGAGATAGTGCCCACCTTTTGGCACTTAAAATAGAATTTGCAAAACTCATGAGCATATTTGAACAATTTTGGGCAATAAAATTCACTTTGAAGAATCTTGGCGATTGTACGTTTCCCGCTGAAGTGACCTCCACATGCATTAGAGTGGCACATGGCTAGGATCTCTTGCTGCTCACCTTCTAAAACACATCATCTAATGAGTTCATCAGGACAATATTTGAAAAGATGTGGTTCATTCCAAACATAGTTCTTTAGCATAGCAAAAAGTCTCTTGCTCTCCTCTGTCCAAGTACTCGGTATCCTTCCACTATCTAAGAAGTTAGCTATGTGCTTATACCATTGTCTTTGGGTGTATGAAAGTATAAATATATGCTCATGCGACATTATTTCTTTAATGCAATTCCTATCATCATACGATGCTTCAATGCAGGAGAGTTAATTGGCTTTAGAATTTTCTACTCCCTTTTTATCAACAATCTCTAGATCAAACTCTTAAAGCAATATAATCCATCTAATCAATCATGCCTTAAAATCTTTCTTCTTCATATGGTACTTCAGAGCTGCGTGATCTGTATAAACCACTACCTTGTTTTGCAAGAGATAAGAGTGAAACTTGTCAAGAGAAAAGATCACATCAAGCAACTCTTTTTCTTTGGTAGTGTAGTTTCTTTGAGCCTCATCAAGAGTCTTGCACATAGTAAATTGAATGTGGAATCTAACCAATCCTTTGGCCCAACAAAGCCCCCACTACCATATCTGATGCAACAATCATAATCTCAAATGACAAGGAGAAATCTCAGGGTTGCATGAGAGGGGAAGAGATGAGCTTGTGCTTGAAGTGGTTCAAAGCTTCAAACACTTATCATCGAAATTGAATTCCACATATTTTTCAAGAAAATGACAAAGTGGCCTTAATATTTTGCTAAAGTCTTCAATGAAGCAACGATAGAAAACCACATGCCCCAAAAAAGATCAGACATGTCTTACGGTGGAAGGAACAATAAGAGTTGAGATCAAGCCCACTTTGGCCTTATCAACTTCAATTCTGGTTTTAGAAACTCAGTGATGCAAAACAATCCCTTTGGGTACCATGAAGTGGATTTTCTCCTAAGATAGTACAAAAGGAACTTGACACACGTTTATAGAATAGCTACTAGGTGAAGCAAACACTTATCAATTGTCTTATTAAACACAAAAAAGTCATCCATGAAGACTTCAAGTGACAAATCAAGCATATCGGCAAAGATGGATGTTACACATCTTTAAAATGTCGAAAGCACATTACACAACCCAAAAGGCATCCTCCTATAAGCAAAATTGCCACTTGGACAAGTGAATGTTGTCTTCTCTTGATCAACGGGGTGAACAACTATTTGGAAGTAACTAGAGTACACATTAAGAAATTTATAGAAACATTGTCCAACTAATCTCTCCAAAATTTGATCAAGGAATGGGAGAGGGGAATGATCTTTCTTGGTCTTTTCATTCAATTTTCTATAATCCACACACATCCTCCACTTGGATTGCTCTCTCACTGGAATCAATTCCACATCTTCATTCTCACCCATGTGCTATTAGAAATGTGATATATGATTCCGGCATCAAGTAGCTTCACAACCTCTTTTGCTACAAATTCTTCCAATTTTGGATTCTATGGACACAAATAGAAGGGTCAATACCCCTCAAATCATCTATGGACCATCTGATGGCCGGAATGTTCTTCTTCAAAACTACCATCAATGCCTCTTCTTGCTCTTACTAGTACATAAATGATGTATAACGTCACATTTGCTGACGTCAATTATAAATAAAACACCGACAGTAATAAACTACGATGTCAGTTTAATAAGAAAATTGATACTTATATGTGAAGGTTGGCCACTTTACAAAAGACACGAGTATCACTTTTTATTTAACGCCGGCCGGTCAAAATAAAAACGGACATCCAAAATTAGCCGCAAAATGCAATTTTCCAGGGAAAACAATTTTGCCTCCAAAATTTCAATTTGACGTCGTTTTAATAAACATCAATGACTCATGTTCTGTGCCAAGTCCCGTGAATTTTTTTCCCCACATATGTCATCTAAATATCCCTCGTGAGGCAAAAATTCATACCTTATTTGGCATCCGTTGTTGCACAGGAGCCGATGAGGATGTTTGTTTGCACATTGTCCCTGTGAAATCCCCCCCCTCAATTTGCCTAATCAACATCGATGTTAGGGGAGAAACTGACAACTGTGATGTAAATGATGTTAAGTGTCAATTTTACCCAATAACCAATGTCGGTAATTAATTGAATAACACCCACATTAGCCAGACTCTCCCCCTCCTTCTCAATTTCATTCCCGATTCTCTATTTCCGCTCAAGCTAGGTCTCGTGATTGAGGCTTACTTCTCATTGCCGTCGCTGATGCTGCTATGGATAGGAGCTCACCGCCGCCACTGTGGATAGGAGCTTGCTGCCGCCTTTGGGGAGAGGAGCTCGCCACCTCCACCACTATAGAGAGTACAGCTTCTGAGGAGCTTGCCACTGCCACTCTAGTGCAGTCGCTGCCGCCGCCGCTCCAGTAGTTCAATCATCGTTGCCCGCTGGCTTGCTCAATCATCTCTGCCAATGACCACAGCCACAGCCGGCCATCCTGCCACTGCTCGCCACCTGCTTCACCGTAGATTCAGTCCTCTCTGCCTCCACCTCCGACCAAAGCTACAATCATCTCCATAGCCACAACTGCGACCACCTCCACCTCCAGCCACCACCACCACTGCCTGCTCCACCAGTGCGGTGAGTTTTCTATAAAATTATTATTGATCAATTAGGGTTGATTAATATTGATTGTTAAATGAGGAATGAATGTACTTAGTTCAGTATATAATTGTTCTCTAAAATTGTGCAGTTGATTAGTAATGATTAACTAGGGTTCATGATGAATGAATGAATTTAATAAATTGTTATTGCTTTCTTTCTCTCTTGTTAGTGATTGATTTAACTTATTTCAATATATAATTGTTCTTCAAAATTATGTAGTTGATTATTAATGATTGATTTGGGTTAATGACGAATGAATGAACTTATCCAAATGGAAGAATGAATTGAATTAAATAATGTTACACAAAACCTAGGATATGAACATTGATACTACGATTGTAGGTATATGAATGACAACATATATACATGTATTTTGTTGGCCTAGAAACCCATCCGAGATTTACTCATTAGGAGTAAATTTTGGATAGTCTCCAATTTAGGTCTATTCTTGAACACTTAATCTCACTTAGGATGTAAGTGTATAATGTGTATTCAGTTTTCATGATGTTTCGTTAGCACTTCCCCATTTGTTCTCTAAGTACATATGTCGGTGGGCATTTGCTTATGTACATCGGTGTACTTGGAGAACTGTGGGGAAATTCTATCGAAATTACTTGAAAATTGAATACTCATTATACACTTACTAGTGAGATTAGGTCATCAAGAATGGGATAGGTGGTACACATTTATTATATATAACACCCTCAACCCTAAACTTTTAACCATAAATCCTAATCTTTTAACCCTAAACCCTAATCTTTTAACCCTAAACCCTAATATATAATTTTTTTTTTGGTGAACCCAACATGTTACTCTATTATATTGCAAAAAGATATTTACACAACCAAAGGGAAGGTTCCGAGAAGGGACCAACCAGAAAAGGAAAGAAATCAAAACTATACAAGTAACCACTAAGGTAGCTATTAACTAAAGATCTTCGCATCAGTCCAAGCTCTACTCCAAATATCTTTTGCTGACTTCACATGACCACCAAAATGATAAAAATTCATGTGAAGCCAGATATTGTAGATCAAAAAGAAGGTCGTTATCTTCCTCTCACCTTTGAAGCTCAAGATATCACGAAAACAATTAGGCATAATACCCAACTGAACAACAAACTTTCCCCAAATGAGGCAACTAAACCGACAGCTAAAGAATAGGTACTCAGTAATTTCCTCTTGTCCGTTTCATAGAACACATCTAGAGGCAAGAGACTAGCCAATTCTTTTCAGATACTCAAGGGTGGCAATTTTATTCAAGAAGCTTTTCCAGAGAAGAACATACATCTTTTTAGGTTGTTTCCCATTCCAAACCCATCTCACCCAGTCCACACTCAGATGTTTGACTCTAACAACATTCCAACCATCTCTTAAACTGAAAGAGACTTTATCTTTGTGTTTGATATGGTCATCACAACTGCTAGGCTTCCTGATACTATCTAAATGCATCTGAACAACATGCCCACCGCTGATATCAGGACATTTCCATGCACCATTATTAGCACACATGCTCAGCTTATAGTTCATACCTTTACCCAGTCTTAAGACAAGATGATTATCACATACCTCTAGAAGAGATTTTTTGCAAGGTAACCATGGATCCTTCCAAAGAAGGAACACATCTCCATTACCAACACAAAAATTGATGTTTCCTTTCATCCTTCCTCTTATTCCCAAAAGCCTTCTCCACATCCATGAAGCATTAGATTTGGGAATGGCAAACCACAAAGAGTCCTCTCTTATGTACTTTTCATGTAACCACTTGACCCAAAGTGACTCCTTCTTATTTGCAATATCCCATAGGTTTTTAAGAAGCCCAGCCTTTGACCAATCTTCCACCTTCCTAATACCAAGACCTCCTTAAATTTTGGGTCAGCAAATCATATCCCAAGGTACAATGTGCATGTTCTTTAGGTTCTTCGTGTCCCTCCAAATAAAGTCTCTCATAACTTTTTCAATATCCAGAATAATGGACTTAGGTAAAGGTAAAGCAGAGGACCAAAACATATGATAGGTTGACATAGTCTATATGACTAATTCTACTCTCCATGTAGTGGACAAAATATTACCCTTCCATGAGTCAAGCTTCTTCTTTATTTTATCCAGAATAGGAGCTCACATGGGCTTGGTGAGTCTACTAGTAAAAAGAGGCAACCCCAAATATCTCACAGGCAAAGGAGCAACTTCAATATTCAGGATATTAGAAATGTCTTCAGCTAACTCAACAACATTCTTACTGAGAAAAATGTGGCTTTTGAGATTATTTAGATGAAGACCTAAAACCAGACCAAAGATCTTGAAAATACTACTCCACACATTAGCATTTGAGGCATCATCTTTGGAGAACATCAGGAGATCATCAACAAAGATGACGTGAGAAATACCAAAACTACTACAAGCCATATCATGAGTAATAGTCCCAATCTTGACATAGGCATTAACAATAGAAGAAAAACCTTGCATAGCTATCACAAATAAATAAGGGGCTAAGGGATCCCCCTGTCTCACTCCATTTGAAGAATTGAATATATCAGAGAGGGAGCCATTGATAAGAACTTGAAACGAGGCAGATTCAAAACATACTTGGATCCATCTCAACCAACACATAGGGAAACCCATACTTTGCATGTGGAAAAAAATATAATCTCTCCTAACAATGTAATAAGCCTTAGAAAGATTAGCTTTAACACATAAAAGAGGTTTTCTTGAGGAACTTGTAAAATTACTAAGCAATTTGTTTGCTAAAAGGACAACATCACCAATATTCCTACCTTTGATGAAGGTCACCTGGTTTTTGTCAATCAAAGAAGGGAAGACCTCACTTAAACAATTGGCCAAAATCTTTGTTATGATCTTAAAGGTCACATTGTAGAGAGAAATGGGTCAAAAATCTTTCAATTTAGTAGTACCAGGCACCTTGGGAATGAGGGTGATGAAAGACATGTTGCATTCTTTCAATAGTTTACTAGACTCAAAAAAACTAAGAATAGCCTTTGATACTTCATCTCCAATCAATGATCAACAAGACTTATAGAACATGCCATTAAAGCCATCAGGACCTGGTGCTTTATCCACATCTAAGTTACTAATAATCATATCAATTTCTTTCCTTGTAACTTTACTTTTGAGTAAATCAAACTGGGTTAAAGTAAGACAGGGAAGATTCCATTCCTCCTTCCAAGACACATAATCAATATTGGTCGAATTATAAAGAGAATTATAGTAGTCAACAACTTGTTTAGAGATAGCAGCCGGTTCAAAAATAGCTTTGTTATAATCATCATGAAGGACATACATACTGTTATATATTCTCCTTGTTTTAAGTGAAGCATAAAAGAAGGAAGAATTTATGTCACCTTCCTTAAGCCATAGAACCCTTGATTTTTTCCTAAGAAATGACTCTTCTTCAATAATAGCTTTACTAACATCATCCCCGGCCTAAGTAATAGCTTTATGAATACCAACATCATTTGGATACATCTCCAACTGAACAAGAAGATCAACCAATTTAACTTCAGATTCTTTAACCTTAGAAGTGTAATTACCAACATTGTTTCTGTTCCATTTTATAAGAGCTTCCCTTACAGCCTGGAGTTTCTGATACACCCTAAACATAGGGGCACCAATAGGCTGAACACTTAACCAAGATTTTTTGACAACATCATTGAAGTCAGTTTTCCTCACCCAAGCGTTTATAAAATGAAAAGGACTGCCTCTTTTCTTAGAAGTATGGAGATAAACAACAAGCAAACAATGGTCAGTGACAGAGTTAGAAACAAAAACACTCCAAAGAGAGGGAAACAATCTCAGAAGATCCAGGTTACAGAAAGCTGTATCAATCTTCAAATAAGTGCTAATACCATGCCTATTGTGACTATCCCAAGTGAAGAAAGGCCCCTTGTCATTTACCTCCATCAGGCTAGTGACATCCAACGATTGATTAAACTCCTCCATGCTTTTTTCCGAAGGTGGTTGTTTCCCAATCCTTTCATTATTGAACCTGACTGCATTAAAGTCTCCCAAAACAGACCAAGCACCAACCATAGTCAAACTAATAGAATTTAGAGAGTTCCAGAGCACATTTCTATCAACATCTCCATTTGCACCATACACAGTTGAGAGAAAGAAACTTATCCCAACACTATTGATAGCTACTTCACAGTGTATCAGTTGTTCATTATCCAAAATTTTGTTGATACAAATAAGAGGGTCCCTCTAGAGAATGATTATACGTGTATATGAATAAAAGTCAGCATTCGACACATAGCTAGTACCATGCCAGATAGAATTAACCATTGAGTCAACATCCACCTTATTAGTTCTGGATTCCAGTATGACATATATATCTGCCTTATTTTTGGCTATCTCCTTATGGAGGCGAGAGATCTTATTGTGACTACCTCTCACATTCCAAGAAATTATTGAAAGAGGTTTATCCATTAGAAAATGTATCCGGAGGAGCAAGAGCATTGCCAACAGACTGATCACCTTCATTAAAATTTGCAAGAAGCAATAACTTATTAGGTGACATAAGAATATTCTTAACCCCAGATATCAACTTAGGTACTACTATTGGAGGAGACTTTGATTTTCTCTTATGTATTTCCCATTCTGGAGAAGGAGAGGGAGTATCCTGGATCATAGGGGAATTTGCTTTCGAACTATTAATCTCGGTAGCAGTAGTTGTGACAATAAGTATATATCCATTCGCCCCTTCTGTGTTCTAACTGTCATGAGTTGCATTCCCACTACTGATAATCTCAAAAACATCATTGAAAACATCCACTTCTTCTTCAGTATTCTCTATAGTTTTAGCTTTAGGCAACCACACACGTTTTTCTGCCTTCCTGCCTTCATTGGGAACAACTGTCCTTTTATTCTTTGTATTGCATAATCTAGATTCATGCCCATACATTCCGCATTCTGAGCATTTCACCGGAACCCATTCATATTCAAAAAGAATCTTATCTACATGTCCATCATCACTTTGGATATCTAGTTCCTTAGGAAAAGAGAAGTCAGACGGAATTAAGACTTAAAGTCTTGCAAACTCCAGTTTCGTGAAATCTACAGTCGATTTATCCACCCTCAATGGTTTCCCCAGGAACGATCCAATATAAATGAACATCTCATCATTCTAGAGTTCTAATGGTAAGTCATGTATCTTCACCCAGATAGGAAGTTCTAATAGCTTTAATTTCTCCATCAGTTCTCCATGCTCCCACTTCTTAATCAACATTGGGCTTCCCCCAATGAACCATGGACCTCCGTCCAGTGTCGTCTGTAGATCATCATCATTAGAGAACATTAGGATGAAGTATCCCTTCCCTCTAGACCTGATTTCAAGGGAACCTTTCACATTCTATATGTGATCAAGGTATTTGACCAAAGATGGCCAATGTGGCATCATGCCTACAATGTAGCTGTTACAACCCCAATTTTTGGGTTTATTTGGTGAGAAATGTAATTTCTCATATTAAATATATTTGAACAAATAATGATATAATATGGTCTGAATAAATGGATTTCATTTACAATAGCCTTGATGGATGTTTTGTTGGCTTTATTAGCTATTGGGCCCAATAAAGGACAAGACAAAAGAAATTCCACTATTATCGAGTAAATAAGAAAATAGAGAAAACGAAAAGTGTGGAAACCTCTAGACACTACTACAGAACCTACCTTTAGTGTCGATTATTTAAAGCCTTTAGTGTCGGTTTCAAAGCGACACCTATGTGGGCGACACTAAAAGTCCACCCATCAGGCGTCGGTTCCAAAACCGACACCCAAACTCTTTGTGCGCCACCGAAAATGCGCCATCATGGGACTATAAGCGTCGGTTATTAGTTAAAAACCGACGCCCAAACCCTTCGCGCCACAGAAAGGGCGCCATCTTGGGAACTATCAGTGTCAGTTATAAGTAAAAAAACCGACACCATATATCTTCGCCCTACGGCCGTGCTGTCGAGCACGGTCGTGGTGTTAAGGACATAGACGTCGGTTTATTGTAGGAACACCGACACTATATCATTAGGTGTCGGTTATTTACAAATAACCGACGCCTATTGGTTTTTTTTTCCTATGAGTCTGCAGACCTGCTGTGGCTGGTCGCAGGATGAGAAACCTGTTCAGTTCAGTTATGAACTGCAGGTTTTACGACATCCATTGATATCAGCCGACAACAGGCCGCAAACCTACAAAATTAACAATAAAAAAGTAGAACATGCATTTAGCAATGCAACCTGCAATTCCATTTTATTTTCACACATTTATAAACATTCACACATGCTAGCAATTTGTAGTTCCATTCATTCACATTCACACATGTAGAAACATTCATATAGCAACCAACACTTTCATTCATTTTCACTCAGACACATGTAGAAACATCCAGACATGTAGAAACATTCACACATATATTATAATTCAGAAATTCATTTACAAAGTATCATTGTTTAGTCATTATTTGCTATCAGGATCCCAATTATATTTTAAAGCCCCCACTAATTGTATGGTTGTTGCCCATTCTTCTCTTACTTCATTTAATTCTCCCATTGTATAGGGAGCATTAACATTTGGTAAGTCCTTTCCTGTAATGGGGTCAGCTTTAAACACCTGTAAAGAGAATGATGTATATATATAATTAATGAGCTATAAATAAGATTGATATATTTCGATCATATTATCTAATGAGACTATATAATACCTGAGCAATACAATCGATGTCCATTGCGGCATATTTGACAAGCATGTGCATATATCACATGACATAGTATCCACATGCCCATCCGTTGTCTTGTGTAGCACACTATAAATTCAAACATACAAAATATTAAAAAATACAACTAATTAAGCATTGTTCACATAAATAATATATACATATATTGCAGTCGGGAACTTACTTGCACGTTCTTCCAAATTATTGGCTGGTTCTTTTTTGTGGGGACCTTTCTTCCAGCCTTTTTGTACTCCTCAAAACCCCTACATGTTAATGTAACACAGAACATTGCAATTAAATAGTAATGTAATAACATATGTTAACAGATATGAAAAATGAAATATTTCTCACTGAAATATTGCCATTTTCATTATGTGTCCAAATCTTGTATTCAATTTACCCCCCTTAGGATCTAGATAATACACAGTGAACGTCTTGGGGGCAATAACCAATAACTCCCAATGCCAACCCCTAGAGCGAAAAAAGTTAAAAATTAATAACTCAAAATCCACAATAAAATGTAATTTTCTTAAGTCCAAATTATAATAAGCAAAGTAAACTTACTCTACATTGAATGGAGCCATTATCACTGTCTTCTTTTTTACAGCAAAATTTGAAAAAGACTCACAGCAGTATTGTTGAACTGATGTAGGGTCTTTAGCTACTAGACTAATCAAGGATGGAATAAAAAACCCTACATGTTCGAATCCAAAATCTGCACATATGTTGTCTAAGTAGCTGCAAAATATGTATTAATTATGCATGCATTAATAAATAAGAAACCAGATCACCAGATCATACACAAGGTATATGGATGTATAAAGAATATCTCACCTTATCCATAGCTCTATCACAGATGTATTTAGCCAATCATATCGAAACAACTCCAATATATCTTGTATAAATAGTTTTGTTTCGTATGACTGACCTGTAGAATCTGAATCAGAAGAAACAGTTATAGGGGAGTTTATATCATGTTCCCCTAACCGTACTGCCATACCCCTACAGTTAGGACCTAACGGGACAGGTAGGTCCTGTGGAACGCAACTAGGTAATGCAGGAGGTGGAAGTGGAGGCCTAGATGATGTGGGTGTCTTCTTTTTAACCTGTATATATATATAATTTCAGATCAACTGCCAGCATATACACACACTAACAATTGAACATAATGTAAATTTACCATACCTTATCAGTAAAGAAGACATCCGCTTTTAGCCACAATATCACTCCGCCTACTGCCTCACCAAGTGTTTCACAATCTGGGTGGGCATATGGCAGTGGAAGATCCATCCACTGGGGGAATATATGTATCGGGCTCACCCGAATCCAACCAGCTGGTACTGGAGACCCGTGACACGTTTCCCCTGGTAGGGATGGGTAAGCCGACGCCTCTGCCACGACATATTCTTTACTTTTTAGACGGCATGGCTTCAACCCCTACAAATTTTTGTGTAAAGAATGTTATATACATATATACATATCATCTTTTTTTGAAACCACTACAATTTCATATATACGTATCATCTTGAATTAAAAAACTAGTTACTATGTCATAAAAATACTTACAGTGGATGTGCTAGGTGGTGGTTCTACAGGATTACTCCCAACCTCTGCAGTAGGAGTAGGAGTAGAGTCTGCAGTAGGTATTGTCTGGTAAGTGGCAGTCTGAGATGCCTGCCACTTTTTCATTGCTTCTTCGAGTTTCCTGTCAAATAGCTTATCCACCTATACATGGATAAAAGAAACGTCAAGTTCTAATTTTTGAATTCTCTTTTACAGTAACATTATAAAGAAAGAATATGTTACCTCTTCTTGTGAAAGTCCCGCTTTTGGGACATGTTTGCGCTGGGATGACCCAAAAAAAGATTTGATGCCCACACCAGCGCCTGCAGCCCTAACACGTCCAGGATGCTCTGGGTTACCCAGAGCAACTGTCAATTCATCCTTTGTTCCCTCATGGATGAACTTTCCTTGTTTCCTCAGCTCGTGCAACTCCCGCTAATCGCCAATACAAAAATTTGTACTTAAGTAAACAACACAAATAATCAATATTCGAATGATTGCTGTAAGAGTTGTATTTTACCATTTTTGCAGCCACCTCAGCAGTTGCGGCCTTAGTTATTTCTCCCTTCTTATTTTGCCTCCCAGCTATCCAGACATCATGGCGAGGCAGAGGTGTGCTACCTATGGTAGAGGACTCCTGAGTAGCAGCAGACTGAGCAGCAGTAGCCTCAGCCTGTAGTCTTTGGCGAACGCCTGCATACCCCTTTGGACCCATTCTGTGGTCATGCACATTCAGTTCACGCCTTGATCTTTGTGCCTCACTGAGGACCTAGTTAGTATGCAAATTAATGATTTGGTTAGTAACACTAAATGTTAATCTTGAATAAGTGAATACAACATATATTAATTAATGAGATTGAGACTGATGCCTAATACCTTGAATTTATCAGTTTGTCTTGACGCGACAAACGCATCCCATTCTTCTTTGTCCAGGAAGTTCCACTGTTCAGTGGCTGTCTTCTTCCTCTTGTCGGCTTCTTTTATGTATTCTCTGGTGAGATTTGTCCTATAGTTCCTTAGAACTCTCCCACAGCGTTGCATCACGCATTTACAAAGCAGCTTTTCATCCAATTCAAATATACTCTGCAAAATAGAATTGCTATTAACTAGTATCCAAAAATTTAGTAATCTACAAAATAGAATTGCAAATTAATAATAACTCACACATAAATCCCTCCATATTAAAATTTTCTTCTCCTTAGAAACTTTATGCCAAGAATCTAAGAGACAACCGCAATGGCTACGAGTAACAAACCCAAGATATGAAATAAATGAATTGCGATTCACACCACATGCATTTCCTGCATTATCGAAATCCACAACAAGTTTGGGTCCATTGCCCTTTTGCGCAATTAACTTCTTCATCATAGTGATGCCCCTTCTCTTGTCAACTTTTTGGTGTTGTTGATCAAGTGCCTCAAGTGCTTCAGATGGTACCTGTGCATCATCAACCTAAAATTTGACAAAATAATTCACATTTACAAGATATAACTATAAATGGACATATAGATATAAATATATGATATATTTTTAAAACTTACATTGTGAGGCGGGGCATTGATGTCCTCACCCTCACGATAGTCATCAGCACGGTCATCAGGAGAATGGTCAGCCATCTGCAAATTCACATTCAAATTGTAAAGTTCACATTGTAAAGTAGTAATTCAAAGTGTAAAGCTCACATTGTAAAGTTCACATTATTACAACAAAGTATATATCACAACAAAATTGTAAAGCTCTATGATCAAAGAGAAAACAAGTATATATTACAACAAGATTATGGTCTAGGGTTAACAAATACATGTGATGTCATTCTTATATATAATAAATGTACATGTACCACCTATCCCATCCTTGAACACCTAATCTCACTAGTAAGTGTATAATGTGTATTGGGTTTTCAAGAAAATTTCGGAAGTATTTCCCCGCTGTTCTCCAAGTACATATGTACTTAGAGAACAAACGGGGAAATGCTGCCGAAATTTTCTTGAAAACCCAATACACATTATACACTTACATCCTAAGCGAGATTAGGTGTTCAAGAACAGTCCCAAACCGGGGACTATCCAAGATTTACTCCTAATGAGTAAATCTTGGACGGATTTCTAGGCCAACAAATAATGTGTTGTCATTCTTATACCTAAAATCCTAGTTCTTCAAGTTAGGGTGATTATTGATGTCTTTAAAAGCATGATTGGCAATTTAGGGAAAAGTTCATCATTTACATTCCAAGCATGTCACATGTGTGCATTACAGTTCATCATTAAGAAAGAAGGGTGATTAGGATTCTCACCAAGAACGGGTTTTGATTTTCTATACAATTTTATAAAAAAATGCACATGTATGCATATATATACTATACTTTTTGGAACCTTTATACATATCTGAACACCCTAAATAACCATACTAAACACCCAAATACTTTATTACACAACTATAAAACAATGATTATAGCTAAACTATTAAACAATAGACTTGTCACACATAAAACACCCTATACAACTATAAAACAAAAAAGTATTAAGATATGCATGATACAATAACTATTTTGCATCACATTACAGTAGACTTATCATTGATACCATACTAACTTATTGCTACATTTACATATCATCACTTGATCAAAAATTACAGCAGTAAATTTAACCAAAGTATGCATTCTAAAATCTAGCTATGTCATGATTAGTTACATGTAATTTACTTGGATATACAGCAGTACCCGATTACTATGTCTTACATACAAAGTATGGATATTAAGTTAACTAAGGCTTATCATAGAACATGATTAGAACATTAAGTAGATGATTAAATCATAACAAAATCAGTACATAAATAACCAACAACAACCACGGTCATGTGGGCTGGCACGGCCGTGGCTGTGTTGGCCAACAACACGGCCGTGTTGGGTAGCACGGCCGTGTGGTCGGCCAACACAGCCACGGCCGTGCCAGCCCACACGGTCGTGGTTGTTGTTGGTAAGGAGAGGGAGAAGGAAGAAGAAGAAGAAGAAAGGAGGCCTACTGTTGGTAGCAGCGTGGAGAAGGAGAGGTGTCGACGTCGAGCAGAGAAGGAGAGGGCGCCGACAGAGCAGAGAAGGAGAGGGCGGCAGCGAGGAGCAGCGGCGAGAAACTACAGCAGCAGGCGGCGAGTGGCACTGGCGAGGAACTGCAGCAGTAGGCGGTGGCGAGAAACTGGAGTAGCAGGCGGCGAGCGGCGCCGATGAGGAGCGTCGGCGGAAGGGAGAGCAGCAGGCGAGGAGCGGCATCGGGCGGAATAGAAATCGTCGGAGGACCAAACCCTGAGCACGAGAATGAATGAAACAGAGAAAGGGGAAGAGTCGGGCTCTTTTGTGTGATTTAAGTTAACATTAGGTATCGGTTTTTTAAAAACCGACACTGAATGTTTTTATTGTCAGTTTACAACAAAACACCGACACTAAAGGGAGGTGAAAATTTTCGCGGTTAATAGCGCGAAAACACAACGGCGTTGGTTATTGTCACAAAACCGACGACTAAAATTGTACAAATTTCTGTCTCACAGAAAAACTTTAGTTGTCAGTTCCTCCATTAAAAACCGACGATGTATGTCAATTTTTGGAGGCAATTTTTTTCGCTGGAAATTTTATTTTTGGCGGTTACTTTTAGGTGTCGGTTTTTTAATAAGTAACCGACACTTAATAAAAGCGGTACCCGTGTCTAGTCGCCCTTCATAGATTGGATGTCGGTTTATGTTATCAACCGACACTGTAGAGTTTAGGTGTCGGTTTATGTTTACAACCGACACCTTGAAAAGTGACTTTATAAGCCATTTATGTAGTAGTGAGAAGGCAAATCCAAAGAGGGATTTCATGCCTATTGGGTTCCTTGGGTTCCAAGGAGTCCAAAGTTGCATGAAGAGTGCAATAAGAAAAGACAAGATCATGTAAGTATTTCTTTATTAAGAAAGAAATTGAAAATATTGATGAAATGTGGAAAATAAGTGAAAAGAGATATAATTGGGTTATCCTAGGTGGAATTTCGTATCCTAAGGATTTTTAATGATAAAAGGATTACCAATGAGGAAAATAAAAGCGAAATAAAGAGAAATCCTCAAAAAAAGAGATATCTTAATAAGAAATACACACAATAATGAGAAATAATGCATTTAGATGCATCTAGAAGGATAATGAGTATCCCATAAAAAGGATTTTGAAATAATAGAGCTTCTTGGGATCCAAGGAGTCCCAATGAATAAAAATAGGAAAGAGAGAATACCCATAACAAAAAGTAAGAGGATAATGTGATACATTATTATTATATTATGTGGTATTACTAAAAGGAAGTATTTTCTATTAAATAAAAGTAGAATTTCATGCCATTAGAATGAAGGGCAAGTACTAAGAAGATAAAAGAAGAGATTTTCGTAATCCTAATATCCCAAGGACAATGAATATCAAGAGGATATTTAGGAGAGAGAAGAGAATTGCTTCTCATTCAAGGATTAGCATTCCTAATAGGAGGGGACTTGTTACCTCTTAGATGGGGCTCTTAGGGCCAGGATATCGTCCTCTATAAAAGAGGTAGACCCCTGGATCGAGCTCTAGAGAATCCCAAGGATTCTTCTCTCTCTCCATTCATCTTCTTTGCATGTAAACACTAGGGTAAAGGGGTAGAGAGCCGATGGAGAAACTATGGACCGTTCGATGTGCTCTCTGGATGTAGGATGATCCCACGTTATGAACAGAGTGCTTGGTGGCCATCCCTTCACCTGAACCAACGCACATCTATAGCCGCACGACTGCAATGAAAACTACATTTGCAGGCCCGTCGTGCATAGAAATGACTAGCTAGGTTGTGGTTTTTGCGGTGCTCTAGGAGCGCCCAGGTGTGGCGGAGTTGGGGCGGCCCTTTGCGGCAACCCCCGAGCCCTGAGGAGGAAGGGGCGCACCCACACTTGCTGCAGCTCGACGGCTAGGGCAGCAGCCCGAGGTTGAAGAAGGGAGAGCCACATTGGACAATTCTGCCCTCTACGGGCTAAAGAAGCAATCAACTTAACCAAGGGCATTTCGGTCAATTCAAAATGTTTCCAAATCTGCAGCAACGTTGCATGAGATCGGCCACATGGTGCTCATGGATTGGCCCAAAGTAAGTATTTTTGTGAAATTCATATCTCGTTAACCATAGCTCGGATATATGTGCATTATACATGAATTTTGCTCAGAAAAATGAGTGGAATCCAATAAAAATATATTTGAAGCCTAATTCTGATTGTAATTCGAAAAGTAATGGAAGATAGCAACTTTAATACTTTAATGTTTAAAGAACCCTATTTTTAGTTCATTAATATATTTAATGGGGTTTAATGGATGATTAAAGTTGATATTATCCTGTTAGTGATAAAAAGGAACATTAGGAACAAAAAAGATGAATTTTGCACGTAATTAGTTTAATTGAGAGTTCATGTGCAAGTATGATGTAATGGGCCTTGAAACCCTAATATTAGTGAATGAGACTATTAATGGCTTTAATTGATTAATTTCATGATTAAAGTTGGAATACGCTGAATCTAAGCTATTTAGAGTATATAAGTACCTAAATGTGGATAAATACCCTTAATGTAGTAATTAGGGTTTTCTGATGAATAAAAGATAGAATTAATGGTAAATCAAGTTCATATACAAATTAGACTATAATGAACTTTGAATTGATGATAAATGAGCATAATGATCTTGTCATGGATTAAAAGGATAAAAATAGTAGCTTTAATGTAAAAGAGGATTAAGAGGCTTAATTATGGATAATTATTCCTTTAATCTGAAACTGAGGTTTAGATGTTGAGATAATTAGGGTTGAAAATAGTAAAAGATGAAGGGAAACCCTAATTGCAATATAAACTCTAAAAGTGGACTAGAAACCCTAGGAAGAGAGCAAGATCTAATAGATCTTAATGACATGAGTAATAAAAGGAAATTGTATAATTGTTTCAGGATCTTATTGAATGCTTGGTTGCCTATTGATTGATTGAACTATTTCTGTCTCACATCAACATGACATGTATGTGGTTAATTATGGTTAATCACATTAGTTTCCCAAGGATTTTCCATATATTTCCTCATATTGAATGAAATCTAGACAGTTGGATGTTCATACATGCAACATTATAAAGTCACTATGGTTATCACAATTATAAAGAAATGTGTATTCTCGCACCTACATGCCACCCTGATGGAAGATGCCATAAAGGTCAGGGCCAAGAGGGTAGACCCATGGACACCATGAGAGGTGACCCCAGACACCAAGCTCAGGAATGAGAAGGTGGTCTATGATGCATGACTATGGAGCACCATGAGAGGTGACTCCCAGGCACCAAGCTCGGGATTGAGAAGGTGGCCTTAAGTCAATGGCAAAAGAGAAACCCTAGAGGGTTATGGCAGGGTTAAGGGAAAAACAGTGGAGAATGACACATTGAAAATGTAAATTGTCTTATTAAATAATTGGATTGTGATTATTTAGTTGTTAGCCATATCTGTGAAATTTTGGATGTCTCCACATACCGACATATTCCGATATGCTGACCGACATGTAATTTGTCGGCATTTTAGGTACAAGCTTGAAAGGCACAAACCATAAAGTGACACATCGTGAAATAAGAAGTAAAGTACAATGAGGGTTATATGGAATAATTCAAGTTGTGGATAGATAGTTTTCCAAAGTTTTCAAAAGGTATGCAAAGTTTTATTTTAATACCAGATTTCAGTTTAGTTGGTAAAGTTTATTAATTGTTATTGATTATTTGTCGAACCTTTGATCCAGGTTATTAGATAACATCTCTGATCTCTTGGTCTCCCTTAAGTGGGGGTTATCGGGAGATGGGGTCGTTACAATTGGTATCAGAGCATAGGTTCCTCATCTAATCATTAATAATTATTAAATTTTACAAATTCCATAGAACTGAGGGAGTTATTAGAGGATTGTCTGAAAGACTTAGGTGTCTAGAAAAGGATCACGTCTGGGAGCTGGCAATATTTTCCTCCACACCGCTAGTCGGAATACGAGGACTCCCAGATTGTGTGACTGCCTGGCCGATGTCTTAGGATATTACTCGAAATAAGATACCTTTAGGACTCTCTCATCTTGTTCATCCCTTCTCAACTCAAATTCTATTAAGGACCTTAAGGATTATGGTTTCCTCTCTTCTCCTCACCCTCTTGAGGTATGGGTAAGGTTAATAAGGTCTAAGGAATCCTCCACCAAATTAATGAAAACCATGTAAATAAGATGTCATGGACATAAGATTAATAGATTAAGCGCAAACTAAAGAATAGATTAATGCTTAGGTCGTATGACATGACTTGTCATTGCCCCTCAGTAGAAGACCTGAGGCTAGACCTCCTTGAAAGGAGGATGAGTGGAGAGAGTGTTAGTCTTGGAGGTAGAGATCTCCATTAAAAGTAGAGACCTAACACATCCTTTGAGGATGATGGTAACCCTAACCCTAATTGAAGGTTAGAGGGAGAGATGACATGATGAGTTAGTTGTCTTGGTAGACGAGATGTTTGGATAGACATGCCTTGGATGTCATGAGCCATGAGAGGTTAGATGGCCTAGTATCTTTGGAAACCCAAACCTAGAGAGGGTCGTGATTGTTTGAGCGAAGGATAGCTCCTTCATGGAGGAGGTTAGAGAAGAACCTATAGAAACCTTATGGGTTGTTGCAAGTAGGATATAGCTTGCACCCAGAGTACGTCAGTAGTGCTGACAGTAGGATGAAACCCTGGACAAGGGATCAGGATGGATGGCTTACGGGATAAGCATAAGGGGCTATGGATAATCTTATGTAAACATAAGTTTGAGCATAGGCTTCACTCAGGTAGGGGCATGGTTATGAGCTTGATCCTTCATGGAGAGAAGACCTCTAGTAGTGAGGTTGGATGTAGAGTTAGCTCTAGAAAGAGAAAGCATGACTCGAGTAAGAGGGTTGTAAGCTTAGATTCCGGGACATGAGGAACAACAGAGGATTGAGGATGATGCGACCTAAGTGGATGATAGTGGTTGCCTTATGCTTGACCCCTGGAGGCTGATGATATCTTGGTTGTCTTTAGAGGAACCAAACCCTAGAGAGAGGATGATGCTTCTGGTACCTATGGTATAAGTGACTACCTACTGGATGAGATAAAGAGTGCCTTAGACCCTGAGAAGGTTTAAGTAACCAGTTGTGAGGCTTTATACCTAGTTGGTTGTCCTTGAGAAGGACTCAACTCTAAGGTGTTGCTCATATAAAAGGTTCATGGGAGTGCCTGACATACCTTGTACATGCTTGATTCGTGGTTAAGAGTTTGAGCATGCAGTTGGACACCCTAAAGGTGAACCTAGGGTTCCTAGACCTAAGAGGGGAAGTAGTTTACCTAGTGCTCATGATGAGATTTGGGAATCAATCATGGAACCTTTCATGATTAGAGGAAAGGAAAACCCTTAAGTTTAAGGTATGCTTTATGAACCCCTAAGGTGGTGACATGAGAAGGTTGTTCTTGACCCAAAGTTGAGGAATGAGAACAAGTATGACCTGACATGGTTTAATAGGTTGTCTGCTTGTGGGTTAGGCATGCTCATGTGAATGTAAACTCTAGGGATGGTTGTGACCTTGTTGTCAATAGTTGTAGTTTCCTCCCATCCTGGGAGAGGGACCCTTTTGTAGGGTGTATATCAGTTTTGTTGGTTTTGGGGTAACCTAAAGATGTCTCATAGGATCTTGAGAAGCTAAGTGAAAAGTACATGACATGAGAATGAACTTGTAGACCCATAGATATCCATCTCTAAGTGCATGTGGATGTGTTACCATGTAGGTAACCGGTATGGGGATTGACCAAGGAAGGCAGGTCACCATGACCCCTATGAAGGGATGAAAGTCGGCCCATGAATGCAGAGAGAGATGATGAAGGCTTGGGTAAGGTTCTAAGTTGAACATGTAGTATAACAAAATCCTAAGTCTATCCTAGGGTCAGGTAGGGATAAGATTGATGGAAGTAGGAGTTGCCTAATTCCCTAGTTGCACATGACCATAGGGTCGGGAGGTAACAACTATCGCTGTCTGAGGGCCATGGGTTAGGAGATTGATCACCTTCATGATCTCATGGGACCCAAAGGGAAGATGAGTAAGGCACTCTTGGGATGCATAAGGGAAGAGGGATGACCCCAAAAGTGTTGGCACCCTATATATCTAGAGGAGATGACCAAGGATTGTGTGTAAACCCAAGTAGGTTCGAGACTAGTTTTCCATGGAAGTAAGTTTATATCATGATGCTTGTGATGTAGAGACAGAAGTTGAACATTTCAACTTAGAATTGAAGGTGTATTGGTGATGTGGGATGTATCATCTCTACTCTTAGAACAGGAAGAACTTTGTGTTTGGACGGACACCAAATGCTTATTTCCTCTTGTTATGAGAGGGAGAGATGGGATATTATGCATACCATACACCAAGGATAAAAGATGATGCGAGCTCGAACGTTGCTACAAGATATGATGATATAGATGATAACATACCTTGGTGGAGTGAATGATACATGAATGGTTTACCAACACTAAAAACAATATTAAGATAATCACCTTATAAGGAGGTTGTCACATGAGTTATATGGAACTTGCATGTTGTAAAAGGTTGAGTTGGATAACCAAGAGGATAAGTGTAACATCCCTGACCTGGGTTATGAACTAACCCTAGGTGTTTTGCTTAAATATGTGATTTGATGCTTGTGGTTAACTTTTGAAATGTAATTAAGGCTCTTGAGGAACTCATATTTCAATTTCAGTCCTTTTTGAATAATGTTGAAACATTGTTTTGTTAATTTTGGACTAAAGTGCAAATTACCGAAGTTGAGGGGTTAGATTGCAAATTGTGTATGATAATGAGTTCCTCATGTGTTGATGCATCATAAGAATGAAGATGATGCAGAGGTATGGCTTGTGGTAGCCTGAATACCTAGAAAGTGCTGATAAAGCAAAGTTTGTACATTAAAACCTAGTTTTGGTGTAAAGTGCAATTTACCCAAAACCTAGGGTTCAATATAAAAATTACCACTTCAATAAGGTCCCTAATAATCTTTGGCATCAAGTAGAGAAAATAAAATGAGATGGGTACCTCATTTGAATTATCTTGGAGGAGAGAGAATCTTGACATTAAAATAATCAAGATTTAATCCTAATTGAAACCCTAATTCAATTTAGGGCAAAAATGAATAAAAATAATTGAAGGGCTTTCAACCAAAATGTTTTGGGTTGATTTTGAATAAGGATGGACGTTCCTTTGCCAAGATAAGGAACGAAAATATCCTAAGTAGGTGAAATTCCACTCACCATTATTATAAGGAAAAGAAAACCCACTCACATATGGATATTAATATAATAAGGATTAAGGTGCTTAATTTCTTTTCCATTAATTCTTGGATAATGAAGAGCTTTTACGAAAGTTTGAAGGTGGTTTCGTGATCAAGTAATGGAGGAGGATTAGGGGGAAATTAGTATGGAATTTATTTAAGGAAAATGATTCATTTTCTCTTTCATCAAAGACCCATATACATATTCTTTATATATACCTTATTTCAATAACACATAATGAACGTTTCCCTTAGCCTTTTCCTTATTCCTTTTTCTTTGGCCGACCTAAGGATAGCTCAGGAGCAGGAGAAGGACGAACACCACCTGTAGGTAAGGTTTGATCATCTTCTACCTTGGATTCATGGTGAAAACCCTAAATCAATGATTGATTCTAGGTTTTCTTCACTCGATTTCCATTTCTAGCCATCCATTTCATCCAAAATCTCAAGAACGAACCTTGGATAGTTGCTGGATCTCCATACACCATTAAAGCCACGGAGCTTGGAGCTTGGAGATCAAATTTGAGGCGGGTTTTATAACTTAAACCCTCAAACATTGCTATTGCATCAATCTTCTATGCTTTGTTGATTGATTTCTTCAATTTGATAAACATTTGCTTCTTTGCTGCAAATTCCATCAAGAACGGTTGCTGTTCTTGGGTGCACGAAGGAAGCTGATGATGAAATCATCATAAGCAAGCACCTCACCAAATATCTTGTGAGCAAATGATCTCATTGGTTGGGACCAAACGGTTTCACCAAAACCATTTGGTGACCAAACGGTTTGCAGACCGTTTGGTGGCAAATGGTCTCAAGACCGTTTGAGATGGTTGACCAACCGTTGACCGTTTGGGAATCTCGTTCCTAACTATGTAGGCTAATGACCCTCCAAATTTGAGGGGTTAACTCCAAAGGAATCATAGGTTGAAGGCCAATCAATTAGGCAAATCGAACTGAATTAAGTGCTGCTTTTCAACCTGATTAACTTGACCTGGTTGAGAAAACGGTCTCAAGACCGTTTGATATGGTTGACCAAGCGTTCACCGTTTGGGATTCCTGTTAATAATTATGTTTATTAATAACCCTCCAAATTTGAGGGATTAACTCCAACGGAATCGTGAGTTGAAGCCTAATCAATTAGGGAAACCTAATTGGATTAAGTGCTGATTTGCAATCTGATTTAATTGAACTTTTTGGGAAAACGGTCTCAAGACCGTTTGAGTGCGTTGACCAAGCGTTGACCGTTTGGGATTACTGTTCCTTATTATGTGATCTAATGACTCACCAAATTTTATGGATTAATTCCATACGAGTCATGAATTGAAGGCCAATCAATTAGGCAAACCCTAATTGAAAACAGTGCTGAAATTCCAATGAGTTAAGTTGAGATTTTGGGTTGATTAGCCCAAACGGTCTCAAGACCGTTTGTGGATCACCCAAACGGTCTCAAGACCGTTTGGAGATAACCCCAAGACCGTTTGGAGGTCTGGGTTCAAGTATAGTTGACCAATTGAAGGTCCAAAGGTACTAATCATATTGCAAGGTAGTGCTGATTTGTTGATCAACTTGATAGACCAATCCATGATGATTTTTCACTAAAGTCCAAAGGTTGGATGGGCAAACGGTCTCAAGACCGTTTGGAGCTCATCCAAACGGTCTCAAGACCGTTTGGTGGTCACCCAAGACCGTTTGGAGGTCTAGGGTTGGGTATAGTTCAGTGGTTGAAGGTCTAAAGATATCAAGTTGATCTGCAATAAATTGCTGATTTGGTGAGCACTTCAATGAACCAAACCCTAATTGGATTGCTTGGTTTTGAGTGATATGATGGGCAAACGGTCTCAAGACCGTTTGGAGGTCATCCAAACGACCTCAAGACCGTTTGGTGGTCACCCAAGACCGTTTGGAGGTCTAGGGTTGGGTATAGTTCAGTGGTTGAAGGTCTAAAGATATCAAGTTGATCTGCAATAAATTGCTGATTTGGTGAGCACTTCAATGAACCAAACCCTAATTGGATTGCTTGGGTTTGAGTGATATGATGGGCAAACGGTCTCAAGACCGTTTGTAGGTCATCCAAACGACCTCAAGACCGTTTGGGGTCAGGTCATACCCCATTTGAATGGTGGTTCAATAGTTATGAAGTAACTAGTCACACATTGATGAATATTGAAGGTTCATTGATTCTAAACCCTAATTCAATTGATTCCAACCCTAATTGAGGATCAATTGAGGGTCAATTGAGTATAAAATCAGTTGAGGGTTGATCTAATTAACTCAATTGATTAGTGTCTAACATGTGCAAGATCGATTGAAGGGTTCAACATTGAAAACCCTAATTCAATGTGATTGATGGAAACCATATTTGGTCCTTTCGGTTTTGAGGTGGTTTGGACCAAACGGTCTCAAGACTGTTTGAGTCCAAATGGTCTCAAGACCGTTTGGGACCAAACGGTCTCAAGACCGTTTGGGACCAAACAGTCTCAAGACCGTTTGGGACCAAACGATCCCAAATCAGTTGAGGCTTAAACAGTTTCAGAAGTTCAATTTTGTTAAGTGGTTTCAATTACTATCCTACTAAATGGTTTCACCTATTCCAAGATCACTTGGAAGGTAATCAACCAAAGAGTACAAACTCTCAAATTGGATGAAGGTCAGTGGTTTATGTAATCAATCACATGATGTAATCCAAGGGAGATTGAGTTCTTAATGATCTTGATATAATGACATATCCTATGATGTCAATTCTTCTTTCAAGATTGAGTTGACTTAGATTAATCAAGGTTGAAGTAACTTCATCTTATAGAAGATGAGGGATAAGTTATTAACCCTAATTGAGCTAAGGGAATGGTTACCCTAATTGAATTAAAAAGGAAACCCTAACCCTAGTAAGGGCATAGTGGGGTAATCCTTGAATAGTGATGTTATCATTATTTTACATTGTACTGATATAAAATTGATGTGTTGTTATCATATGTACTAATCATGCAGGTTTCATGAGGTATTGAACATAGTCAGATATGAGCTATGATGCCTTGTGTATTGAAAACACTTTATAAGTTCTATAAGCAATGATATGCCATGTTGCCTAGTGAAAGGTAACAAAAGAGTTTGATAGGCTTTAAGAGCCATGTGAAATACCTGCATTACATTTATCATGTTTACACTGTTAGATGACTTGATGGCATTAAGTTACCTGTTAAAGTGGTAACATGTGTCTTGATGATTTAAGGGTTTGAACACCCATATTCTTGAATCATGATGATGAGATGATAAGGGATTGAGATCCCAATGTTAGCAAAGCTGTGAAATGAACTTGATAGAAATAGTACTCATTCTTTATAGCAAATGTTATAATGTTATATGATTGACAACATGCCTGATGCTAAAAGAATGTTGTAATGTACTTAAATAATCAAGTGAAATGATATCATGTAGAGCCCTGACCATAGATCCATCATCGTCAGTAGTCAGGTGATGGTGAAACAGGTTTTCCTAAGGGAACTCCTGGAGAGCATACTTTTGAGTATGTGGGGGTTATGGGCGCGAATATACTTACGCCCTAATGAAGGAATTGATGTGAGATAAACACTAAATCTCTCAATTCTTCATTATATGTATATGCCGGTATGATGTATCACTAATCTCCCGATAATGTTGTTAATGCCGCATCGATGAGAGATAAACAAGAAATCCCTCGATGGCGAAGAGAGTACAGAATGCCACAGTAACTCTAATAGCGAAGTTGCCAGAATACCCTGGAAAGCTATTATATTAGAGACACGAGATGTCCTATATGTTGTTCCTCACACTGACTGAGGAGGATGAGGTCATAGAAATCTGGCTCTTCTGATGACCTATGTATGGTACCGATTTTGACTTCGCAGTGGTCAGTTGGAGTATGAGCGGTATATCTCATCTCCTCAGGGCATAAGTATGTTTGTAATATGTAATCAGCCATGTAGCATATTTGCTTAAGGTTGAACTACGAGAATCAATGGTTGAGAATACATTTATTAACATGTTCTAGTTGGATAAATGATTTACATTATCTTTATATTTCTTCCTAAATGGATAACTTGATACTTATTCAAGTTATAACTGAAATGATTGCATAGAGAATGCTGCTCTATTTAGTTTATCTAATGCATTACCTGCTGATAAATGTTTATATTTCTACTGCTCAGTGTTATTCTATCATTTGAAATAACAATGTTACTGGCGGAGAGTTATATGTCTCGCTGGGACAATTTTTATAATTGTCTCACCCCCGTGGGATTAAATTTTTAGGTAACCGCCGACGAAAAGGCAAGGAACCTATTACATAGGAAGAGCAGCATCAGCAGTAGCAGGGACAACAGTAAATCCCAGGTGGGGATATGAGCTGTCAAGTTGTATATAGAAAGTCCTATGAGTCGTCTCTGTACTCTCTGGTCCTAGGAGTCAGTAGAGTGTTTGATGTTGATCTGAGATTTTGGCTTGAAGCCTCGAGATTTTTGTATCCTGCTCATGCATAGTTTAACAGGGATGACAATGTTATGACTCTCGAGATGAAATGATACAGAGATGTAATGATGAATCAGTTTGTAAATAACTTACTTTGGTTCTTTATGTCAAAGTTTCACAGTTTGTGGATCTTCTTGCAAAAAGTTTTAATTTTTAGTGATTTTCAGTAATCCGCTACAAATAATTCGCTTCCGCATTAGTTAACCCTATTTTCGTGAGACGGTCGTCACAATAAGCTCAGAGTTTCTTGATGAAGACAAACTTATAGTTTGAGATGAGAGAATAAATATAATACATGGAGGTGTATGTTACCTAACACCTAAGGATAAGAAGCGGTAATGAATGCTCTGGTTGAGACAAAGTGCCTAGTTTAGCTGGAAGCTAGAAGAAGTTGAGGTGGTTAGGCTAACCTTAAGTTGAGGAAAAGAGATAAGTTTGGCTAACACCCAGATGTATCAATAGCAGTTAATCAAGTAAATGATTGTTTGGTTAGCTCATCAAGTTCGTGATATAATGAAAGGATGGTTGTCAAACCTCAGATGTACTTCTTTGGAAAGGAAAGTGATGAAACCCTGATGAGAGTGGTTTAGGGTTTCTGAGGTATCGATCTTGAGGAATCATGACATACCAGGTATCATGGTTTTAAGATCACCAAAAGATAGTAAGTGATAGTAGCACTTTGGCGGCTTGATGTGAAGTTGCATGTAGCATGTGGCCATTCAAGCCAGGAGGTGAAGGACGAACTCCAGTAACCCAGTGCATGGATATAAAGTATAAAGAGTTCCCAAGAGGGAATGGGAGTTCATCACTGTGGATGTTGTGAGTCTCCCCTAGACCAAGGAAGGTCGAGATCTAATATGGGTTATGGTAGATCGCCTTACCTGGATGACATGAGAAAGGAAGAATGCTGTCAAGAGACAGATTCTGTTGAACCTACATAAGAGAGATAGATGGTTCAACTACATCATGATGTGAGTTCAAGAGTTCTTGAGTAGGACCTAAAGGTTCACTTCCATTAGGTGGAAGTAGAGAAATGAAGAACTCAATATCAGAACAATTTATCACCCATACGAATGGACAGTATGATCCAGACTAGAGGGTCTGATGAGAGCATGTGTGCTTGTTCAGGGTGATACATAGAGACAGTTCTTAAGATGTGATGTTAACCACCATAGAATTTATTGGGATGAAAGAAGGAGGATGTGTCGATCACCACTTCATTAAGATGATGTTGGTGAAGGAGGCCTCACAAAGGTCAGCAAAGAACCACAATGTGTACAGATGAAGTCACTTTGATCATGTAATGGCTGAGAAAGAGCCCAATGGTGATAGGGGTTACAAGTTGATGCAAAGCAGACTGACATGCAGTTCACTATGGGATAGTATGTGATGTGAAAATCTGATGCCTCTAAGTTACAACTGAGAAAGCTGAGTCCCCGATATATGGGTCCATTTGAGATGGATTGGTGGAGATGGTTGTGTTTAGCCTACCCCTCAGGATAACATGATGTCTAATGTATTACATGAGTCTAATCTAGAGCACTATGTGAGGTACCCAAGCCATGTGTTGAGCCCTGAACATATTCAGCTTTTGAGAGGCTGAAATGTCCTGAGTCACCTATGAGGGTATGATATACCAAGGTGAGAAAGAACTCAGATGGAAGAATATGAGATGATTAAGGTTCTTGGGAAGCACCATGGGAAAGGGTGAAGCCACATGGGAGCCATTATGGACATATGAAAGGCTTATCCTATTTGTTTGCTTGATTGATGGAATTTTGAGGGAAAAATTCTTATAAGAGGGGGAGGATGTTACAACCGCAATTTTTGGGTTTATTTGGTGAGAAATGTAATTTCTCGTATTAAAGATATTTGAACAAATAATGATATAATATGGTCTGAATAAGTGGATTTCATTTACAATAGCCTTGATGGTTGTTTTGTGGGTTTTATCGGCTATTGGGCCCAATAAAGGAAAAGACAAAAGAAATTCCACTATTGTCGAGTAAATAAGAAAATAGAGAAAACGAAAAGTGTGGAAACCTCTAGAAGGCAAATCCAAAGAGGGATTCCATGCCTCTTGGGTTCCAAGGAGTATAAAGTTGCATGAAGAGTGCAATAAGAAAAGAAAAGATCAATTAAGTATTTCTTTATTAAGAAAGAAATTGAAAATATTGATGAAATGTGGGAAATAAGTGAAAAGAGGTATAATTGGGTTATCCTTGGTGGAATTTCGTATCCCAAGGATTTTTAATGATCAAAGGAATAACAATGATGTAAATAAAAGAGAAATAAAGAGAAATCCTCAAAACGAGTTATCTTAATAAGAAATACACATGATAATGAGAAATAATGCATTTAGATGCATCTAGAAGGATAATGAGTATCCCATAAAAAGGATTTCGAAATAATAGAGTTTCTTGGGGTCCAAGGAGTCCCAATGAAGCCGACGAGTAGTAGCCCAGCCGGTCATAGCTTGGGGCCCCTCAGGAAGGGTCCCAAGTTTGACTCTCGTTGGAAGCGCTGCTCGGAAATGAATTTCCCGCAGCGTCAGCCGGCCTCTAATGCGACTTATTGAGATGTCGGTGTGTGGGCGCACGGTTCTCCCGGGTTTACCATCCCTACTGTCTGGGCCTCCGCCTTGGGGGGTAGGTTCCCCCGCCAATAAAAAAAAGGTGTCCCAAAGAATAAAAATAGGAAAGAGAGAATACCCATAACCGAAAGTAAGAGGGTAATGTGATACATTATTATTATATTATGAAAGGAAGTATTTTCTATTAAATGAAAGTAGAATTTCATGCCATTAGAATGAAGGGCAAGTACTAAGAAGATAAAAGAAGAGATTTTCGTAATCCTAATATCCCAAGGACAATGAATGTCAAGAGGATATTTAGGAGAGAGAAGAGACTTGCTTCTCTTTCAAGGATTAGGATTCCTAATAGGAGGGGACTTGTTCCCTTTTAGATGAGGCTCTTAGGGTGAGGATATCCTCCCCTATAAAAGCGGTAGACCCTTGGATCGAGCTCTAGCAAATCCCAAGGATTCTTCTCTCTCTACCATTGTCTTCTTTGCATGTAAACCCTAGGGTAAAGGGGTAGAGCGCCCAAGGAGCAAATATGGACCGTTCCATGTGCTCTTTGGATGCAGGATGATCCCACGTTATCAACAGAGTGCTTGGTGGCCATCCCTTTGCCTGAACCAACGCACATCTGCAGCCGCACGGCTGCAATGACGGCCGCAGTTGCAAGCCCGTCGTGCACGGAAATGACCAGCTAGGTCGTGGTTTTTGTAGTGCTCTAGCTGCACCCAGGCATGGCGGAGTTGGGGTGGCCCTTGGCGGCAACCCCCGAGCCATGAGGAGGAAGGGGTGCGCCCATGCTTGTTGCAACTCGGCAGCCAGGGCAGCAGCCCTAGAGCAGCCCGAGGTTAAAGAAGGGAGAGCCATGTTGGACAATTATGCCCTACGTGGATTAATGAAGCAATCCACTTAACCAAGGGCATTTTGATCAATTCGAAATGTTTCCAAATCTACAACAACATTGCATGAGATCGGCCACATGGCGCTCTTGGATTGGCCCAAAGTATGTATTTTTGTGAAATTCGTATCTCGTTAACCATAGCTCGGATATACGCACATTATACATTAATTTTGCTCAGAAAAATGAGAGGAATCCAATAAAAATATATTTGAAGCCTAATTCTGATATTTAATGGGGATTAATGGATGATTAAAGTTGATATTATCTTGTTAGTGATAAAAAGGAACATTAGGAACAAAAAAGAGGATGTTTGCACATAATTAGTTTAATTGAGAGTTCATGTGCATAAGTATGCTTTAATGGGCCTTGAAACCTTAATATTAGTGAATGAGACTGTTAATGGCTTTAATTGATTAATTTCATGATTAAAGTTGGAATACGCTGAATCTAAGCTATTTTGAGTATAAAAGTTTGTAAATGTGGATAGGGTTTTCTGATGAATAAAAGATAAAATTAATGGTAAATGAAGTTCATATGCAAATTAGACTATAATGAACTTTGAATTGATGATAAATGAACATAATGATCTCGTCATGGATTAAAAGAATAAAAATAGTATCTTTAATGTAAAAGAGGTTTAAGAGGCTTAATTATGGATAATTATGCCTTTAATCCGAAATTGAGGTTTAGATGTTGAGATAATTAGGGTTTAAATAGTAAAAGATGAAGGGAAACCCTAATTGCAATAGAAACCCTAAAATTGGACTACAAACCCTAGGAAGAGAGCTAGATTTAATAGATCTTAATGACATGAGTAATAAAAGGAAATTGTATAATTGTTTCAAGATCTTATTGAATGCTTGATTGCCTATTGATTGATTGGAGTATTTTTGTCTCACATCAACTTGACAGGTATGTGGTTAATTATGGTTAATGATATTAGTTTCTGTAGGGTTTTCTGTATGTTTCCTTATATTGAATGCAATCTAAACCGTTGGATGTTCATACTTGCAAAATTATAAAGTCACTATGGTTATCACAATTATAAAGAAATGTGTATTCTCACACCTACATGCCACCCTGATGGAAGATGCCATAAAGGTCAGGCCCAAGAGGGTAGACCCATGGGCACCATGAGAGGTGACCCCAAACACAAAGCTCGGGAATGAGAAGGTGGTCTATGATGCATGACTATGGAGCACCATGAGAGGTGACTCCCATGCACTAAGCTCGAGATTGAGAAGGTGGCCTTAAGTCAATGGAAAAAGAGAAACCCTAGAGGGGTATGGCAGGGTTCAGACAAAAGCGGTAGAGAATGAAACATTGAAAATGTAAATTGTCTTGTTAAATAATTTGATTGTGACTGTTAAGTTGTTAGCCATATCTGTGAAATTTTGGATGTCCCCCCATACCGGCATATTCCGATATGTTGACCGACGTGTTGTTTGTCGACATTTTAGGTACAATCTTGAAAGGCACAAACCGTAAAGTGACACATCGTGAAAATAAGAAGTAAAGTACTAGGAGGGTTTGATAGAATAATTCAAGTTGTGGATAGATAGTTTTCGAAAGTTTTCAAAAGGTATGCAAAGTTTTATTTTAATACCAAATTTTAGTTTAGTTGGTAAATTTTATTAATTGTTATTGATTATTTGTCAAACCTTTGATCTAGGTTATTAAATAACGGATCTGATCTCTTGGTCTCCCTTAAGTGGGGGTTATGGGGAGACAGGGTCATTATAGTAGCCTGCCTCTGTTCTCCCCCATCTAGTAAGATTTCTTTCAGCAATCGATTTGGAGTAAAGGAGTTTCCCTTCCAACAGTTGAATCTTCTTCTTCTCAAGTAGATCCGTTCCTTGGCCTTGCTTGTTAGAGATGATGTCTGCCCATGATCTGGTCTTTGCTGCCACCCGGACAGAAGAGATGCTCCCCTGTGCTCCCGCCTTGCCTGGGTCCTTAGGCATCTCTACATTGATTCGCACCACCTCACCTACAAGATTGCCATGATGAATTGATGCCACCGTCGGCTTCACAATCGCCTCCTGAGTCACCTGCTAAATCACCCTAGAGTCTGGAGCCATCTTACAAGTTAGAAAATGCTTCAAGTTCTAATTACAGTCCAATGGTTTGATCCCAGTCTCCCTTATATATACTTGTTTTCTCTTTGATCATAGAATGGATAGATCATGGATGTCCATTCCAAATCACTGCACCCTAGAGTTTATTTCTAGTCTTGATCAATTTATTAGATTTGCTGAGGAACATAGGAAACAACCTGGAGATAGGTTCTACTATCCATGTAGGCATTGCGATAACAACTTGAAAGTCAGCACTAGTGACGAAATCAAAATTCATGTCATGTGCAATGAGATTGTACAAGGCTATATTGAATGACACTGGCATGGAGATATTTCAAACCTAAAATCAGTGGATGTCGATAGCAGTGCTTGTGTGGAAGATGAAATTGCCTCTGATGACATAGATGTGAATGAACCAGTTCCAGTAGACATCGTTGATGCAGTGCTGGATAGTTGTGGGGTAGAGCACACCGATCCACCTCCCATGTTTAGAAACATTTTGCATGATGATGAGAGACCGTTATACACATGTTATACTAAGTTTACAAAGCTTAGCACTGTATTGAGATTGTATAAGCTGAAAGCTAACAATAGATGGAGTGACAAAAGCTGCACGTCATTATTGTCTAGGTTGAAAGAAATTCTTCCTGAAGAAAATGAGCTGCCAATCTCACATACCAATTAAAGAAATTGTTGTGCCCAATGGGAATGGAGGCCAAGAAGATACATGCATGCCTGAATGATTGTGTATTATTTCAAAAGGACTATGTGGATTTGAAAGATTGTCCAAAATGTGGCATGTTAAGGTAAAAAATGATGACTTCAAGGGAATCCAAAAGTAGTTTTCCTGCCAAGGTGATGTGGTATATACCTATAATATCATAGTTTCAACGCTTGTTTGCCAATCTGATAGATGTGAAGAATTTGAGGTGGCATGCAGATGTTAAGAAAAAAAATGATTGGATCCTACGACATGCATCTGATTCCCCATAGTGGAAGAAGATGGATTTATTGTACCCTAAATTTGGTGAAGAAGTTAGGAATCTTAGACTTGAGCTTTGTGTAGATGGGATGAATCTGTATGGAACATTGAGTAGCCAACATAGCACTTGGCCAGTTATGCTTATTATATACCATCTTCCTCCCTAGTTGTGTATGAAAAATAAGTATGATATGTTGTCGTTGTTGATCTCGGGCCCTAAACAACCTGGAAATGATATTGATGTTTATCTTGAACCTCTGATTGATGACTTAAAGAAACTCTGGGGTGAAGGTGAGATGACCTATGATGCTTCATGAAGAGAGACATTTCATTTGCACGCTATGTTGTTTTGCACTGTTAATGACTTTCCAACATATGGTAATTTATCTAGATATAGTGTCAAAGGATCTAAAGTGTGTCCTATATGTGAAGATAACACTGATTCAATACAAATAAAACATGGCGGAAAGACTGTATATCTTGGTCATCGAAGGTTTCTTCCAAAATTCCATCTATATCGTAGGTTGTGCAAAGCGTGTAATGGATTGAATGAGGAATGGAGTGCACCTAAACCTATACCAGGGAAGGTTGTTTATGAAAGAATAACTGACTTTGTCAATGAATTTGTAAATCAACATGAAAGAATGCATAGTTCTCATCATCGAATTTGATCAACACATCATCAACACGCCCTCGAGGCATTTTCACCAATCTATCAGTCAACTGCAAGATACAGTGAGTTGGACCCAATTGTTCCATATGTAGTTCAGAAAACACATCATAGGATATCTGATTTACGCTAGAACCCAATTCAAGAAGATCTTGGTCTATGTGATGTGCTCCAATGTAACATGGGATGATGGGAGCACCAAGATTTTTCTCTTCCTTGGGACTGTGTGCTCTAGAATTGAGCTCAATTACTCAGTGAGCTTGACCTTCCTTCGTGTCCTTCCTATCATCTTCCTCTTGAACGTGGGCAAGTCTTTCAAGAACTTTGCTTGGGATGGAATTTTCTTGATCAAATCAAGCAAAGGAATGTTTATCTTGACCTGATTAAAGGTCTCCATAATGTCCTTGGTATGTTTCTTCTTCCTTTTTTTGGTGGATGGCTCTTCAAGTGCATCAGGGAGTGGAGGGAGTTGTGCTCCCAACTGACTCAAGTCCACATTATCATCAAGTGGTATCACTAGAATCACAATATCAGCTCTCAGTATCACAGTTTTAGCTCTCGATATCACATTATCATCACCCTAAATCTCAGTATCAACATCATTGATCACAATATCAACCCTCTCATCACTGACAGCGCTATCAATAGAAGTATCATGTGGTTGCTCCAAGGTCCTACCACTCTGACGTGGATTATTATCACACTAACAAACTCACTCATGGTTGAAATCCTTGAGTTTTTAACCAAAACCTTGTGCAATAATACCACCCACAAGCGAACGAGTCTTATCACAATATAGTTGAGGATCGAATCCCTATGGACAACATTTTTAAGAATATTTTACTAGTCAAATACAGTTGAATTAAGACTAATATTTAGAGAAAAGGTTGGTTGATTTGAGTTTAATAAAACTAAATGTGAGGAAAGTAAAGAGCAAGATTAAAGTTGATTAAAGATTAATGATATGGTATCACTGGGATAGTCTCGAGTTTCACCACCACTACACATGCAAACACATCCAATCACAAACACCCGGGAAAGATACAACTATCCAAAAAGAGCTGCTGCAAAACCCCCCATACGGGCATCAGGTTCGCGTAAGCATCACCATAGGTATCAGATGTCTCATCACCATCTGAATCACATACTTACTGCTCTGAAGATACAGATATCCAACTGAAGTTGTGAGCCCCCCTGTATGGGTGCCAGGCACATAGAAGTGTCACCGTGGGATAGATGACTCGTCACCTCATGGATCACACACTTATGACTTCAAGGAATCCCTTTCTATTTCTAGTCAGGGAGTCAACCGCGTTAACTGACATTCAAATCCTACATATTGAAGTTCTCGCACGATAGGAAAAGAACAAGATAAATGCAAGCAGGTGATCATTCCACAAGCACACATAGACGATTAACAACGAAATGAAAAGTTATATACATTGCCATGGAATGTTTAGTAAAAGGACATGTAAGCATGGGCAGCTGGGCTAGTCCCCACACCCCAGTGAAAGGGAACTACTTGCTCATGATGAGAGAAACAAGAAAAACAAGTGAGAGAGAGGATTCCTCCATGAGAATGATGAAGAAGATGATCGTAGCTTGGTAAAGAAACAATCTTCTACACAATGTCAGGGCAGATCTAGACAAGGAGGGAAGAACACCATGGCATACGGGGAAGATCTTCTCTCTCCACCTTCTCTTTCTTCTCATAGTCCTCACTCGCAGTTGGAGGAGCTACTCGTGGATGTGATGGAGGCATAGGAACGACGTAGTTGCAATAGATCTAGATCTAGATCTTGATGGAGTGGCTTGTAGATCTGGGTTTGCACCTTAGATCTTGGTGAACGAGGCAAAAGACCACCACAGAGGTAGGTTCTTGGCTATGGAGATCATCTCCTTAGGCCCATGACAGACCTGTAGCCTAATAGCGTTTGGAGATGATGTGTAAATGACTGGGGGTCGCATTCTATTTATAGGCAGGCTGGCACCAACTTACTTTGACGACCTTGGTAATTTGTAGTAGGTAGCGACTTTTTCCATGGTCGCGGATTTTGCATACTGCGGTCACGATTACTTTTGGTCGAGATCTTCCATCTTTGTTTAGCGGGTCATGGTTGTTCTCTCATTATGGATTGGTCATGATCTGCTATGCAGTGCTAATCGCTGCTTGCTTGGTCTGCAGGCTAGGGATGTAGGTGGTTGTAGGGAATGGTTACTTCTAGGGTAGGAGGCAGGGGCAAGCAAGGTAGGCGGCGATGCTGATGGGGTTGGGATTTGTAGGCTGATCGTGACCCAGGCCGAGGAGTGACCCATCTCCACCACAAGGAGCAGGTCACGATTATGGAATTGCGGTTGCAATCTTAAGACAGGTCATAGTTCTCTGGAGGCCGTGATTATGCATGGAGGACCACGGGGTATTGAGGCTAGTATGTGGATGGTGGAAGTCATAGTTGTTGCTATCGCTAGGGTGAGAAAAGGTAGAGGGGCGAGGCGGGAAGGTGATGGCAGATCGCGATGACAGAAACGGTAGAAGGAGGCTACGATTCTGAGGGAGGAGCAGAACACCACAGTCGCGGTCAAGGGAGATCGTGGTCGGGATCATGCAGCTGCGGTCGTGATGCGTTGTAGGTGAGGCGATAAAGGAGCAACCGGGAAGAGGTTGTGGGTGCATGTGAGTCGTATATGGAGGAGAGAGGAGAAGGTGCGACTAGTGGTTGTAACAGACAAAACCTAGTTGTGGTTGTTTGAGGGTGGAGAAGTCACAAGCTCAATGATAGGAGGCGGGGTGAGGGTCACGGTTAATCTGTGATGAAGTGATTGAGGTTGAAAACTAAGCCACGATCACAACTACTTTGCTTATGGTGGAAAGATAAGGGCACAATCTGGGTGTAGAGGAGATTGCGAGTCATGATCCTACTGGGGATCGCAGGCAGCAAAAGTGAAGGAGCATGTCTGGCATTTTGTGGAGAAAAACACCGCGGGCGCGGTTATGGAAGAAGTGTAGAAATGGAAGAGAGATGCAGGTCGTGTTCTCTTGTCTTGGTCATGATTCCTGCTGTTGGAACACCGATCACGATATTTGTAAGCGGTCGCGGTGTTGTGAGAGGGGGGATGTATACCACGATCTGTGGGAAGGGAACCCAGATCGCGGTGGATGGAACCACGAGCGGAAGAAGTGGGGGTCGCGATTAGTAGCAGACCGTGGCAGGAGCATGGTGCAACCGCGATTGGTGGAGGGTCGCGGTGTCTAGAAAAAAATCACGATCCAGCTGATGTGAGAGAGACACCGCGATCATGGTATAGGTGGGAAACAGATCGTGAGTTTGGGCAAGGTTGTTGGTCGTGGGAAAGGTTAGGGTTAGAGGGGGAGAAGGCGCCTTCAGTTGTCTTGGTTAAGTGAGGTCCCAATTAGGAGGTGGGATGAGAAGGTTGGGCCCACGTGCCCATAATTGACCTGTAAAAGAGGGATGACTCCAATTGAAATCAAGATGAAGTAAATTAAGCTAAGTAAGCTTGTGACTAGGGGACGACTTTTCGACCGGCACTGTACGGAAGACGGAACATGTACTCTTTGTATGTCCTAAAAGGAGACTATTCCTCACATGTTGTTCAGGTGTCCGAATGTGACAGAGATATGGGACCAAACTTCAAGGTAGATCCAGCAATGGATTGAAGACAGGAAGGATGGTGAGCTTCAAACAACTATGGAGGCTTCTTTACATGATATGACGTTGGAAGAGAGGAAGGTAGTCGTGGCAGTAATGACGACAATATGGCGTGGACAGTGCATGCGCGTTTTATAGTCGGGAATTGTCAACACCGGCATGCTGTTCCGTTGCGCCATGAGCTGGGTAAGAAGTGACGTGGACGGAGGCGGGAACGACGGAAGCAATGAAGCCCGGGCTGAGGGCGGGAGCGGAAGTAGCAGCACGGTCCATGCTGACATGAGGGGTCAGCAGAGGGGCGGGGACAACAGGGGAGCGCCTAGCAGTGTCGGGGTGAGCAGATGGAAACGACCGAAGCATGGTAAAGTAAAGATTAACGTGGATGCCTTGTGTGGGGAGGAGGGGACGGCGAGACTTGGAGCAGTGGCCAGGGATGAAGGGGGAGCAGTTGTAGGGATGATGGGGGCAAGAGTGATGACAGGGGGTGATATAGCTCTGATGGAAGTGATGGCGATTAGGGAAGCGCTGACATGGGCAAAGGAGAAAGGCTGGGACAAAATAGAAGTTGAATCAGACACCAAGGCAATCATACATGCATGCAACAGCAGCTGCCTCAGGAAAGACTACATTGGCTCCATGGTTGAAGATGTTATCCACCTGAAGAATTTATTTTCTTTCTGTAGTTTTAGTTATATTAGTCGTAGTTGTAACAAGGTTGCCCACGAGGTAGCAAATGTTGCACATAGGGGCCAAGTAGATAGATTTTCCTTTTCTCAGCATTTTCCTTCGAACTTTATGCCTTTTGTAATTAGTGATTTAGCTAATAGATGACGGGGAGTCACAATCATAGGGCTTCTCGTCCTTCCTCAAAAAAAAAAGCTAAGTATGCTTGCATATTAAAGGATATAGCGAATAAAAGTGAATAATTAGGGAAAAATTGGGCCAAACGAGGTGACTAAACCCAGATGAATGTGCATTCATGGAAATACCCCGAACGTAAATGTTGCTCGTCCTCGAGTAACACAAAATCTAAAAAAGGCACCAAATGAATATTTTCAACTCGTGTGATTTCCTTATCATCACATCACGATTGTTTCTTCTCTACACTGTATGACTATGCATCTCAACTTCCTGAGACCACTAAACACATCTTACCATATCTTCGTTCCCGAGTTCATTTCCCAACATCACTTCCTCTCTACTTTTCCAACCTCAAGCATGTCTAAGAGTTTCATAAGAGTCTAGAGACACCCACAGAACAACAAGTGTGCACATGATCTAACACTGGTGTTTTTCAAGATATTGGCAGAGTAGGCATTCATTGTGCCAGTAGGTGGAAAAGGGAGTGAAGGGGAGCATGGAATGAGGAAATAGATCTCTCCTCTATTTGACTCGAGATTTTTATTATATGGTTTCACTTTCATTGATTGCATATTTTTGTGTGAATCTCTCCTCTATTCGACTCGAGATTGCATTTTTTGTGTGCACATTGGCATTTTTTGTTGGTGGTATGCTCCTATTACACAATGAGGGGTATGGAAGAAGTGAATAAAGAGGGAGGAGGTGTGCCACCTCGAACTTAGGGTTTGACACTATTTGGGCTATTTTTGTTTCTTTTTGATGGACGAAGGGGTAAGAAGACTATGGAAGAAGTGTAGAAGAGAGTCCATATTAGAACGCAACTTGATTTACAATTCAGTGCACCAAATTGTTCTCCTTATCATACTCTACTCAAATAATGACTTTATGTGGATCCGGTGGACATTCCATGCTATTGTTCCACTACTCGGTTAGGAAGCACAATGTGTTTGATCCCTCTCAGTTCGACAGATACTTGCCATTTTTACGGATCATGATGTTAGGATTCATAAGCTTCACACGGTGATTTCTAACCATTGGCTAGTTTCAGAAGTTGTCCCCCTTGATGTTTTTCTTCGAATAAGGAGGCTATAATGATTCAACATTGCATGGAAAAATAGGATAGCCAACTAGGTAAATGCTTTTATTGAAATAAAAGCGTCAAAACTTCATCAAGTTTCTATACAAACTACTTTGAAAACTTCAAAATTTTTGAAATTTTTTGAAAAATTTGCTCAAAATTGCAAAGATGAAATCTTAAATCTAAAATAGGTAGGAGAGGGTGGAAAGTAAAGTACGTACCTCCCACCCTCCACCACGAACATATAAATTTGCTCGTCTTGAGCAAACTCTAAAGTTGAGATGGAGGGGAAAACTCATGCTAGTTGGACCATCATATGTGGTTGCATGCCAATCAGTGTGTGTCCTCCATCTAAAATAAACCTCGCAAATGAAAATTATTAGGATGTAAGATTGCACCTTATGATGCATTATCTACCACATGCAAAATTGTCTAATTTAAAACTGAAAATAAAAACTAAGCTAAGGATCAGGTTGCCTCCCGACAAGCGCCTTTGTTTTTTGTCCTTGGCTCGACTTGATTTCTTCAATTTTCTGGTAGATATGTCAGTTTGGACAAATTCATCTATTCATTTGTGATAGTATCAACTATGGTGATATATCTTTTCAAGTGTTAGCCATTTGCCACAAAATCGCCTGACTTTTCACTCCATAAAGTGAATGCACCATGTGGATAGATGCTTTTGACAATGTATGGTCCAGACTAGTGAGAATGGAGTTTCCTTGGGAATAACCTCAGTCTTGAGTTGAACAGTAGAACTTGGTCTCCCACTTGAATTTCCTTCCTCTTCAGATGACCATCATGCCAAAGTTTCGTGCGTTCCTTATACATTCGTGCATTCTCATAAGCCGTCATCCGAAGTTCTTCTAGCTCTTGAAGTTGCAGAATCCTAGCTTTGCTAGATTTCTTAATGTCAAAATTCAACTGCTTTATTGCCCACCATGCTTTATGTTCTAGATCCATTGGTAGGTGACATGATTTTCCATAGATAAGTCTGAAGAATGTTGTTCCAAGAGGAGATTTGAACGCGGTTCGGTAGGCCCATAAAGTGTCATTGATTTTCATTGACCAATCCTTTCGGTTGCGTCCTACTGTCTTTTCCAAGATAGTTTTGAGTTGATGGTTCAAAACCTCTACCTACCCACTTGTTTGTGGGTGGTAGGGGGAGGCTACCTTGTGCGTGACACCATATTTCCTTAATAGGGCTTGGAAGCTTCTTTCCAGAAAATGAGAACCTCCGTCAGATATCATTGTGCGTGGGACTCCAAAATGAGGAAATATAATATCTTTAAACATTTTAATGATGGGTTTTGAATCACTAGTAACCATTGGTATTGCCTCTACCCATTTGCGGACATAATCAACCGCGACTAGGATGTAGGAAAATCCATGTGAGGATGGGAATCGACCCATGTAGTCCACTCCCCAAACATCAAAAATCTCGACTTCTTGCCATAGCTTAAGTGGCATCTCATCTCTTTTCATTATGTTACCCATCCTCTGACACTTGTCGCATGACAAACCAAAGTTTTAGGCATCTCTGGATACAGTTATCCAAAAGAAACCACATCGTAAAACCTTCAAAGTAGTTTTCTTAGAACTCATATGGCCTCCAAATGGGCCTGAGTGGCATTGTTCTAAAACAAGACGAGCTTCTCCTCAGCTATACAACGTCTATAGAGACCATCAACATAGAGATTAAAGAGGTATGGATCATCCCAGTGATATTGGCTCGCATCATGCATGAATTATTTCAATGCATTGCCGGTACATTTGGGGTGGATGATGCCAGCGACAAGGTAGTTAATGTAGTCTGAGTACCAAGGGGTAGCTTCTGAGACTTTCATGAGATGGTCATCTAGAAGAGAGTCATTAATTGGTATAATCTCAGTTTCCAGAGTGTGGATATGACTTAAGTGGTCTGCTACAACATTTTCTGAGCCTCTCTTAACTCTAATCTCAATATCAATTTCTTACAATAAGAGAATCCATCTTATTAGCCTTGGTTTTGCATCTTTCTTTTTTAGGAGGTAACAAATAGTAGCATGATCTGTGTAGACAATGACCTTCGAACTAATGAGGTAGGATCTAAACTTATCAAAGGAATATATGACTGCTAGGAGTTCCTTCTCAGTAGTTGCATAGTTCCTCTAAGCTTCGTCAAGGGTCTTCGATGCATAATAGATGACATGATGTTTGTTCTCTATACATTGGCCCAAAATGGCACCCATAGTGTAGTCACTGGCATCACGCATAATTTCAAATGGGTGATCCCAATCAAGGGCTCAAATGATGGGTGTTGTTGTAAGGACATGCTTTAGATTTTTGAAACTCTTAATACATTCTTCATCAAAATAGAAGTCAGTGTCCTTCAGCAACAAGTTTGTCATGGGCTTGGTTATCTTGGAGAAATCCTTGATAAACCTTCTTTAGAAGCCCGCATGACCAAGGAATGTACAGACTTCTCTTACATTGGTTGGGATAGTGAGTTTAGAAATTACTTCAATCTTTTCTTTGTCTACTTCAATTCCTCAACTACTGACCCTATGGCCAAGGACAATGCCTTCTTTTACCATAAAGTGACATTTCTCCCAATTCAGCACTAGATGTGCTTCTTTGCATCATTTGAGGATGAGGGAGAGGTGCTTGAGGAACAAATCATATAAATCCCCATATTCAGAGAAATCATCCATGAAAACTTCCATTATGGTTTCAGTTAAAACAACAAATATGGCTTCCATGCAGCGTTGGAAGGTTGCAGACGCATTGTAGAGCCCGAATGGCATCCTTCTAAAAGTGTATGTTCTAAAGGCGCATGTAAAAGTAGTTTTCTCTTGGTGATCTGGATGTATAGGAATTTGATAGAATCTAGAGTAACCATTGAGATAGCAGAAATATTCCTGGTGAGCCAATCTCTCTAAGACTTGATCTAGGAAAGGCATCGGGAAATGATCCTTGCGTGTGTCCTTATTCAACTTCCTATAATCGATGCACATCCTCCACCTGGTTATTGTTTGAGTGGGGATGAGTTCATTATATTCATTATGTATCACAGTAGTGCCACCTTTCTTTGAAACAACATGTACATGACTCACCCAAGGTTAGTCAGATATCGGATAGATGATTATGGTAGTGAGCAACTTGGTTACTTCGAGGCATACTACTTCCTTCATATTAGGATTCAACTTCCATTGATGCTCAACAGTCGGCTTGTGGTCTTCCACGATAGGGATTTTGTGCATGCAAAGCGCTTGACTGACCCCGATGAGATCACTCATCTTGTATTCGTTAGCTTTCATTCTTTCCTATAATTCTTTCATGAGTTTATCTTCTTGTTCGGTTGTTAGATCGAAATTTATAATAACTGGACAAACCTTGAGATCATCCAAAAACACATACTTCAGTCCTTTGGGCAGGGGCTTCATTTCAGGGGCTTCTGGCTTCTCACATGGCTCTTCAGTTACATTCACAGCTTTGAGTTCCTCGAACCTAGCTTCAGGATCTTCTTCTACAAAGTCGAGGTGAAGGATACAATCCTTAACTTGTTCGCTGATGGAATTATCAGCATATGGGTTTGTTAGAGCCACTTCTAAAGGAATGTCTTGTTCATATTCCTCTTGTCTGAGGAGTGACATTTTCTCAATGCCATCAATCAAATAGACTTTTTCCTGCATGCTCGTTCTTCGCATGCTTTCAAAAACATTGAACTTGAGGGTTTCTTTACCTAGTATAAGCAACAAGGTACCTATTTCAACATCAATCAATGCTCTTGTAGTGGCAAGGAATGGACGGCCAAAGATAAGAGGGTATATAGCATCTTCCTTTATGTCCATGATGACAAAGTCACATGGGACATAAGAGTCTTTACCAAACTTGAGAAGGACATCTTCAATGATTCCCAAAGGAAGATTCATAGAGTTATCTACAAGTTGTATGGTCATTCTAGTTGGGAGTAGTTCTTCAAACCCTAGCCTCTTGCAAAGTCTAAGTGGCATGATAGAGATGCTAGAATCGAGATCGGCTAATACCTTCTTACATGATGAGTCACCGATATGGCATGAAATCCCAAAGGATCCTAGATCTTTCGACTTATTGGGCATCTTTCTCTGGATGATATCGGAAGTGGTTGTTGCTAACTTAACTGTCTAGTAATCTTCAGTGATATACTTCCTTGTGAGGAGAGACTTTAAGTATTTAGTCTAGGCTGGTATCTCAGCCAACGCATCTAGAAAGGGTATATCAACATGAAGCTTCTTCATAGCTTCCTTGAACTTGTTGAATCGAGTATTGAGATTTGTCTGCTTCAAATGAGCTGGGAAAGGAGGATGAGGCTTGTACACTGGCACATCTGACTTCGATGTTCCTTTTTTTGCAGCAGTTGATTTTTTAGAACCTTCCTTGTTCATCTTATCATCATTCGCTGGCTCTTTTGATTGAGACGCAGATGTTGTAGAGTCTTGGACAACCTCAGAGTCATCCTCATCTGTAATAACCACAGGTGCCTTGACAGGAGGATCATAATAGTCTTTTCTAGACCTCGTGGTGATAGCCTTCAATTGCTCTTGATGCTTAGGATTATTCTCTGATTGGCCAGCAATTGCTCAAGAAGGTGGCTTCATGCCAGATGCAAGCTGAGCTAGTTGAGATTCAATAGCCTTCTGATGGGCTTGTTGGTTAGCTATCATAGTCTGCTGCAACTGTAACATTTTCTCAAAAGCTGAGAGCTTGTCATCAGGAGGGATAGGACTAGTTTGTTGTCCTTGTTGTTGTTGTTGATAGGGGACTTGGTTGGGATTCTGGAACCAAGAATTATTCTGATAATTGTTGTAGTTTCTATTCTGGAAGTTACCTCTAATGTTCCCTTGATTCCCAAAATTTTGTTTTTGGTTATACTGGAATCCTGGCGGGCCTCGTTGTTGATTATTTGACCCAAGGTGTCACGAGTTTTCCGCTCCTGAAGCGTTTCCATATCGAAAACTTGGATGGTTCCTATTCTGATTTAGATTATAATACCCCTCACCAGGGATAGTGTTGAAAACATTCAGATTTTCCATTTGACCATTATCTCCTTGGGCACAATTATTGCCCAGAACGACATCATAGAGAATGTTACAGGCCAGAGTAAAGTGGTTGGTTCCTTTACATGCTTCACAAAATAGTGAAGCTGACTTGACTTATTCTTGTTGTTGAGGGGGTGAACGTGTTCTTTCATAGGCGGCAAAAGATGATTCAAGTTGGCCTTGCTTGGCAACTAGAAGCTTAAGAGACTCAGCAATAAACTTGTACTTGAGAGTAGCTTTTTCCATAACTACCTTCAACACTCCTTTACTTATGGGTCTACCCTAGTTGGCTTGATTTTCAGCTCCAAGGGTGACAACATTCAATGCATTGTCATAACTTTAACACATGAAGTTTCCCCCAGATGAGGAGTCTAAAAACTTCTTGATATCATCATCCACACATATAAATGATTTTGATGAGTTGATTCTTAGGAATGCCATGATGTGGGCACTTTCATAGGATCTCTTTATATCTTTCCCATGCTTCAACTAGGGATTCTCCAGGGACCTAAGTTAATTGTTTTATTCGGCCCCTAATTTCATAGGTGAGTGAAGGAGGATAGATTTTTTCTAGAAAAACATTTTGAAGTTGTTCCCAAGTGGTAATGGGTTCACATTGTAAGGATTTATGCCAACTCATGGCTCTATCAATGAGAGAATACTTGAAGAGATGGAGTCTGATGGCATCATCAGAGATGCCATTTTGCTTTGTCATAGCACACAGATCAATAAACCTCAGAATATGTGCTTGACTGTATTCTCCTTACTTACCATAGAAATGGCTATTCTGAAGTAGTCTAATCCAATGTGCTCTTATCTCAAAATTAGGATAATTGATGGGAGGAGGTTGAACTAGGTGATGAATGTCAACAACTTTAGGGATCGATAATTCTCTAAGGTCCTTTTGTAACTCAGCTAGTTGAGATGCTGCTTGGGCTGCTTCGATTTCCTCTTGAATAGCTACTCGGGCTTCTTGCATAAGCCTGTCTCTTTGCGCATTAAGCGCTTGAGCTACCCTTTGGGCAATTTCCTCCTCTTGTGCCATCCTTGCTTGGTTCTCTCTGTACTGTCGATGAAAGGTTCTGTCTATCTCAGGGTCAAAGCTAGTAGAGAGTCTAGGACTATCCGAATGGCGCATACACTAGACTTTGTGGGTACCTAGGATGGAAAGGTCTTTCGGTAGTAAGATGGAAAGGGTAGAACCAAATTCAAGTATATATGATCGATAGTATCAAAAGGTAAAAGAAAAATCCTAGATTAGCCTTAATAGAACTAGATTTAACTAGATGATTATGTTATCCCTAACAACTGTGCCGAAATTTGACGTGGATTATTATCGCACTAACATACTCACTCAGGGTTGAAATCCTTGAGTTTTTAACCAAAACCTTGTGCAATAATACCACCCGCAAGCAGACGGGTCTTATCACAGTATAGTTGAGGATCGAATCCCAAGGGACAACATTTTTAAGAATCTTTTACTAGTCAAATCTAGTTGAATGAAGACTAATATTTAGAACAAAGGTTGGTTGATTTGAGTTTAATAAAACTAAATGCAAGGAAAGTAAAGAGCAAGATTAAAAGTTGATTAAAGATTAATGATATGGAATCGTTGGGATAGTCCCGGGTTTCACCACCACTACACATGAAAACACATCCAATCACAAACATCCAGACAAGATATAACTATCCAAAAAGAGATGCTGCAAAACCCCCATATGGGCTTCATGTTCTTGTAAGCATCACCATAGGTATTAGATGTCATGTCGCCATCTGGATCACATACTTACCACTCCGAAGATATAGATATCCAACTGAAGTAGCGGGGCCCCCTGTATGGGCGTCAGGCACACAAAATCATCAATGTGGGATAGATGACTTGTCACCTCACAGATCACACGCTTACGACTTCAGGGAATCACTTTCTATCTCTAGTTAGCGAGTCAACCACGTTAACCGACATTCAAATCCTACATATTGAAGTTCTCACAAGATAGGAAAAGAACAAGATAAATTCAAGTAGGTGATCAATCCACAAGCACACATCTATGATTAACAACAAAATGAAAAGTTATATACATTTCCATGGAATGTTTAGTAAAAGGACATGTAAGCATGGGCAGCGGGGCCAGTCCCCACACCCCAGTGAAAGGGAACTACTCCCTCATGATGAGAGAAACAAGAAAAACAAGAGAGAGAGAGGATTTCACCATGACCATGGTGAAGAAGATTATCACAGCTCAGTGGAGAAACAATCTTCTACACAACGTCGGGGAAGATCTGGACGAGGAGGCAAGAACACAACAATAGACGGGGTAGATCTTCTCTCTCCACCTTCTCTTTCTTCTCGTAATCCTCACTCGCAGTAGGAGGAGTTGCTTGTGGATGTGATGGCGGCATAGGAACTATATAGTTGCAATAGATCTTGATTTGGATCTAGATCTACATCTAGATCTGGATGGAGTGGCTTGCAGATCTGGGTTTGCACCTTAGATCTGGGTGAACGAGGCTCAAGACCACCATGGAGGTAGGTTCTTGGCTATGGAGATCGTCTCCTTAGGCCCAGGATAGACCTGCAGCCTAATGACATCTGGAGATGATGAGTAAATGGTCGGGGGTCGCGTTTTATTTATAGGCAGGCTGGCACCCACATACTTTCATGACCTTGGTAATTTGTAGTAGGTCACATATTTTGCCGTGGTCACAACTTTTGCATGCCACAGTCATGATTACTTTTGCTCGCGATCTTCCATATTTGTTTAGTGGGTCACGGTTGTGCTCTCATGACCGCTTGGTCACGATCTTCTACGCAGTGTTGATCACTGTTTGCTTGGTCTGTAGGCTAGGACTACAGGTGGATGTAGGTAGAAGGGGTAAGCAGGGCAGGCGGCAATGCTGATGGGGTTGGGATATATAGGGTGATCATGACCTAGGCCGAGGAATGACCCCTCTCCATCGTGGGGACTAGATCGTGATTATGGGATCGCGGTCGCAATTTTGAGATAGGTCGCGGTTCTCTGGAGGTCACGATTATGTGTGGAGGACCTCGAGGTGTTGAGGCTAGCAGGTGGATGGTGGAAGTCACTGATGTTGCTGCCACTAGGGTGAGAAAAGGTAGAGGGGCGAGGTGGGAAGGTGATGGCAGATCATGATGATGAAAATAGGAGCAGGAAGCCATGATTCTGAGGGAGGAGCAGAACACCGCAACCATGGTCATGGTAGATTGCAGTCGTGATCATGAATCCACAGTCGTGATGCATTATAGGTGAGGCGATGGAGGAGCGACCGAGAGGAAGTTGCGGGTGCATGTGATTCATGAACGGAGCAGAGAGGAGAAGGTGTGACCAGTGGTTGTAGCAGATAAAACATGGTTGCGGTTGTTTGAAGGTGGAGAAGCCACAAGCTCGAGGATAGGAAGTGGGGTGAGGGTCACGGTTAATCTGTGATGAAGTGATCACGGTTGGAAGCTAAGCCACGGTCGTAGCTACTTTGCTGATGGTGGAAAGATAAGGGCACGATCTTGGTATAGAGGAGATCACGGGTTGTGATCCTATTGGTGATCGCGGGCTGGCAAAGTGAAGGAGTAGGTCGCGGCATTTTGTGGAGAAAAACACCACGAGCGCGGTTATGGCAGATGCGTAGAAATGGAAGAGAGATGCAGGTCATGATCTCTTAGCTTGGTCATGATTCTTGTTGTTGGAACACCTGTTGCGATCTTTGTAAGCGGTCGTGGTGTTGTGAGAGGGGGGATGTAGACCGCGATCTGTGGGAAGGGAACCCATGTCGCGGTAGATGGAACCGCGGGCAGGAGAAGTGGGGGTCGCAATTAGTAGCAGACCACATGAGGAGCATGGTGCAATCGTGATCGGTGGAGGGTTACAATGTCTAGTAAAAAAGCACAATCCAGCTGATGTGAGAGAGACACCGCAATCGTTGTATAGGTGGGAAACAGATCGCGAGTTTGGGCAAGGTTGTTGGCCACGGGAAAGGTTAGGGTTAGAGGAGGAGAAGACTCCTTCAGTTGTCTTGGTTAAGCGAGGCCCCAATTAGGAGGTGGGCTAAGAAGGTTGGGACCACGTGCCCATATTTGACTTGTAAAAGAGGGATGACTCCAATTAAAATCAAAATGAAGTCAACTAAGCTAAATATGCTTGTATATTAAAGGATATAGCGAATAAAAGTGAATAATTAGGGCAAAATTGGGCCAAATGAGGTAACTGAACCCAAATGAATGTGCATTCATCACACTTCTCAAAATAGTCACTGGCTTAACGAGCTCATGCGTAGTGGAAGAGTAAGATTGTGTATGTGGTTGTGACTGTTGAGGTGGTGATGGAGGCCTTAAGTGTGGTGTATTTGGGTTTTGGAGGATAAATCATGGTTGGGGTTGTTTTTGTGGTGGATGGGGGTGATATTGTGGAGGGGTCCATTGGTATGAGTGAGATGGAGGATATTGATAGTTGTAAGGGGGGTGTCGGAGGAGAATATGGATGTGGTGTTCCTTGGTACTAGTGAAGTGGGGGTACATGGCCTTATGGTGGGACATAAGAACCTTGAGTAGTTCTCACAAACTACCATCATTTTTTGGATTGGCCATGGGTTGAGACGGGAGCCTCCCCTCTTCACGGAGGGCATGTGAATGGGAGATTTATTCAAGCCTTTGTTCAAGTTAGCTAATGTTTTTTCCTTGAGAGGACACCTCTTTCTTCACTTCATCATGGTTCCTTGGCCTTCCAAGAACTTTGTCCTCAAACTTGGAGCAATAATTGCACCCATGGTGTTTCCTTTGCTTCCCTTGTCCCTCCACATTTTGTTGTTTCCATGAGAAGTTTGGATGATTCCCCCACTCAGGAGTATAAGAGTTGGACATCGGGCCTTGGTTATATCAGTTTACAAAGGCTTGCAAAGCATGTACTTATTCTTCCTCAGCCTCAACTACCATAGTTGACTGGCTAGAATAACCACTAGTTTGGTTCTTCATCATGTTCATCATATCCGCCATCATTTTCATAATGTTAGGATTGGCTGTAGCTTGGGATGGAACTATTGGAGGAGGTGGAGGGGTGTAGTTTCGGTCACAATGTTCAGCTTTAGTTGAAGCCCGATGGCAAGAATTCTTAGCAAGGTGCTCAAATAAGGGCCATGAATCCTCTCATGGCTTTGCTAGGAAGCTGCCTCCACATGACAATTCAACATTGTTTTGGCTCAACTCTACTAGTCTAGTGTAGAATGCTCGAACCAGATGACACAAAGGTACCTCATGATGGGGGCAGTCATGTACGATCTTTTGGAACCTTTCCCACACCTCGTGAAAGGGTTCATTTTCTTTTTGTGAGAAGGCAATGATACATCTTCACATCTGGGTTAGCTTGGCAATTGGGAAGAACTTCTGAAGAAACTCATTTTTTATTGTGTTCCATGTCACCAACTTAGACTTAGAGTTGTACCATTCCTTGGATTTTTCTTTTAGAGAGAAGGGGAATAAGGTTTTACGGATTGAGTCATCAATGGTGGTAGGTGTGCAAAAAGTGGAGAAAGTTTCAAGGAAGGCATTGATATGGTGGTAGGGGTTGTCATTCTCTATCACATAGTTAGTGGGAAGGAGTCCAAGAAATGTGGGTGGAATGGATAATTGTTGACCCGACATTTGGTCAACTAGGGTGGCAATTGGGGAGTTGTAGTTCCCTAGGGTGAAGTATTCATGGAGAGGGCAGTTGGGTTATTGTTGGATATCCCCAGAAGGGATTTGAGCTTCATGGTCACCCATCTCAATTTCCCAGTGTTGCTTGTGTCAGCTTTGGTATCTCCTTCTACCTATCTCAGGGTCGTATCACACCATCTTGGTACAATTCGAGTGCATATTGTGCATGCACAATTGTCACCTGCACAACACACAAACAAGCAACAAAAACCAAGTTCGAAAGACAATATGAAAAAGTAAACAAAGAATAACAATAGAAATGGTGAGGGTAGTAGGAAAGGCTAAGCTACACTAACTAGCTAGGCCGAGTGCCTCTATCCTCGACTACGACACCAAAAAGCTTGGTGTGATCTTCTCAGGGCCACACACTAGCCAACTAAAGGTGACTAGATGCAACCCGAAGGGAAAACACACATATCTCTCAAAATTTGTATATGGACCTAGTACAATGCAAAATCTCAACTAATCACACCTACCCACAAGCGCATGGGGTCATTATGTAGTATAGGCTAGTGGTAAGATCAGGGACAATCCTTAGGGATAGAAGGGGAACTACAACTAGGCTATGTTAGCTATGTTCCTAAAGCGTAGTATAGGGATTGAGAGTTTAAAGTTGATTTTGGTTTTATTATGATATGATTGCGACCAAGAAAGAGAAAGAAAGAAACTAATTTAACAAAAACCCTAGTTTACCTTAAGCAAATTAGGACTAAGAAACTAGGCAAGACAACCAACTAAACTAGAGAAAGGAGTTACACTACACTAGCAAGGCAATTTATCAACTAAGAAGCAAGATAAGCAACAAGATGAGCTACAGCCTAAGTTATCACTAGCTTGATAAATTAACACAACCAAGCCCAAATCATTCCCTAACTACTTGATAAAGAACTAACTATCAAGAACTAAGCAGTTGAATAAGAATGACAAAGGCAATTTACAAAGCTATCATTAACAAGCTAAGAAGGCAAAGGTGGATTTTAAGAAATTAGATGGATAGGTGGGCCATTTGGGAATGAAACTTGATATTAGTTGGGGGAAGGTCAACATAGAAAGCAAAACTCATATTTCCATAGAGATTGTGAAACCAAACAACAAGGCAAGTGCTATTAGAATATACCCTATACTACTAGTTCAAGAAATATGGCTAGGAGTAATTCTAATAGGACTTGGCAAGTCTAGGTTTCTAGGGTAAGTGGTATTATGGAAATTGAGAGACAAGGATAGGAATAGGAGTAGATATGAGGGTGTTTCACCTCATGTTACTTGCAATATAACCTTTAGAAAACTCTAGGAAATTGCACTAATCACACTTCCACTAGCTACTTGGATGTCACAGCTACTTGTAGAACAAGTGAGATGTATGTAGGAACAAAGGTGGCTAGCTAGGGATAAACTAATTGGACCTAGGAGCCATTCCTTAGATTGCCACATACATTCCATTTTACCCTAGAAGCTAGTGGCTAGCTAGGGATCAACTAATTGGAGCTAGGAGCCATTCCTAAGATTGCCACATACAACCTATTTTCCTCTAGAAGCTAAGTGTCATCAAGCATCAACAAACAAGAAATTTATGTTTAAAGCACAAACAACATGAAAGATTATGGGAAATGAGATAGAATCAAGAGGCAATAATCATAGAATGGAATTATGTTCAATACAAGTTATTTTCCCCAACATGGTATCAAAGTCACATTTTAACCCCAAACAGCCCACCACTTAGGGCTTATCTAGACATGCTCAAGCAAAAGATAAAAGAAATGAGAAGAATGGGGTAGGAATCCATGTACCTCGGACTCGATTCTTCTTCTTCACCTCCTAGCTATGTAGGGCATGTCTCCTCCTCCATGGGCTGTGAAAAGCATGAGGATATGTGGTATTATGGAAGGGAACCTAGCAAACTAGGTTTGTATGGTGGAAATGGAGTGGAATATGGAGTGGGATGTAGGTGAGTGGAGTAAATACAAGGAAGGGAATGAAGGAGATATAGAGTACATAGGAAAAAGCTAAGGGAAGCTAACCTTCATTCTACGACCTCCACCTATGTATATATAGGTGGAGTGGGGGCACTAGGGTATGTAGTGGCAAAATGGAAAAGTCAGTGGAGAAAATGGGTAGGTTAAGGTGGTCATCACAGCCATGGTGGGGGTTGCATGCCATGGTCATGGGAAGTGGAATTCCCTAGGTGGAAAGTGGAGTTGGAAGTGTAAGTGTGTATGGTGTCCAAGATCATTCGGGGGTGCCACAATTGTGTTGGGTGTAGGATACCACGACCATGTGGGATACCATGGCTGTATTGGAGGAGGTTTCCACAGGCGAGGTCACTCTATGGTCGTTTTTTCTTCATCTCACCATGGTCGCGGTGAGCACCACAAGTGAGGTGGCCTACAAGGGACACAGTCATGTTGATGGCCATGACCATGGTCATTCATGTATAAATTGAGCCAAGTCCCTGTTTTCTTCATTCATAAATCGCCACAGTCATGTTGCTGACCAGGGGTGAGGTGGGAAGCTCTAGGCACAGCCGTTCTGCGGACCATAAACATGGGGTCTTTGGTGACCATAGTCATTTTTTTGACCATGGTCGTAGTCATTCATGTACAATCTTGGTGACTTCCCTATAACTTTTGGAGCTTAGTTCCCCACCACCGTGGTTATATGTCACAAGCGTTTTGGGGCTTCTTGGTGTTGATCTCCACTTTAATTTCTTCATATAGCCTCCTTTTGGTTTGAATTGCTCTTGTGCATCTAAGGGAAGCTTCGGGAAGAGGTAGGTTGAATATTGGGGTGTAAGAACCCAAAGATGTTCTTCATCTCTCTCACATGCATCAATGCATGCATAAGTACCTTGAAATACATACAAAAAGAGGCATAAGTGCAATTGTCATAAATAATTATATTGGAGGAAATAGCTTGTAATCTATGATTTTCAGATGTGATTCTCATGCAAAAAGACACAAGATGAAGATCTAAAATAGGGCTGCATCAATAGTCCATTTTTCAATAGGTTTAAAATAAGAGACCCAGATCCAAGGTAGAATATGATTGAGTTCAAATTTGTGGCATGAATATGAAAATGGAATAGACTATACCTTCTAATTCAAAATCATTTAGCATTTACTAACATTCTAGAAAAGGAATTGGTTGGACCTGAGCCAAAAATTAGATAAAACCAAACCTATAAACAATAGACCCTAAATTGATTATCACCCACATTTTTCCATGCATGATTTATATATATTGTTGATGATGGATATAAGGATATCATGTACTTTTGGTTTTTAATTAATGATGGCAATACCAATTTATTTACGCATTATCTGATCATTGTGATATTAATGGAATAATAAATGTCCTTATAATGATTGGTACAAGGATATAGGACTTCAATTACATTACTTGAACATGAGATCCTAATGGATTCTAAGAAACAAATTACTAAAGTGTCCCTATTCAAGTATTATATTGGATTTGACAACAATAATACATGTGAAACTAGTATGCATTGAGACTTATGACTAAGTCTCATGGGTAATAGGATTTGGATACCAAGCCAGACACACAACTACTTGTTAGACAATAAGTATAATGCGCATACATGCCTACATAGTGATGCATGGACCGTTATATTATAGTCATAATCAACTCTTAAATGCAACAATGGTGTCATGGTCCTTCCTCCTAGAGTCACTATAATGGTGATATGACAACCATCATATTTTGGCATTATCCAACATGATCTTGAAGAAGATTTTCGTAAAGGTAGTGATTGGGTGTCATGACAATCATATTATGCATTGTGGTTTATGTAGAAGAAATTTTTCCCTCCCTTATAATGGGAGTGATATCTAAGACCTCTTAACAAGTGAGATTACATAAATGCATGACCATGCTCATGTGAGTCAGTATATGATATTGAGATCATTTGCATCTTGCAAGTCTACATAGTTATGAAGGAACTTCAATTGAACATAATGAGGATGGTGTGTCTATGCCTCTATTTCTATTTGGATATCTATGACAAACATATTATACAACATGATGATGTTGTTAGTTGATGTTCTAGTTGTAAGGCCCCATAAATTTCTAAAACTTTTGAAAAATCTTAACTAACATAATTTAATGCTTAGAACATTAATATAACCTTTTTATTTGCTTTGGAATCATAATAAATGCTTAATATTCAAATTTGGTCCAATATGGACACTGTTTGAGGAAGTTATGTAATTTTAGGTACATTTTGGACTTTTCTATAATGTACCCAATTGAGAGGTTTTCTTCACAAATTGTCACATCAATTATATTCCTTAAATGTTATCTTATCATTCTTGAGATTTTTGGTCCATGGGGTACTCAATTGCACCTTGCTTTCGAAGAGGTTCCTTTCTATGTTGAACTAGGGTTCATCCCCCATGGATGAGCCACCTTCAAGGCTATCAAATGATGGTTCCATTGGTTTGGGAAACATCCGGTGGCCAACAACTGATGTAACATCTGGTGCTCATCACAATATTTCTCTAATTCAATAATTCATGATGGTTTGGTTCACATGAACCCATGGTTCACTTATAAGGTGATAAATGATGGTTCAACCACTTTTTGACCTAAACCCATGAACAAACAATGATACCTTTGACCAACAGATGGTGGTGGACCTGGGAGGTCATAAACCGATGTCCCAAAAGTCCCCAACATCCGTTGGACCTACTTCTTGCTCATCCATGGAAGCTTTAAGCCATGGACACATGGAGAGCTTCTTGTACACCTCATGCTTCTTCTCTGCCTTATCCTCCAAGCTTTATATACTTATCCTTAAGCTCCCAAACGAAAATTTTGCTATTTACCTCTTCCCATCCTCTAAACACATTTCTCCCTCTCTATTTAGTAATATAGGACATGTCCAAGTTGGTGGAACCTCCTAGGGTTTCATTTTGCTTCCTTTAGGGTTTCTAAAGCTCCTTCTTGGTGATCTTGACCTAAATGAGTAAGTATCCCCTTCTCTCCTCCATTTCTTTCTCTGTTATTTTCCTCCTACCTTTCTCTAGGTTGTAGTGCTTCTTTTCAATGGTATAAGTTGCTCTAGAACTCAATAATCTACCTTTCTTGCTCTTTCCTCTAGGGTTTTTGCTTCCTTCTGGAGAAGGGTGCCTATTTGGATGAGTTCAGATCTATAACTTGGGTTTTCTTTCCTTCTTTTCTCTAGTTTCTTGCTTCTAGAAGTCTATTCTTGTCATTATAGGCAAGTTTTATAACCATATTCACTTATATTGCTTACTATAAGATTGTTAGCTCAAGTACTTGTCTAAAAATGGTGATTTAAGCCTTAAGAAGCCAAGCTTGCTTGAGATTTCGATTTTTGTGGTGTTCCCTATTCTATTTTTAGTTCTAGATGAACTTGTAATCATTTAAACATTCTACAAAAGGTACAAGGTGACTTGGTTTAGGTTGTTCTACCAACTGATGGTGCGAAGAACCTAACAATCAATGGTCCAAATTAGGGTTTTCAAGCAATTCCTTCACAACCACATGACCCAATGGTGATAGCATGCAACAACAGATGGTGTTTCTATCATGAAAACTGATGGTGGTTCCAAGGATATTAATCGATGGTGACAACTAATGTTCATCCCTTAGGTTAGGGTTTTCCTTAATTAGAATCTTAATGATCAATCACTAAGTACCCTAATGATGCTATCAATCAATAGTGGCATTTGGTCATCATCTGATGGTGAAAAATGATAGTAGTGCTAATCCTACCAATAATGGTGACCCAAGATGTCAGAACTCTTGGTGGATCAGTTCACCACAACTGATGGTGAGACAAGATCTTAAATGTAGCTTCAAATTATCCCTAAACCAATGATCTCTAGGTTTAATGAATCTAATGGTTGTACCTATACTCTAATTGATGATTTTGAATAGTCAACTTGATCCAATGAATGAGATTTGATGCATCAACATTCAATGAATTATAATGAATCACATAGTCTTATAAGTGGTTTCTAATAATGATAATTTGATGGTACAACAACATTGAACTTGTAGTCTTACCTTTGCCCTCGTATGAGTATATTTGATAATCACCATAACAAGTGGATGTATACCCTTAATGAAACATGGCTTGTTATACCAACACTAGTATGACTAAATGATGGTGATTTCTTATAATTAGACCCCTTGAATGATCAATGTAATGATGTATTACACTCTTCTTGAATTGAAACCTCAATGTAGCACTAATTGAATATCATAGTTCCTTGCCATGTTAAAACCTATGGGATACATATGTGTTGAGAATCTTTTGAGCCTTGTTTAACGCCTACAATGATAATGATGATCTTCTAGGTATTAATGTGATGGTATTAATGACCTTTGGGTGTGTTTGAGCCCTGATTTAGCTAACATCCTCTTCATACTCCAATAAGAGTTAGAACCCTAGAACTTGTGATAAGAAATGGGTATCTTGAAATAGTATGATGACATGTGGTTCATTAAAGTGCAATGAATGATAGCATGTTATAATGTGATTGAGATTTATACGTCAAAGATAAATTGACTTAGTGTTTGCATGTCCATTTGAATGATTGAGACTTAATTCACCCAATTGGTAATAACTAATCAAGAGTAACCATAATCATGTAGTGCCATGTGTTGTATATCCATCTTCAGTGTCAGAATTTGTTACATGGTGAAAGGAGTTTTTCTAAGGAAAGCTTGAAGTCACATATATAACATGTTGAGTATGTGAGGGTGCAAGTGAGTGTACATCATTGACATCCTGATTCCAAAGTAGATGAGATGGCTACGGTTGTGTCTCAGATATTTGTGATGTGTAATGTGATTAAGGACAACTACGGTTGTATCTTAGATAATAGGGTTTGTATACCATGGTTTCTCGTGTTGTGACCTATACCAAGGATGAACTAGGTGTTACTAGATGGACTATATGTTGTTGTTGATAGTCAAACTGAAGATGTCACTGTAGTTTACTCGTAGTGACTGAGGAGAGGAGATCTTAGGATTTAGGCTCTCCTTGATCTTGTACGGAACTGATTACGACCAAGTGGTGGTCAGTTGGACTTTGAGTGGTATGAATCAAACTCCCCATGGCGTATTAATAAAAGATGAAATACAATCTGTGTAGTATATTTTCTAGGGTTAAATACATTTCACATTGGTCGATTAGCCCTTATCTAGTTTTTATACTACATAGATATTACATGATGCATACTTTTGAAATTTTAGTAATCCTACTTGTAGCCAACACTTAATTGCTTAACTTCTTAGTATGCTTAATTTGTTCAATCTTCTTAAATTGTTTATTGAATACCTTATTTTCTCAATTTATTTTTCTATAAATTAAAATATTGTAATAAATATTTGTTGGAGAAAGTTATATCTCTCATTGGGACTGGGTCTCACCCATGGGTCACCACATCTTTTTAGGTGGTTCCATATAGTGTGGTCGAGGTCGTTCTATAGAAGATCATCCTGGTGATCAGAAACTATAATGTTGTCCAGTTGTAGATGTTGGTAGTAGAGTCCTTGTGTTGTCCCTGTACTCTCAGGTTTGACTATGGTAAGTGTTTTATAAATATATGCTACTATCAACATGAGATTTTGGAAGTATGTCAGTCTCTGTAAATATGGCATGTATGTGAAATATCTTTTGTATACACGATGTTGCTGAGGCCATTTTCCATAGATGTAATTACATGTTATGATATATGAAAATGAAAAAGCTGGGCCTTTATTTAAATGTTTTAGAATTGTTTATGATGTGATTTTGGTTTAAAGTATTACATATTTTTTACTATGTCATTAATTAGTAGTTAATCATGTTTTGAATAAACTTGTTTAGTGCTATGAGGTGTCAAACTAGTCTTGTCTAACTAATCCTATGACTTCATTAATGACGTGTGGCTAGAAACTGTTCATTGTTTATGGATCATAATTTTTATTAATAAATCCATTCCCAATGTACTATGATCCCTACATGATCACACACATAGAGACATCTTGAAGAAAGGATGAATTGGACCTTATTTTAATTGTTACAATAAATCTAGGGACTTGAAAGGAAGTTTAAAGGAAATGATTAAAATACAAAACTAGACTTAAGATATAGGTTTTCATAAGTTAGGAGTCATTACTCACAAAATAGGGAGGTTGTCATACCGAGTCTGGAAGAACATGCATTATGCAGTCGCAGTGTGTGGTGGAATCCCTTGTTTTGCAAGGGAGTTCAGAGCCATGCCAACTAGTGTTTGGGAACTCCTAACTCTCCAATCCTCTACACATGATATGAGAAGAGGTCTACAAGACACACACAAAGATCTCATTGTTTTTGCCAAGGTTTGAGAAACCCCAAGGGCAAATAAAAGAGAGAAAAAGGGAGAGGAGGAAGATCGCATCCCTACGTGGTATTTGAGTGCGCATGTTGACACCTTGAAGATGAATTCACACAACAAATTTGTTCCAGATAAAGATTTTCACTAGAGGCATAAAAATCCAGGAGAAGATCTCCATGGAAGAATGGTGAGTTGCACCACATACATTCACCATAGAACGGCATGCTCTGTTGGAGGACACATAAAACCGAGGAGAACATCACCAGGGCAAAACAATGTGTTCTTATGCACACGTTCATTGCTTAGTGTTGTGGCCCTATGGAGATAACTTTGGGATCATATCTAGATTTAATAGAGCCAACTCTGTGACCTTGGGATCTATTCTAATATTTGATAAAATCATACAAACCATGACAAATATTCATCAGTAGTTTGATTTAATGTGTTGTTGTAAATTAGTTTTTTTGCACACATATCGCGGCCACTTTCATATTGATAGAGACACCAGAAGTGGGTTTTGATTACTGATTAAGTGAAATTCAAGAGAAGCATAGATTGGAGGGTCCAAATGTACACCAGTAACAAGTTGAATGATTGGAACCTCTTCCACTATAAGGTATAAACTTGTAAGCCCTAATATGATATTGTTGCATTCGATGGATTTTTTTGGTTGAAAGATTCTTGAGAAAATGTTATTTGTTGTGTTTTTTCACTCCGAAAAACCCTAATTGTGGTATTAAAGCTATGTATAATTCTCTTACAAGAATTTTTCAGTTATTAATTTAGGTTTCTTCTTGGACTTTGAAAGATGGCAGTACAAATATTTCATATGATGAAATTGGTAATGTTCAAATCTGGTTAAGAAAAATGTCTTGATTAATATCATCATATGATATTATATATGTATATATGCACAAATCCAAAGTGATGCCTCAAAAAGGTTTTGATTGGCGTGTGATACATGATTATGGACAAACCATAATTGTATTTGCTTTTATTATTCGTGGTTGATTGTTTGTAATTCTTAATACATCTTGTACGTCGTACCTTCTCAAATGATTCTAAATCTATGATTTCCCACCTTAATACCCTCAAATGTAACTTGATGATTCTCTTATATATGTTTAATAGTTTATGATAGGTTAGGATTAAAATATTCAAACATGGTGGGCATGAAGAAGGGTGAAAGAAGAACAATCATCAATAAAAATGGCTTGTCCATGGTGGAAACTCCTGATTAAAGAATTCAAGAATAAACATTTATGGCATGTTGTTTATGCATGTGATGCAGGAAAGTGTAGATGACCTCAATCTTGTTGGATCAATGGGCTCTAGAAGGGGGGGGGGGTTGAATAGAGCTTCACAAACTTCACAAAAGTGATTAGACCACCAAATTATATTAAGTGCAGAACTTAAACCAAAACATCAATTTGATGTCCTAAACTAGCATACAAAGCAAGGATAAGAGACAAGGAATAGCATGCATTTGGACAGGTGGTTTAGAGTGGTTCCATGTCCTAAACTTAGGAGCAATGTCAGTACACTACCTAGAGTTGATTAGGCTCTAGGATTTGTAACTTGGTTCTCTTATATATATCACACAATAAGATTACAAGCTACAACAACCAACCATCCAAGGACTTATATATCAAGCCAAGATCTTCTACCTCACCAAGGACTTACCCACCAAGCAAGTAGTCTTCAGCCTTCTTCAAAGGACTTACCCACTCTTGCTCTAGTCTTCGGCCTTGCAGGAATTACCCATCTTGCTTGAGCTTTGCCTTGCACCTCTCCTTCTCTTGGAGAGCTTTAGCACCTTCCTCCTTCACTCGGAGGCCTGGAGCAGCTAGCCTTCTTCTCCTTCACTCGGGGAAGAACAACAACCTTCTTCTCTTTCACTCGGAGAAGAATCTTCAAGCAATCTTCATAGGGAATGGAGATGGGAGAAGTAGAAAGGAGAGCTTTACAACATTACAAATGATAGCTCTCATACATGGGATCCTAACTCACTCATACTCACGATTTTGCTTTGAAGGTAGAGAGAGAAAGGGGCTCAAAGGATTAGAAACCACTCAACTAAGGCTAGGACCAAGCATATGTGAATGAGCAACCTTGGAATGAAGTCCAAGAGGTCCTATTTATAGTTGAGGGTGTCCCTTTGAGGTTGGGAGAAATAAGGGGCACAAACTAGCCATTTTACAACTTGCAACGGATCTATTTTGAGTCCCACCTACTCCTCCAACGGTTGGAATTGCTTTTTCTGCATTCCAGTACAGTCTGATCGGCCGAGTTTCAATAAAGGCAACTCGGCCGAACCACTAAAAGACAAGGCTGAAAGCTAGACTGTCGGTCGAGTTCCCTTGGAGAAACTCGGCCGATCGGTCGACTTTCATCTTGGACCGATCAGTGGATCGGCCGAGTTTCGTGGTCTAGAAACTCGACCGAACGGGAATCGGCTGAGTTGGAAACTCGCCCGATTGCATCAAAAATTCCAGAATAACTGGATCGGCCGAGTTTGGAATTCGGCCGACAAAATCCCTGTTATGGGTATTTTGGAATTTTTGTATAACTGTGCAAATGATGGATTTTTGAGTCCCAATAATTTTATCCATCTTAGTTACAATGCAAAACATGAGTATAAGTGATTACATCAATTGTTCTAAGCCAATAAGGGCTATTTCACAAAACGGTTAAAAGTCACATGTTTTGCATGTGCTGGATGAGTAGCTTTTGAGTTGAATGTGATTCTTTTCTTGTACCTAATGTCTGAAACAATCTCAAATAGATTTGTTATATACATATGAATGGAATGGTTAAGTCATTATCAAAATATGGGCAATGTGCGACACCTAGGTCAACATTCTCCCCCTTTTTGACAATGACAAACCATTCCTCAACATATTGAAAAGAATGTGAAAATTATACCTTTTCTTAGGGAATTGCAAGGGGATGCAAATATGATCAATTTGTAGTGCTCCCCCTCAATTCATGCTTACTCATGCCTGCATGGTTAGTTAAACAACAAGCAACCAAAGCACATATGTATACTATATGATTCTAAGCAAGTCTAGATGCATTTCAGTTAATAGACAAGAAAAGAACCATACAAGCAATAAATTCAATATGATTGAGATTTTTCTCCCCCTTTGTCATATCAAAAAGGCAGGGGGGTAGAAGAGCATAAAAGCAAGGTCTTCTCCATAGAAAAACCAAAAACACTCAATCAAACACTCCATAGAAAGACAGAGGAGCACCAAGATAAACAACGAAATCATGCATTATCAAAATATGGAAAACACTACAAGATAGACCATACAAAGCGTTCCCATAAACCATAAAACAAAACTACACGGATAGCATAGAGTAGAAATAGTACAACTCAGATGATGTGCCTAATGTATATAGTACAAACATAGTCCAAAGACATATAGCATGGTCATCTGAGACTAAAACTAGATACATCAGCCCCTAAGCTAAACTACTCTATGTCTATATCATCAACAGCAGCATCGATATCCTCATCTGGCCGGTAGTCCTCATCTCCATCGTCAGAAGGAGGAGCAGCAGCCTGTGTAGCCTCGTCAGCATCTTGGTCATCATCCTCGTCATCAGCATCAATCGCAGTAGCCTCATCATCCTCATCAGCATCAGCATCCTCCTGGTTAGGCATATCCTCATCTGGAGGACCAGAAGCTCGCCCGAGCCACCTAGCACTCTGCTCGGACCAAGACATGCCTAGAGCATGTAACTCATAGGCAACCTCAAGGGGAGGAGCAGAATAGGTGTACTGGGCCACGATCTCAGACAGACGACCACCTGGAAGCGCCAGAACCGGGGAAGGGTATCCACCTGCAGAGGGCTCAGCGGAAGCAGAGAAGGGTGGAGCAGGGTAAAACTGACTATACGCGTAGGAAGCGTAGTCACCACCGGGATAAGGCTGGTAGGTGGGATAAGGCTGAGGGCAGGATATATGCATGGAGGACATGATGTGGCAAAGATCCTGATGATGGTGTTGCTGGACCTGCATGTTGTACGCTTGCTGGTGCATGAGATACCCCATGAGGGCCTCATTTGAAACATGGAAATCAGCAAAGGCAGGCTGGGGAGGAGGCTGGAAGGAAGGCTCAGGTGGAGGAGGTGCAGCTGAGGATGGTGGAGGTGCAGCTGAGGAGGGTGGAGGTGCAGCAGAGGAAGATGATGCACCAGGGGTAGGAACACTCTTTAGAAGAGTGGTCTCACTGATATAAACGCCTTTGCGATCAGGTCGGTAGAGGAAATCGGCAAAGAGGGATTTACCAGTGGCATTCTGGAAAAGACCACAAATAAGGGCAGGATAGGGAAGATGAGTGCCCTTTGTGTTCTTCCTGGAGTCAAAACAGGTCATATGATGGAGGATGTAACGGGCCCATTTGACTCCTTGATTCTTCAGCAAAAGATACATCATAACAGCCGTATTCTCAGCAATGTCCGTTTGATTCTTCTTAGGATGGACATTGCAGCTCAAGATAAACGCCAAGACGCGGCGAGGAGCAGAAAGGGCTGAGGAAGGCAGAGTACCCCTTTTTGTATAGGGAAAGTTGGGTCGCTTGAGAAATTTATGAATGTCAGTCAAGTCAACCTCAATTGCCTTATACACGTCATCAGGGTAAAGAAGATCAAGATATTGAGGATAGTCGGCGATCCAAGATGTCGTACCAACATTTCCATGAAGATAGAGATTGAAAGAACGCTCAGTGATATGGAAAGATTTACCGGCAATCATGGACGTCAACACAATAGAAGTGTCCGCGGATGGGACCAAAGAGTCATAGTTCCAACGCAAATTGGCGTAGAACTCACGGACAGCTTTGGAACTATATTTCAAATTGTGGAAGCGGGCATCTTCTATGCAAAACGGATCAAGGTGATGGGTTCGAAGGATTTGACAAGCTTCAAATAGGTCAGCGTGAAAGATGTTGGGTTGATTTAGAGCTCGAAAAGGGAAGGGAGTGCAAGGAAGGAGCTCTTGGTATCTAGAAATAGCAGCTTGGTCAATAAAAGAGACATTTTCAAACACAATATACCTTGGAGCAAGGGGGGTCGCCATAGCAGGGGAAGGAATGACTCTTTTCCATCGTTGGGACCCCATGGAGAGGAGAAAGAGGAAAGAGAGCCGAGCTTCGTGGAGAGATTAGGCAGACGCAGCCCCGAGAACAGCAGGAACCAAGGAGCAAGGTCGATCGGAGGTGAAAACAGCTGGAATGAAGGGAGAGAGGACCAAGTATAGAGAGGGGTGGGTGTTTCGGCTAGGGTTCGGTCGACTTTTCTCTAGTTGAGAGGGAGAAAGTCGGACAATTCCTATATATATAGAACTTGTCTGCCGCCGATCGGTCGAGTTTGGGAAATGGAAACTTGGCCGATCGAGCGCACAGGTACTCTGAAACCCGACCGATCGGTCGAGTTGGAAACTCGGCCGACCAAAACCCTGAAGAGGAAAAACTGAAGTTCTAGCCCTAGCCTCAAATGACCGAATGCAATTTTTCTTTTTGGTCTAGTTTGTATATTAAGGATATTTAGGCACATTCCCATCATCATAGGGTACTATTTGTCGATTAAAACCCGATTTGCGAGAAAAGCCCGAAAAAGAGACAGAAACTAGAGAAATTTTAGTAAAAACAAGCATCTTGAGCAATCAAAGCATTTAAAGCAAGAGCAACACATATAAGATGTAACCAACTAATTAGAGAGCAATTCAATATCATCAAGAGAAATTATGAGCAATTATGATCTAATAAAATTAAATTGTTCTCTAGCAAGTGGTTTAGTGAAAATATCGGCCAACTAATTTTCCGTATCCACATGTGTGATATAAATATCCTTTTTGACAATGTGGTCACGGAGAAATTGATGGCGAACTTCTATGTGTTTAGCTCTACTATGCAATATTGGATTATAAGAAAGATTGATTGCACTAGTATTATCACAGAAAATAGGAGAAGCATCAAAATGAATGTTAAAGTCTTGGAGCATTTGCTTCATCCATAGGACCTGGGCACAACAACTTCATGCTGCAATGTACTCAGCTTCGGTAGTTGATAATGCCACTGCGCTCTGTTTCTTGGAGAACCAAGACACCAAGCATGGTCCCAAGAGGAAGCAAGTGCCACTTGTGCACTTTCTATCAATCAAGCAACCTACGTAGTCAGCATCACTATATGCCACAAGAGTAAAGTCCCTTGACTTAGGGTACCATAGTCCAAAATTTGGAGTTTTGGCTAAGTACCTCAAAATCCTCTTGACAGCAATAAGATGTGATTTCCTAGGGCTTGATTGAAAGCGAGCACACAAGCCAACACTAAACATTATATCAGGTCTAGAGGCAGTTAAATAAAGTAAACTTCCGATCATACCACTATAGAGCTTCTCATCTACCTTTTCACCTTCTTCATCCTTGTCGAGTTTTGCGATGTTTGACATGGGTGTATCCATCGGATTCATGTTCTCCATCCCAAAGCGTTTGAGTAGTTCGGTTGTGTATTTGCCTTGGTTGATGAAGTTTCCTTCCTTTGTTTGTTTGATTTGAAAGCCGAGGAAGAAGGTCAGCTCACCCATCATGCTCATTTCAAATTCACTCTGCATAAGAGAGCTAAACTCCTTGCAAAGATCAAGGTCAGTTCCACCAAATATAATATCATCAACATATATTTGAATTATGAGAAAATGGGTAGAAGTGTGTACAATAAACTTTGCCCATGATATACCCGTTATCTAACAAAAAGTTCTTTAGTTTCTCATACCAAGCTCGAGGTGCTTGTTTGAGTCCGTAGAGAGCTTTTTGCAAGAAATATACATGATTGGGTAACTTATCATTTTCAAAGCCTGGAGGTTGAGCAACATATACTTCCTCCTCGATTGTACCATTTAAAAACGCACTTTTAACATCAATTTGATAAAGCAAGAAATTTTTATAACTAGCAAAAGCAAGTAGCATACGGATAGATTCTAATCTAGCAACAGGAGCATAGGTTTCATCAAAATCAATACCTTCTTGTTGATTGTAACCTTGTGCTACTAACCTTGCTTTGTTCCTTACCACTTTTCCTTGCTCATCAAGCTTGTTGCGGTAGACCCATTTGGTACCAATGATCTTTCTATCATTTGGTCTTGGCACTAAGGTCCACACACGGTTCTTCTCAAATTGCTCAAGCTCTTCTTGCATGGCAAGGATCCACTCATCATCACCAAGGGCCTCTTTGATGTTCTTTGGCTCCAGTTGGGAGATGAAGGCACTATCTGCTTGTTCTTTGTTGTGAGCAGCTCGTGTCCTCACTCTCTCAAACGGATTACCAATGATCAACTCCTTGGGGTGATTCTTTGCAAAGCGGGGAGTGGGATCCTTCTTTTCTTCTTCTTTTTCTTCTTCTTCAACCTGCTTGCCTTTGTCTTTGATGTTGAGCTCTTTTAAGATAGGAATGATTTCATCCTTTTTGTTGTCCCCAAAGGTTATCGATCCTCCTTTCTTTTTCACAAATTTGTTGAAATGGCTGATTTCTCCAGTCATATGCTTAGAGCAGCCACTATCAACAATCCATTTCTTTTTAACCTGCAAGAAAAGAGGATGTCGGAACCCAATTCAAACGTTGGGGTCCGGGGTTAGCTTGGGGACCCATTTCATCTTTGGGTTGGTCCCCTTGGGCTTGTAAGGACAATAGGTAGAATAATGATCATCACATTTGCAATGAATACATACCATGGGGTTTTTAGAGCCGGAAGACTCTCCATTGAAAATTGGAGTTTCCACACTCTTTTTATTACCCTTCTTCTTCTTCTTACCTTTTGGAGTAGTCTCATTGTATCCTAGACCACTAGTACCAACTTGTTTGGTAGAGTGCTCTAGAACATCATTTAGGGATTTCTTACCCGAAAGAAACCTTTGCAAAGTAGATCTTAATTTAGCATTATCATCACTAAGATTTATAACGGTAGTAGATAAACTAGCAAGATCTTCTCTAGTATGCAAAAGGTTGGCCTCAAGGCAGAGGGCTTTAGTAAGAAGAGAGTCTTTTTCTAGAGTTAAGTTAGCAACTTCATTTCTAGGCAAGATAGGTCTAGAAGATAAATCATTTGTTTGAGCAAGCAATTTAGCATTTTCAGATTTAAGAACAACAATTTCCCTTTGATAAGCGTAAACTTCATCTCTTCTAGCATCATCAATAAGCTTAAGTTCAACATTTTCAGTTTTTAGAACATCAAGCTCATCTAGGCAATTTTGGTTCTCAACCTTAAGATTTTCAATAGTTTTAAGATAAGTACCATTCTCAACCTCTACTCCATTATATTGAAGTTCAAGGTCAAGAAATTTCCCTTGCAAGGAATCTATGCTATCAAGATGTAATTTCTCATTTTTATCAAGAATATCAATCTTGGCATAAAGATCATCAACTATCTTTCCTAATCTTTTCCTTTTAGCTTTACATTTAGCAAAAGATGATTGACAATCATTAAGCATTTCAATGAGGGTTTCCTTAGATAACTCAAGTAAATTTTCATCACTTACCTTGCTTACCTCACTTACCTCAATTACTTCTTCACTAGTAGATGCCATGAGTGCAAGATGACATTCTCCATCCTCGGAGCTTGAGGAACTTGAAGTAGAAGACTCCTCCCATGCTGCATGAGCTGCATCTTTGGATCGTCTCTCCTTCTTGTCCTTCTTCTTGTACTTGGCTTCTCTTTTGTATTTGTCATCCTTCTTGTGGCTACTCTTATGATAGCCCTTCTTGGCCTTTCGGCAGTCACTCTTGTAGTGGCCATTTTGACCACACTCGTAGCACCTAGGAGTGGAGGAGGATGGCTTGCCCTTGAAGTGTCTTCCTTTTGAGTAGTTGGCTTCATGATCATTTGCATCTTCATCTTCGCTTGAGGAAGGGCAGGGAGACTTCATGGCAAGTTGTTGTTGCCGGACCATTTCTTCAAGATGGGCTTTGAAGGCAGTGTCCTTCATCTTCTTTGATTCCTTCTCTTCTCTTTTCTCCTCTTCCTCTTGCTTGTCGAGCCTTGGTTCATGTGCTTGAAGGTTACCAACCAGCTCCTCGGTTGACAACTCGCTCAGCTTGTAGACTTCTTCAATTGATGTGACCTTTGGCTCGCATCTCTTTGGAAGAGATCTCAAGATCTTTGCATTGATTGTACCTCTATCCATGACACTCCCAAGGGCTGCAAGGCTGTTCAAGATGACATTCAACCTTGTGTACATGTCCGCAACTCTTTCATTCTTCCCCATCTTGAAGTTCTCAAGTAGGCCTCCGAGCATATAGACTTTGGCCTCCTTGACTTTCTTTGTCCCTTCATAGGTGACACACAACTTATGCCAAATCTCATGCGCCGTGTCCCAAGAAGAGATGCAGTTGAACTCCGATGGTGTGAGGGCGGCGTAGATGATGCTCACGCCTTTAGCATTGAGTTGAGCACGCTTCATCTCATCTTCCGTCCATGTGGTGATGTTCCCCTTTGGCTCTTCATACTTGAGATGGACTATCTTCCACATCTCGTAGCTTACTCCTTGGATGTAGAATTGCATCCTTCTCTTCCAATATAGGAAGTTTGTGCCGTCGAAGACCGGGGGTCTCATGGAGAAGCTTCCTTCAAGATTGAGTGACCCAAGAGCCGAATCGCCCATCTTCTCCTACTTGTTGAAGTAGCTTGGAGAAGACCTGCTCTGATACCACTTGTTGGATCAATGGGCTCTAGAAGGGGGGGGGGTTGAATAGAGCTTCACAAACTTCACAAAAGTGATTAGACCACCAAATTATATTAAGTGCAGAACTTAAACCAAAACAGCAATTTGATGTCCTAAACTAGCATACAAAGCAAGGATAAGAGACAAGGAATAGCATGCATTTGGACAGGTGGTTTAGAGTGGTTCCATGTCCTAAACTTAGGAGCAATGTCAGTCCACTACCTAGAGTTGGTTAGGCTCTAGGATTTGTAACTTGGTTCTCTTATATATATCACACAATAAGATTACAAGCTATAACAACCAACCATCCAAGGACTTATATATCAAGCCAAGATCTTCTACCTCACCAAGGACTTACCCACCAAGCAAGTAGTCTTCAGCCTTCTTCAAAGGACTTACCCACTCTTGCTCTAGTCTTCGGCCTTGCAGGAATTACCCATCTTGCTTGAGCTTTGCCTTGCACCTCTCCTTCTCTTGGAGAGCTTTAGCACCTTCCTCCTTCACTCGGAGGCCTGGAGCAGCTAGCCTTCTTCTCCTTCACTCGGGGAAGAACAACAACCTTCTTCTCTTTCACTCGGAGAAGAATCTTCAAGCAATCTTAATAGGGAATGGAGATGGGAGAAGTAGAAAGGAGAAATTTACAACATTACAAATGATAGCTCTCATACATGTGATCCTAACTCACTCATACTCACGATTTTGCTTTGAAGGTAGAGAGAGAAAGGGGCTCAAAGGATTAGAAACCACTCAACTAAGGCTAGGACCAAGCATATGTGAATGAGAAACCTTGGAATGAAGTCCAAGAGGTCCTATTTATAGTTGAGGGTGTCCCTTTGAGGTTGGGAGAGATAAGGGGCACAAACTAGCCGTTTTACAACTTGCAACGGATCTATTTTGAGTCCCACCTACTCCTCCAACGGTTGGAATTGCTTTTTCTGCATTCCAGTACAGTCTGATCGGCCGAGTTTCAATAAAGGCAACTCGGCCGAACCACTAAAAGACAAGGATGAAAGCTAGACTGTCGGCCGAGTTCCCTTGGAGAAACTCGGCCGATCGGTCGACTTTCATCTTGGACCGATCAGTGGATCGGCCGAGTTTCGTGGTCTAGAAACTCGACCGAACGGGAATCGGCTGAGTTGGAAACTCGGCCGATTGCATCAAAAATTCCAGAATAACTGGATCGGCCGAGTTTGGAATTCGGCCGACAAAATCCCTGTTATGGGTATTTTGGAATTTTTGTAAAACTGTACAAATGATGGATTTTTGAGTCCCAATAATTTTATCCATCTTAGTTACAATGCAAAACATGAGTATAAGTGATTACATCAATTGTTCTAAGCCAATAAGGGCTATTTCACAAAACGGTTAAAAGTCACATGTTTTGCATGTGCTGGATGAGTAGCTTTTGAGTTGAATGTGATTCTTTTCTTGTACCTAATGTCTGAAACAATCTCAAATAGATTTGTTAGATACATATGAATGGAATGGTTAAGTCATTATCAAAATATGGGCAATGTGCGACACCTAGGTCAACAAATCTTCCATTAGCTTGGAAATATTTTGCAAGTAGGCCATAATCAACACATTTTTATTTTATCACTTGTGGTTTGTATGTACATATAAAATATGTAATACATACATACATGGAAATTAGATCAATATATGCATTATAGAAAAATCCCTTCCAAAATATTAAGCTTAAAATGCTTTCCAACATGCGATACACATCAAGGACTGGACCAATTTAAGTCTTCTCTTCAATGCAAGGTGCATTATCCTTCTTAGTGAGGCGTGAGGTAAATGTGTGGATCTACAAAAGTAGGGTACACAATCTTATCAATATATGTGATTGGGTTTAGATTAACTAGGTAACCTTAATAGGGTTAAGCATTTAGAGGCATGTGGATGGGGGTTCCATATGATGGAATTTAACAATGGTTGTTCTCGGTCCATCTAAGGGTTGCATGAGATGCAATTAGCAAAATTTGTCTGCCTAAATAAGTGAATTATCAACGGTCAACCAAAGTTGACTCATGATTCAATGAAATATATAATTTGGCCCACTGGAATGTTCTTTATTGTAAATTTCTAGATTAATATTGAGTTTAATAATTAGAATTAAATATTAGGATTCAATGATAATTAAAGGCCTAATTTAAAAATAAATTTTTGTAATTGAAGTTAAATCCCTTGAATATTATAGAAATAAAAAATGAACCACTTGTCATTGCAATCAAACCTTAAGAATAAATGCTTGATGGGACATATTCTATGGAATAGTACAAGAACATGAAAAAAATATAAATCTTGATGTATTGGAACATGTTTCCTTCATGACAACACTCCCATATTATATGCTCAAACAAGTTGAGCACATGGAGGAACTCTCAATTATGTAACTTCTCTTGGATAAAAGTTGATCATTGATTTGAATATGCAAACACTGCAAAATATCATGTAGATAATCATTATGAACAATGTGGCTACATAATTTCAAACTTGTATCGTAATTTTATGAAAAACTAAGACCAACACTTAAAGGTTATACCAATGCTCCATTTTGAAGGTTAAAACGAAAAGTAAGGGTATAAATGGAAAGGATAAGGCTAGGATGGGATCTAAGACATTCTCAAGTCAATTTTTTTTAAAGAAGGTAAAGAGAACTGTGGGCACATAGAAACTTCATGAATGTTGGAAATTAGATCTCACCCATATTTGTTAGAGGAATTGAAAGGTATAAGGAGATATAAATCTCCACCCTCAGGTAGTTACATTATTGAGATAAATTCAACTACTTCTTAAACATGCATGTTGGATACGATAATAGAGTTTTACATGAATACAAGACAATAGTAGAAGTACATCAGTAAGAAAGAATACATATGACCAAAAGTGGCAAGCATGGAAAAAGTAGTTATTTATACTATAGGGATAGAAAATTTTTTCTCAACAAAATGGGGATTTTAATATAATTAATGCACTATTAGTACCCTTATTCCATTGGTTCGTTTTTGGGACACACAAGAGTTCTCCATTCATTATAAAGAGGAATGGTTGTTCAATTTACCTGGATGACATTTTTTATGGCATTTCATGATGTATTATGATATTGGATCCTAAGACACATGCATATTACATAAATACCAACTGGGTTTAACCACATATCTCAAACATGACTACCCTTAGAATAGCTGCTTCGTCTATGCAAATGTTATGCACATTTCTAAACTCCATATGCATGGATACATAGGCTCATTTGATTTTGAATCTCTCGAGACATTTTATTGTCAGGAAAGATGGAAAATGTGCCTCTTACCACAAGAAGTGAGAGGACATTTGAACATCTAGAACTCATCCTATTGATGTATGTGATCTATTTAGTTCAACAAGTAAAGGATGGTTCAAATACTTTATCTCATTGACTGATGGATTCCATAGATGTTGATTTGTAAAAAATACAAATTAGAATCCCTTGAAATGTTCAAGGAATTCAAGACTGGAGTGTAAGAACAAGTTGGCTAGAATATTGTGATTCTTTGATTAGATCAAGGTCGTAAATATTTACTCAATAGTTTGAGGACCTTCTCAAGGAGTGTTCTATTGAGTCACATTGACTCCACAAGAAATACCAAAATATAATGGAGCTTTAAAAAGAAGGAATTGCATGTTGTTGGACATGGTACGGTCCATGATGATATAAGGTGGACTTCCTTATTCCTTCTAGGGAAATGCTCTAGAAACTACCATATTTAGAACTAACTGTGTTCCTTGTAAATCACTTTCAAATATACAATTTGAGATATGGATTGGGAAACATTCAAACCTGTCTTTCACACATGTCTATAGTTTTGAATCCTAAGTGAAGTGTCCATTTCTTGAGAAATTTAGACACAAATATGACAAATATTAATTTTTTAGGTATCCTAAGGTTACCAAAGGATACTATTTCTATACTCCCTCGCAGAATAATGTGTTTATTGCTCATTGGTGCCTTTGTGGATGAGTTCATATCAAGAAATACCTATAGTAGGAAAATATCATTCATAGAAGTTCAAGAAACATGGAATGACAATGAACTTGAAGAGGAACATGAAAAGGAACCACAAGTTTTTGTGCCATAGTCGCCTCCTCAATAAACACAAGAACCTACAAGGAAATTTTTGAGGCCAGAATTTAGAAAATGGCTTGAGCCCATGAGATCTGAAACAAACTCCATGTATACCAACAATGTATGGACCTTGGTGAACCACCTGAAGGGGTAACACTCATTGGATATAAATGAGCCTTAAAAATAAGATGCAAATGCCAAGAGATATCCATACCTTCAAAGGCAGACTAGTGGATAAAGGTTTCAAACAAGTTCAAGATGATGACTATGATGATGCTTCATCACCAATCGCCATGTCCAAGTCCATTAGGATCATGTTGAGCCATATGTACCTTGTGCATGCATTACATGTGGCACATCATCTAGTAAGACTATGCGGACACCCAATCGTACTACTTGAAGCATGAGACACACTAGACATATTCCTCCCCATCTTCAGCATATTGGGTGAAATATTATGCAAACCCTCCTCCCCAATTTAAGTCCCATTATCAATAAAGCAAATAGAACTAGAGTATTCCATACATTGATACATCTTACCAAAACTAGTTTTATTCATATCTACAACAAGAACCTATGTTATAGGGAGAACATGACAATTGGTGTCCACGGTAGATTTATTCTTCCCCTTCATTATGGAATTAGAGTTTTTTGGGGGGCAGGAAAAATTTTAAGTTCAAGGTGGAGGGTGTGTGGTACATATTTCACTCCACCCACACATATCCTTCATTACCTTTCCAACAAAATTCTAATAATATCTTCATTATTTTGAAGTTTGCATTCATGTACAGTTAAGTAGTTATCTATGTGGCTTAGTTATCACCTTTAGCTTAAGAATAGCATGCTTTGATTTGAAAAATACCTACTCAATAATGTAGATCCTTGTTGTGACCTTTATTGTGGGATTCTTTTAATGTTTCAAACTCACTTGTGATAACCTAGATTTCCTCTCATTCAATTTATGTACATATTGAATCATTAAATGCCCTATTGTACTCAATAATATCCTTCACCCTAAATTAAATGACTTGGAGTCACTTTATATGCATTTGACGTGACAGAATTGAATAATTATCTCAATATGCTAAATTTGATAAAGTTGAGTACATGATTACACTTGAAAATGAATTTCCTAAATTGAATGCCCTAAACACTATAATTATGGATCCAATCTTTTAATGTAATAAGTATACGACATTTTTGAATCAATGGTGAAAATTTCATGTCAATCGAAGTTACAGTTTGAGAGATATGCATTTTTACAAGTTTGCTTAAGAAACACATTTTAAAACCTTGGTTTTGATATATTAATGGGCCACATAATCAATCTGATCCAGTTGCTCTAGACCAATGAAAACACTTTCTTTTCTAACTATAGATTACCCATGTCAGGTATCCCCTTTGCTTGCTATGACCAACCATGACCCTTGGATCTGATTGACGTGGATCTGACCAAGATCTGATGGCTACAACCTCATCTTCCCTACCTGCTCCCATAGATGGGAGTAGGTGGCTGGAGCAAAATCTCCACCACATGTACGGTCATTTTCACACCTCTAAATTGGCCGATTTCACCTCCATTCTTCCTCTTTATTCTTCCCCTTTCTTTTACACCCTTGGTTGTGAAATATCGTGCTCTACAACTCCCACACCACCTTCATCTTGAACCTTCAAAACCCTAGATCTAGCCATGGCGGCACCCTTGGGGAACTCCACTCTAGCCATTTTCTCCCTCCCTATAACCTTCTTTCATTCCAGAACACCTTACCAGAGTCATCTGCCTTGTTTGTTGGGCCATTTGTTCATGTCTTCACGCCCCCACCCCCCACCCCCCCCCCCCCCCCCGAGGTTGCTCCGGTGAGCACCATGGTTGTGCCGCCAAGGTTCCCTTTTGGGCCTCCCCTCTTAGGGCCATGGGAACCAAATCTGAGGTTTCCAACATGTTCACATGGCTAAATCAAGACCAGGCAGCACCAACTCAGGGCCATCCAGGCCCTCACCCCCCAGCCATGGGTCACCGGTGAGCCTGCTGCTAGAGCAACTTCATGCAACCTTTGGGCATAGTGGTGCACGAATGACATTCGGGCCGGCATTTGGGAACTAGTGGTGGGTGGCATCCCACAATAACCACCGATCACTCTTAGTGGTATGCAACCACTAGGGCCTTTTCTCTAGAAGTCGATCACGGTGGGCCTACCTTTGTGGTCCGTGTGTTTCCATGAGGGTAAAAGCCCACTATGGAATGGAAGTCGCCCAGGTGCCATGGTGATGGTTGTTGGATTGAAATCAGACGGTCCACATTGACCCCAAAGGGGTAAAACTTCCAAAAATTGTACGTTAGTGATTCTTTATCTGAATATGGAACTATTATATGTCATTTTGATCAAAAAATTGATCCATATCTAATAAAAATACTCCAAGATACTAAATATGATTTCTCTTCTACTGATATCCTAAAATACATGCTTTTGATGTTTTTTAATATGATTATCCTATTTTAATGCATGATCTTAATCTTTTATGCTCCAAGACATTATTATAACATAATATAAATATCTTGTAGATCTTGACGGATAATGATTCAAACTTTCTAAACCCTTGTATCCCTAGTTTCCTTATAATCATGCATGTGCCTTAATGTGGCCAAATATCCAAACTTTGACTTAATTGTGATCTAATGGACATGTTGATAACTAGATCTCCAATACTGCATCCGTTCTATCTTATGATTTGAAATCAATAACTTATTGAAGTTTCTAAGACCTAATCCAAGTGGAAGTCATCCATACTCTAATGATGTTTAGCATGCATGATTATGACTCAATATGTCTTGTTATGCCAATGTTTATGCTAGTGTTGACTAAGCTTCCTCAAATCTTATGATTGATCTATTTAGGAACTTAAAGCTCTAATCAAATATCTATACCTGATCTAGTTTTGATGTGTCACCCTAAGTAATAATGAACCCATGATATACTATGTGCTTGATAATGCCTATGCATGACTAGTTTGAAATATTGAAAACAATGTCGAAGGAAATGATATCTAGATCTAGGTGACACATCCAACCAATATTTTGATGATTAATGTTACCTTATTTGCTGATGTTAATCCAAGTACACTCCTTTAAATGCCAAGATCTCTATATCAACTCTATCACTACGATCTAATCCAGTGCTACTAATGGTTCTCTAAAATCAATGCTTAATTTTGTACTCTACTCACAAGTTATGGTTACTCTCTTGAGCCTACTATGGTATTGTCTTGATTTTATGTATGATTGTATGAATTCTTGGCTAGTTAAGTACTTTTTTGAGATACTTGTTCCCTATGATTGGTACGTTCATCTTTGCTTGAAATATGTTGAAAAACCTCAAACATAATTGAACTTGTCCATTATACAAACCTAGAGTACTTACCTATATTCTCAGGGTAAGGGCAGAAGGTTGTCCACCTTACATGAGATGTCAAGATAAGGTGGACCATGTCAATAAAAATGGTTGTCTAATCTTGAGCACCCTTACGAACCCTTCCAATGGGAAGTGAGTCAATGGCCATGATATGTTTTTGAGTATAATGGAAAAATACACTTAAAACATGCTTTGTATAAAAGATTGTTGTTAAATGTTTGCATCTTGTTTCTACTTCTTGCTTATATGATGTTTCTAGACAAGCATGTTTTATAATATTGTTAAACTATTTACATGTCTTTTCTTATCATTCTTAATGTTTTAGCATTAATATGTTTTGTTTATCGATTTTTTAGAGTTTGGAAAAGAAACCCCTTCCATCCAATTTTGATTTCTTTACCGAAGTCCCTTATAGGAAAAATATGTAATGATATTGATACTTGATCTTGAATCTCAGTTTGATGGTGATCTTGAAACGTGATGATGTTGGCTATAGTTAGTGGTTAAATTCCTAGAAAGACCTAAGTCTAGACCATTCATCAACCTTGAAATACCATGATAATGAACTCCGAATTGATATCTCAAAAGTTGCTCATATCTTAAATGTTACTGGAAATGTTTATTGATTGTTGCTTGATTAATGTATACAGTTGAATGATCACCGCTAAGGTCTAAATAGGAATCTAAAACATGGCATCAAAATGTTTGGACTTATGACCTTGATGTACAAACATGACTGTCACTATTGATGTATGAAAGCTTGACTCTTGATCATTGATCTTGGTTTTGATTTAACTCCTATGATCACCTTATTTGGATCTTGAGATCACCCTTGATATATGACTAATGTATTTCATATTCCCAAATCATGAAATTTTGAAATTCGACTATGTTGATTTGCTTGATTTTTGACTTAGGGGTGAGCTCCATGTGGACTAGGGTGGGACCTTCCATTGATTTTTAGCACAAAATTATGATGTTGAAATATGATGTATGTCTCAAATTGTGGGAATATGAATTCTCGGTCATGGATATATAACCCCATCTAGGACAGTGTATATGCTAGGACCCTAATCCATGGGAATGAAAGTCGTGCTTGACTCTTAATTTAAAGAGATCTATTCGTTTGACCTAAAAATGTGATCTCTCCATATCTGTTATCTATAGGATGAACTCTCATGATTTTTGTCTCATATTACGATCTCCCCAATTCAATGATCGATGTGACTATGTGTTGACCATGATGCTTGATTGATCAATTTTGGAATGAGATGGATGTTATATATATATGTATATATATATATATATATATATATATATATATATATATATATATATATATATATATATATATATATATATATATATATATATATATATATGTGTGTGTGTGTGTGTGTGTGTGTATATATATATATATATATATATATATATATATGAGAATACAATGTTGATTTTTATGATTGAATGGGTAAACTCAATCTCAATTGCTGACTTTTTTTAATTTTTGGGACAATATTTCTCTTAAGGTGGGGAGGATGTGATAACCTAGATTTCCTCTCATTAAATTTATATACACCAGGACTCATTAAATGCCCTATTGTACTCAACAACCTCATTCACCCTAAATTACATGACTTGGAGACACTTTATACTCATTTTACGTGGCATAATTGAATAAATGTTCCAATTTGCCTAATTTATCAAAGTTGAGTGCATGATTACACTTGAAAATGAATTTCCAAAATTGAATGCAATAAACACTACAATTCTTGAATTTTTAATGTAAGAAGTATATGAAATTTGTGAACCAACGATGACAATTTCATGTCAATCAGAATTACGATTTGAGATATATGTATTTTACAAGCTTTCTCAAGAAACACGATTTAAAGCCTTGGTTTTGATATATTAATGTGCCATGTCATCAATCTGAGCAAGTTGCTCCTAACCAATTAAAACATTTCCTTTTCCAGCCACGAATTTCCCATATTAGCTGTCCCCTTTTCTTGCGATGACCAACCACAACACTTGGATCTGATGGACGTAAATTTGACCAAGATCTGATGGCCATGACATCTTCTTCCCTACCTGCTCCCATGGATGGGAGTAGGTGGCTGGAGCAAAATATCCACATGTATGGTCCTTTTTGCACTTATAAATTGGCCCATTTCACCTCCATTCTTCCTCTTTCTTCTTCCCCTTTCTTTTACACCCTTGGTTGAGCAATTTCGTGCTTTATAGCTCCCGCACCACCTTCATCTACAACTTCTGAAACCCTACATCTAGCCACGGAGGTGCCCTTGGGGAACTCCACTATAGCCATTTTCTCCCTCCCTCTGGCCTTCTTCGATTCAGTAACACCCTATCAAAGTCATCCAACTTGTTTCTTGGGCCATTCATTCATGTATTCACCCCCCCCCCCCCCCCCGAGGTTGCTCTGGCGAGCACGATGGCTGCACCGCTGAGGTGCCCTTTTGGGCCTCCCCTCTTCGGGTCGTGGGAACCAAATCTGAGGTTTCCAATGAGTTTGCATGGCCAAGGAAAGACCAAGTGGCACCAACTTGGGGCCATCCGGGCCCTTACCCCCCATCCATGGGTCATCGGTGAGCCTACTGCTAGAGCAGCTTCACACAAGCTTTGGGCGTAGCATCTCCGCGAATAGCATTCAGGCCCACGTTTGGGAACTAGCAGTTGGCGGTGTCCCACAATCGCCACCGAACACTCTCAGTAGTACACAACTTCTGGGGCCTTTGCTCTAGAAGGCGAGCAAGGTGGGCCTACCTTTGCAGTCCATGTGTGGTCGTGAGGGTAAAAGCCCACTAAGGACTGGAAGCTGCCCAGGAGCCATGGTAATTGCAGTTGGATTGAAATCAGACGGTCCAGATTGACCCCTAAGAGGTAAAACTCCCAAAAATCGTACCTTAGTGATTTTTTATCTGAATATGGACATATTATATGTCATTTTCATTACACAAATGAGCCCTATCTAATAAAAATACTCCCAGCTTCTAAATATGATTTCTCTTCTACAAATATCCCAAAATACATTCTTTTGATGTCTTTTTAAGATGATTATCCTAATTGAATGCATGATCTTAATCTTTTATTCCCCAAGACATGATTATAGCCTAATATCAGTATCATGTAGATCTTGATGGATAATGATTCAAACTTGACCCACCCTTGAATCCCTAGTTTCCTTATAATCAGGCATGTGCCTTAATGTGGATAAATGTCCAATCTTTGACATAATTGTGATCTAATGGACGTGTTGATACCTATATCTCAAATATTGCATGAATATTTCCCTAATGATCATCCATATTATCTTATGATTTGAAATCAGTAACTTATTGATGTTTCTAACACCTAGTCAAAGTGGAAGTCATCCATACTCTAATGATGTTTAGCATGCATAATTATGACTCAATATGTCTTGTTATGCTAGTCTTGACCAAGCTTCCTCAAATCTTATGATTGATCTATTTAGGATCTTGAAGATCTAATCACATATCTATCCCTGATCTAGTTCCGATGTGTCACCCTAAGAACTAATGAACCCATGATATACTATGTTGCTTGATAATTCCTCTTCCTGGCTGGTTTGAGATATTGAAAACGATGTCGTAGGAAATGATATCTAGATCTAGGTGACACATCTAACCAATATTTTGATGATTAATGATACCTTATCTGTTGATGTTAATCCAAGTGCACTCCTTTAAATGCCAGGATCTATATGTCGACTCTATCACTAAGATCTAATCAAGTGCTAGTTATGGTTCTCTAAAATCAATGCTTAATCTTGTACTCTACTCACAAGGTATGCTTACTCTCTTGACCCTACTATGGTATTGGGTTGTTTGTATATATGATTGTATGAATGCTTGGCTAGTTAATTACTTGTTTGAGCTACTTTTTCCCTATGATTAATACGTTCGTTATGCTTGAAATATGTTGATCAAACCTCGGACATAATTGAACATGTCCATTATACAAACATCGTGTACCTGCCTATATTCTCAGGGTAAGGGCACAAGGTTGGCAGCCTTACTTGAGATGTCAAGAGAAGGTGGACCATGTTGATAAAAAGGGTTATCTAATCTTGAGAACCCTTACTAACCCTTACAATGGGAAGTCGGTCAGTGGCCATGATATGTTGTTCAGTATAATGGAAAAATACACTTAAAACATGGTTTGTATAGACGATCATTGTTAAATGGTTGCATCTTGTTTCTACTTTTTACTTATATGATGTTTATAGCTAAGAAATTTTTATAATACTCTTAAAATATTTACATGCCTTTTCATAGCATACTTAATGCTTTAGCATTAATATGTTTTTTTCTCAATTTTTTAGTTCTCAAATTAAGATTCACTATTCTCAAGACTCTAAGATAAGAAATGAAACACCAATGGGTTACTTGAATCTAGAAATGGGTACATGTCTCTTATCTCTATGTCTAATATCTTGTTATCTCTTATCTTGTTCTTGTTTCTGGTTTTATTCATGCATATGTTATGTGATCCATTTTAGGGACGGACACCTAGGTCCACTCTCCTTTGGTTTCATAGCCACTAGGAGTGTGAACTTGTGGTAACAAATGATTCCGTGACATCACCCTGGTTGATGAAGATCTTAATCTACATGCATGGAAATGATGGAAGCTCGTTTGGTCTTGATTCAAGTCATATGCCATGTTAGCTTTTACCAGTAAACTTAGCATGTGTGTGGACATTTCAATGATTCCTTGTTTTGAATCACTTGAATGAGATTACTATGAAGATCAATTCATTTCACAAAAAAAAGACAAGTGAAAAGTACTTGTCTGAACCTATTTTCTTCACATCTTCCTCCACCATCTTACCATCAATCTATAAAAAAGTCAAAAAGAGTGCACAATCCTATGTTTGGTGTGGTACAACCACTCACCTTTCTGATTACTTCTTCCATACCCCCTAATTGAATAGGGATGTATCATGAAAATAGAAAAAAGATGCCAATGTGCACAAAACAAAACAAAAAAATAAATACTATATATGCATTTCCACCAATGAAATGCAATCTCTAGTTCAAATGAGGAGATATTTACAAGCTCCCTTACTTACCTCCTTTTGCTATATTTCCATTTAGGGGTTCAAACTATACCCAATTGCATCCATTGTCATTGTCTAGTATTAGGTTACGTGAAATATCACATATTATATGAGTCTCTATACATTTTTATGAAATAATTGTGGATGCTTATGTTGGAATTTTGTCATCAAAATAGGTATGTGAAGACAAGTTGGGATTGAGGATGGATAAAGTTTCATTATGTGGTTTCAACATGTATAGGTTGCTTGGTCGTGTTTGTTTGTAGGAAAAAAGGCATGAGGATCAACTGGGTTGTAAGTATTATTTTGTGTTTGTCTCTAATTTGGTGTTACTCAAGATTGTGCAATATTTTAGTTTGGCATTATTTAGAGAATGCATATATATCCTAGTTTATGTTGACATAACAATTATACATTGTTCATATTTTGGTGATGACTTAACCATTCCATTCATATGTATCTAATATGTCTATTTGAGATCAATTTAGGTATTAGGTACATGAAAAGAATAAATTCAAGAAAGTCCTAGAATGACAAAAAACAAGCCAAAAGCAATGCAAGTGCACTTCTCTAGGAAAGGCCTTAAATCCATTAGAACAATCTTGTAATCACTAAATTGATCTATGGCTAGTAACTAAGTTGAGAAAAATATAAAATGCACTTAAATCTAGTATTTAAGAACTTTTATGGCACTTACCAAAATTCATCACGTGCACCTTTATTGGAAGACTTTCCTTCTCATGAAACTCGATCGACAAACCATGTGGTTCTTGATAAGTGCTATGGTTGGTCGAGTTTGTCATAGTGACAACTCAACCGACACCCAGCACAAACACAATAGGTTTAAGCCGTCGAACGAGTTTCATCTAGGATAAACTCAACTGACAACTCAAAATTGCTTTGTCGCATAATGCTATCTATCGAGTTACCTTTATTGAAACTCGACTGACAATAGTGTACAAAAGTGTAAAATAAGTGTTTCTAACCATTGGAGTGTTTTAAAACTAAAAAAATTCATTACAACACCTCAATTGGATAGAATCCATTTCTAATTGCATCTACTGGCTAGTAGACACCCCAACTATAAATAGGTTCTCTTGAACTTCATTCCAAGTTTGCCTTGTTATGATCCTAAAAATAGTTTAGTGGTTTTATATATTAATAATATGTTTCTCTCTCAAGCTTATTACAGATCTACATCAATCCAAGTGAGATAGGTTTACTATGAGATAGGTGCTCCATTATAGACCTTGTGAAGCTCTGAACTTCCTTTTTCCAATATCCTTTCTCTCAAGAAAATATGGTGAAATATTCTCCTTGGTGAAGGTATAGTTGAAGGTGGAAGATCCAGGAGAAGAGTGGGTATTTCCTTGAAGGTCAAATACTTGTTGCAAGAGTATGTCTCCTTTGTGAATGCGTCTAGCTTGTTGTGAATGTGGGTAAGTCCTTGCGAAGGTACATGACTCTTGCTCTAGTATGGGTAAGTACTTGTATGGTTATTGGCTACTTTGATCCTTAAAAGGAAATTTAGGTACCATTGACCTTGAAATAGGGTGGTCATATTGTATCTCTTATAATGGAATATAAGAAGTGGGAAATGATTGAAAAAATCCTAGATATTGACCCCTCTAGGTAGTGTATGTACATATCCTAGTATGGAGTTTGAAACCACTATACATAGCTTGTGTTATTTTTCTTGTCCAATCTCTCTCATCTTTGCTATGTATTCTTAGTTACAGTCAAATTCCACATATGATATATCTTGATATAGTTTGAAGGTCTAATAAATTTGGTTTTAGTGTTTTAGGTCTATATACCCCCCCCCCCAGTTTAGAGCCCACTGATCCAACAAGTGGTATCATAGAAGGTCTTCCCCAAAAAAGTTATCCTCCGAGACAAGAATATGGGTGAGAATTTTTAGGGTCCCCTAAGATAGAAGGTGGATTCTCTATGTGTCCTCCCATATTGGAGGGCACAAAATTTCTATATTAGAGAAGAAGGATTCCATTCTACCTTTAAAGGATGATCTTTAAGATGTGAAGAGTGGTTGTTTCTCCATCCAAAGAACAAAGGAAGATATGGCTACTTGGAATGAAGCTGCCATGAAGAAGGCTCAACTAAATGTTAGCGAAATAAGCATCATCTATTCACCCCTCACTCCCATTGAATTCAACCAAACCTTTTGGGATATAACTCATGAGATATGGGATAAGCTTTGTGTTAGCTATGAACCCACCAATCAAGTCATGGAGTCAAAGGTGTACATGTTCAATGGATTGCATGAAAACTTCAAGATGGAAATGAAAGAAAGAATTAGTGACATGTATGCCAGACTCAACACCACTGTAAATGGGCTTGCAGCTTGGTACATGCCATGAACCAAGGGAAGGTCAACTCAATGATTCTTAGATATCTTCATAAGAGGTGGTAATCCAAGGTGACCGCCATTGAAGAAACAATGAGCCTTAGTGATCTTCCTACCAAAGAACTCATTGGGAATCTCTAGGCTTTTGAAATGAGGCTTGAAACTCAAGAAGAAGAAGAAAGGATAGAAGAGAAGGAATCAAAGAAGATAAAGGATGCATCCTTCAAATCTCAAGTGGAGGCCATTATTCTTCAACAACAACTTTCTTGATGGCCCACTCCTCCCTCTCATGAAGATGAAGTCCCTAGTGATCGTGAAGCTCATTACTCCAAGGGGAAACACTTCAAAGGAAATACCTCCTCCTCCTCTACTCCTAGATGTTATGAATATGGAAAAAAGGGACATTACAATAATGATTATCCCAAGGAAGATAAGTCCCACCATATGAGCAACTATATGAAGAAGAAGGACTACAATAAGGAGATAAAATTCAAGAAGAGGGAGAAAAAGAAAAGAAGAGGAAAGATGTTGTATGTCCTGCATTGGAGGAGTCTTCCTAAAGTGATTCCAGCTCAAATGAAGGAGATTTTCATCATAAACTCATAGCCTCAACAAGAAAAGACATAGGTGAGGTAAGTTTTCATGAACTTTCCAAAGATCACAACTAAAAATGGGGATATGGCGTCACTTATTTTAGGTATACAAAATCGGCTATAAATTGACGACCAAGTGGGCAACACTAAAACTCAAGCCATTCTTAATAGATTTCAGGAACTAACCACAATACTTTTTGTTGTCGGGTTCACATTATAGAAAAATTGATGATGTAACACATAGTGAGGGATGTATTTGTGGTCTCCATTGACCTTTCCTCATCGGTTTCAAGAAAAATAGTTGATGTCTTCAGAATTTTGTTGTTGGATGTGTGAGACAAATAACCGACACCAAATAACTGGATGTTGATTTTATCAGTGATTGAACAATGAAAATTTTTGGGTGTAGGTTGTTTGTAAATAATGGACATAGAACGTATATGTAGTCTATTATATATATATAATTGATCATAAATGTCTATGTTTTTTTATATAGTAGGTATGTAGACATGTTTTTTTACTGATAACATGTCTTCTTCCTGTTGTTCTTTAGAACTAAAAATTCTAAAGAATTGTAGGCCTCTAAAAGCATGACATCTTAACAATAGGTTGACAAACCTGCATGATATATATATATATATATATATATATATATATATATATATATATATATATATATATATATATATATATGTATATATATATATATATATACGGAACAAACATGCCACACATTCTATAATAGTTTTACTTCAAATGCACAAAAATCTAGGAACTCTTGGCTCAATTATTTCATTTCTCAACCATACTTCAATTTCATATATATATGCACAAATAGACATCATTCTCTTCCTCAGTCTCTTCACATTCAATTCACACACACATATGCACTTCACATTCAATTCATACACACAAATACATATCAACATCAGATACCATCTCATATTTTAAGCAATGTATAATAAATGTAACAATTGAAAATATGAAATATTAAAGTTTGAACTAATAAAGATATATCAACCATACCATTCATCATTCAAGTCCACATTTTTTATGAAGCAGTCTTCCCACTATTTATATAGGTCATTCACCTTCTACAATTTATAGGTATCAATATTTGCAAAAAATTGAAAAGAAAGTGAGACTTCTAATTATATTTGATTTGTATTATCAAATGAGACTATTACATTAATATGTTATAAGATTAATAACTTATATTCTCTATATCTGAGAACCCATAACACTAAATGAGATTACTCAAAACATAAAACACAATCAATCACTAATTAATCACATACCCAAAAATATGGGTAAATTAAAACCGATTTTAGCGTCATCACCCGCTCATAAACATTTGCATAAGATCCCAAAAGCTTTCTTATATCCATACTATGCCAAGAATTTGATACAAATGTTCTATTGCCTAAGAAAAAACATTTATACATAGGAGAACAATATTCATATATGCCACACAAACAAGCATTAATATGCTAACAAAAGTTCTATTTGTTTGAAACACCATATACAAACTTTTCCTACCCAGACCTGGGAGTATAGGGATGACTCTAGGATACACTAGACATATAATCAACTTTATCAAAGATTGATTACTATAGATCCTCTTTGATACCACATGTTTTTTTTCATCAATTCTGATTACTTTAAAAAATGTGGCAAATCAAAAGGGTGAGACCCATGTCCCAGCAAGAGATATAACCTCCAACAACATTTATTGAGTACAACATTTTAAAATAATTAAACAATTAAGAAGTTAATCAGATATAAAAAATAAGATCAGTAGTACTGATGATTAACAAAATAAAAAAGGAGCAAATAATAACTACCATCATTAGCCAGACTATCATTCTTTATGTTGTTGATAATATAAGCAATTCAGTAGCATATGCATATCTAGCATCATGAGCAAGTATAGTAACATTGCATAGCTAACAACATGAGAATGTCTAATTGGTTGAACAAATTAATATCAGAAGAAGAGCTAACAAAATAAGCACAACTATCTAGACAAGTATGATTAGCAATATATGCATATCTAGTTATAAAGGCATGGCTAGCATGCTAAACATAACTAGCAACATGAGATATCCAACATCATGATTATAATCGGTAGTAGTAGTGTACTTATCAACATAAACATGGCTATTGTATGTATGTGTAAACAATCTTAAGCATATCCACAACATTAGTATATCTACTATCTCTTAATTGTGTTAAGCATCATCTTTATGTAAAGATAAAAAGCAAGGGTTATCATCCAATGTGAAGCAGCATGTATAACCCTAAATACATATGCTATACATTTATATTAAATCTTTTATTATGCCCTCATGAATTTGAGGATACCACTCAAAATCCAAATGATCACTGCTAAGTCAAAATTAGTTCCATACAAGATCTAGGAAGAGGCGAACTCCTAAGATCTTCTCCACCCCCGGTCAGTATGGGTCTGCCACAGTGACACATAAGGTCAAGCTGCTAACAACCTAGTCCATCCTTGGTACAGGTCATTGCCCTAGTGAAAGGAGGTGGGTACACACACCCTACCATCTGAGGTACAACTGCAGTTGTCCTCCAATCTCATCACATATATAATCATTGACACATGACCATAGTCGTTCTCAAACTAAGGGCAAGGTATGACCGCAGTCATCCTCCCTAAACACTAGAATTCAGGATGATGAGCACCCCACATACTCATTAGTATGTGCTCAGAGTTTCCCTTAGGAATACTCGTTTCACCATCTAGCAAGTTTTGACACTCAAATGGATCTATGGCACATGGCACTACATGATTAGAGTTTCACTTGATTAGTTATGCCAATTGGGTGAGTTCAGGCTACATCTAACAAGTCGAGATACAAACCCTAATTCACTTCTAACAAGCATATAAATATCACAACTTCAAAAGATATAAAATGTGTGAAACATAATTTCTCATCTCATCATCACATGGTACTATTTACTTGCCATTCATGAGGCTACACTAGTCATCATACTATTACAACATATAAATCTTTTTCACAATATCACATGGTATCAACCCTTATCAACACAAGAGTATTACACCTCATTCAGGGCTCAAGCATGCCCAAATGTCATTAAGACCATCATACTATCCCTACAAGATCATCATTATCTTTGCATGCCTTATAACAAGGCTCAACAACATTACTTGCATATAATACACCAGATCAACACAACATTGCATTAATGAACTAGGACATATTCATAAACAATCATAGCAGGGTTATATTAACATTAAGAACATTCTTTTATTACATCAACATGCACAAAATCTAGATATGATTAACTCTCATCATATTCATTATGCACATGTTTAGCATCAGAAAGTATCAACCATGTGGCTATGATAACCATCAATTAACGTATCAAGGTTATGACAATAGTAAGGAGGTTATTCTGTCATCATTCCATCATATAAGATTGTTAAACATGAATACTCATCTTAATCTATTTGCATTAGGGTTAGGTTAACAAGATAAATTATATTAATGTTACTAATCGACACTCATACCCAAACCCTAACTCACGACATCCCCATTGGATCATGGATGCATAAGGTGAAGCATCATGATCACATTCCATACTATTCTCAAGTATGAACCCAAACATAAATCAAGGTGTAACCATCGGGTTATAGCATACTAGGGTATCAAAAATAGTAACAGAATACTCCATGATTGTATTAATCATTCAAGGACTATTCATATCCAATTACCATCATTAAGTTATATTAAAGCTAGGTATAACAAGCTATACCTCATTAGGGTTAAATATCAACACAATGTGGTTATCATCCCTTCTATTCATATGAGTGAATACGTAAGACTACCTTATTAAGAATAACCATCCATTTTTTCCATCATCATTCAACCCATATCACCATACCACAATGTCACCTAGAACCATTGGATGTTTAAAAGGTAAGACCTTAGATAAAACACCTATGAAGTCCTTTATTTGTTCTCTAGAAAGATTCACAATCTAACCCTAGACATCCCTTGATTAACAACACAAAAAGTTCCATTGAGAGTAGGGCAAAACCCACAATCGACTTTTCAGTTAAAACAAGCCATCCATTGTCAACAAGTAAGCTCCTTAAGTTGATCATATAAAGGAAACCATCTAAATCCCATTATTAGGACTAACATATTACATAATCCATTATTACACTTTATTGGAGGAATAAACATTAGATCTTGACCATTGGGTTAAGTTCATATATTACAACCATCAATTACAATATAGGTTCGACCATTGCGCCAAGTGACCCAAGAAACTGTTGGTCTAAGGCTTAATTGATGCTAAAACTATATGATTAACTTACCGTATATTGTAGAGACCTGATCCACAATCATCAGTGATCATTAAATCTCTATAGGTTGTTAGATCAACACTATATTCATTAATCAACATCAAATATTAAGTTGATGTCATCATTGATATATATCATCAGTAGGGTACTTAATGGTTGATCATTATACTTATAATTGATCCAAAACCTGACCTAAGGGGGTGACCATAGGTTGTCACCATCATTTGCACCCTTGATCACGACCATGAGTTGTTATGAAGTCAACACCATAGGGTTGTTGCAATGGTACCATCATCGGGTCATGGTTTATAGAAGAAATCAACTTTAAACCCTAAAATTGACCATTGTTTGATAGGTTCTTAGCACCATAGGTTGTCAAACCAACCTGATGCAAGTGAAATTATACCTTATTAATAATGTACACATGATCAAAAGTTCATCTAGAACTGAAATCAGAATAGGGAACATTATAAAAATCAAAATCCAAGTCAAGCATAGCTTTTTAGTGCATGAATCATCATTTTCAAGCAAGAACATGATCTAGAAAGCTTATGGTACGCGATAAACATGGATCAAGTTATAAAACTTGCCAGCTAATGAGAAGATAAAACCCAACACAGAAGAAAGCTTGAGCAGGTAGGGTAGAAAATCCAAGAGTATGCTATGAATTCGCACATCTAGAACATTTCTTCATCAAATGAGCAAACCCTAAGCATAAGGAGCACAAAAGGTAGGGTTATAGAGCTTTAGAGCAATTTCTACCATGGAACAGCAATGTTTCCGACCTAGATAAAGCTAGGAGGAAGGATAACAAAGAAATAAACGGAGGAAAGAAGGGAATTCTTACACTTTTAGGTCAAGATCATTGGAAGGAAGCATTTTCAACCCTAAAATGAAGTCAATTTCAACCTTAGAGCCTTTCTCCAAGATGATCCCCACTTTCTTCTTCCTTGGGCAGAACAATTAGCAGATGAACAGAGGGAGAATGAGGTTGGGAGAAGAAGGGAGGTGGTGGAGAAAAAATGGCTCATTTTGGTACTTGGGGATAAGTATATGACACTTTAAGATAAAGAAAAGGAAAAAGTTGAAGTTTTAGTATCTATCCAAGTGTCCATGGCCTTAATTTATTAAGAATATACAAGCACAAACACAAGCAGATCCCCCACCATGTGTATAGACCTGATTAGATTTCCTTTTTCGAATTTCCTACCCAATCAAATAATTCATTACTTTATAGCTACTAAAGGTAGCTCATCTGTGAAGGGGAAAACCCTAGAATACCCTTGGAGCAAACACCTTCAAACCAAGGTTTAACTAGGTGCCCCATGGCTGAAAAAGCTCAATAATGATGATATAATATAAAAGGAACATAATGCAAATGATAAATTCCAAAGAAAACCTCTCAATTGGGTAAATTGCAGAAAAGTACTAAATGTGCATAAAATTACATAATTTGCTCAAACAGTGTCCAAATTGGACAGCTTTTGAAACTTAATCTTGTATTATGATTTAAAAGCATATGAAAAGGTTAAATTATCTTTCTAAGCATTCAATTATGATAATTAAGATTGTTAAACTCATTAAGTAAGTTTACGGGCCTTGCAACTATAAATCGCTAACAAGGATTTTGTTCTAAAATCTAATGTAAACAATGATGCGTACTTTCCTCTGCACCTCATCCTATTACATTCATGTGGTTACTTGCATATCATGGTGATGTCACATCATTAATGCATATCTCATCTTGGGTCAGCACAAAAACTCCCACATAAGAAGACATTTGTAAATATGGAACATAGAAACTTATTGTGCCACCTATACAAATCTAATGGTAACTTTAACTTCGGGACTCAATTGTCATCTTGAACTATTGTATATGTTGTATCACACATCACTCAGAGGCCACACTCACTGGATCTTACCAAACATAAATCATGTATCTATTATCATATGCAACTTTATAAGGTTTTATCTCTATGCTCCTTTAATGGTTGTTGAAATCAATAACTCAATCAACCATGTAGGCACACCTTAGTTTTCAAGAAATTATGAGGAATCTCTTTTTAGAGGATTTTCCAATCATATTAATGGTGGATTGACCATCTATTTGGTTGAATAATCATACACTTATATATAAGTGTTAACAAATATAACTTCCTGATTGACCTTGTTAGGGGTGGAGCAACGACAGTGTCTTCATCTTATCAGGACTCACATAACATACTTAACAGAGGTATCATAACTTTTATAGGATACCCTAGTCAACCCCCAACTCACTCTTATTCAACTTATCTCATATATATTTCTACTTTGACATCCCTAATATTTTTGAAAAAATATTGATTATATTTTTGACCATATATGAAATAGTTTGATATGCATCATTCAAAGCTTTATATAACGTGTATGACATGTCTGGAACACTTGGTTCCTCATATTCATAAATTCTATTTGTACATTGGTTAGTCTATATGATATAACTCTAAACTCATCATGGTCATGTGAATTATGTCATCCAATTTAAATCTTTTGCATTGATATTGATCATAGGTTTATCTTAAAAGAATATGGTATCACATATCTATTGACCAATAAACCTTCTATCCTTGATAGAGGTATTTTCCAGGTATCACTAAACCATACACAACATTATTGAATCACTTTTGTTTTTCCTTCCTAACAACATTTAAAGGATCATCATCAACTCTCTCTCTCTAAGGGAGAGGAATACTTATAGTGTTCATTTAATAAATATCTCAAACCTTCATATACTTCCCATACTATTGACACATCTTGGATACTAGGATTCATTACCTTGGTATCCACCTCATGAGCTATAAGGAACTCACATCCTTATCTCATCTACTTTTACCAACATAATAAATTTCAAAACATATAAGAGGAGTCTCCCAAATTATTGGAAGGCTAAAAAGCAAACTCATCACATACTTTATGATCTTGGAACCATAGTCCAAGCAACCTTATGCTATAATAAGTGATCCACCTTCATGTTTGCATTGAATCCACACGTACCAAGTGGAAAAGATCCACTTGAAATTTGTGCCCTAGAAAGGAAAGACATAAAGGGAAACACACTTCCCATACCATAGTAGTATTTTTCAAGGGTCACTAGCAAAAAGGTAACCAATTCTATTTTCATTATGCATGTTACAACTTCTTATGTATCATTTTACCTTTTTCATTTTGGGTTCCTTGTCATTAGCATAGGAATCATCATGATTAACATATCTCATTACTCTTTCCTTGATGACTATTTCTCACACTAAGGTATGCTCTTTTATTTTATTGTATTTTTCAACCACTTATCAACAAGTAAATCATCATATTCTTCATTTTCTTCATTAAACATGGATCATCTCTTAATTTCATTTGCATGCCATGCTGATTTTTCAATAAAACTTTCTTACACACATAGGTTGGTCTGAGATTAACTCAGGTTCCACCTTATTTGTTTGTCATTGTTCTCATTTATATTCTCATTATATACTTATAATTGGAGTTATCTCCATCTTATGTGGATTTCATACCTTGAATCACTTTATAAGCATAGACTTATCTGTCTTTTACTTTATTATCTTCATGAATCACATCTTCAAGAACTCCTCTTTTTCTTATTCGTATGCAGATTTAGATACCACGGTGTTGATCTTTCTATTATAGTTACCAAAAATTCAAGTTTTGATAGATAATGATGCAATTATCATCTTCTTTAAGGTAGGATTGAGATATTCACTCCATGATTTCTTATTCATTATGCTCTTTAGATTGTCTCAAATTGACTACGTGATCAGAGTAATCAGAAAGATAACAATTTAAGAGTTCCATACTTACCTTTCTTCAATAATTGAATACCTGGCCAGGACACCCAAATACTGAGATTAGGCAGTATGCACCATATTTTTGTGTCATATTCTTAACTTAGACGTCATCCTAGTCTTATCTCCTAGTGTACCTATAGACTCAGTGAACCTAAAGCTCTGATACCAACCTTTGAGAACACGTTACACTAAATAAGATCACTCATAACATAAAACACAGTCAATCACTAATTAATCACATACCCAAAAATATGGGTAAATAAAAACTAATTTCAGTGTCAGCACCCGCTCATAAACAATTGTATAAGATCCTAAAATCTTTCTTATGTCCATACTATGTCAAGAATTTGATACAAATGTTCTATTGCCTTATCCATAGCATATATAGATAGGAGAACAATATTCATATATGCCACACGAAAAAGCATTAACATGGTAACAAAAGTTCTATTTGTTTGAAACACAATATACACACTTTTCCTGCCCGGACATTAGAGTACAGGGACGACTCTAGGACATACTAGACATCTAATCAACTTTATCAAAGATTCATTACTATAGATCCTCTTTGCAGCCACATGTTTGTTTTTGTCACTTTTGATTACCTAAAAGAAATGTTGCGAACCACAAGGGTGAGACCCATGTCCCAATAAGAGATATAACCTCCAACAACATTTATTGAGTACAACATTTTTAAATAATTAAACAGTTAAGAAGTTTAATCAGATATTACAAATAAGATCAACAGTACTAATGATTAACAAAATACATAAAGGAGCAGATAATAACTATCATCATTAGCCAGACTATCATTCTTTATCTTGTTGACAATATAAGCAATTCAGTAGCATATGCATATCTAGCATCATGAGAAAGTATAGTAACATATCATATCTAACAACATGAGCATGTGTAATTGGTTGAACATATCAATATCAAAACAAGAGCTAACAACATAAGCACAACTATTTGGATAAGTATGATTAGCAGTATATGCATCTCTAGTTAAAAAGGCATGACTAGCATGCTAAACGTAACTAACAACATGAGATATCCAACATCATGATAATAATCAATACTAGAAATATAGTTATAAACATAAACATGGATATTGTATGTATGTATCAAAAATCTTAAGCATATCCACAACATTACTATATATACTCTCTCTTAATTGCACTAAGTATCATCTTTATGTAAAGATAATAAACAAGGGTTATCATCCAATGTGAAGCACCATGTATAGCCCTAAATAGATATGCTATACGGTTGCGTTACATCTTTTATTATGCCCTGAGGAATTTGAGGATACCACTCAAAATCCAACTGACCACTACTAAGTTGAAATCAATGCCATACAAGATCTAGGAAAAGTCAGACTCCTAAGATCGTCTCTGCCCCCGGTCATTACGGGTCTGCCACAATGACACATAAGGTCAAGCTGCTAATAGCCTAGTTCGTCCTTCATATAGGTCACCACAGTAGTGAAAGGAGGTGGGTATGCATACCCTATCATCCCAGGTACAACCACAATTGTCCTCCAATCTTATGACATATATAATCATTGAGACTCGACCGTAGCGATTCTCAAACTAAGGGCTAGGAATGAACACAGTCATCATCCCTAAACACTGGAATTCAAGATGACAAGAACCCTGCATACTCATCAGTATGCACTCCGAGTTTCCCTTAGGAATACTCGTTTCACCATCTGGCAAGTTCTGACACTCTGATGGATTGATGGCACAGGGCACTACATGATTAGAGTTTCACTTGATTAGTTATGTGAATTGGGTGAGTTAAGGCTGAATCAAACAAGTGGACATACAAACCCTAATTCACTTCTAACATGCATATAAATATCACCACTTGAAAAGATATAAAGTGTGTGAAACATAATTTCTCATCTCATCATCACATGGTACTATTTACTTGCCATTCATGAGGCTACACTAGTCATCATACTATCACAAGATATAAATCATTTTCACAATATCACAGGGTATCAACCCTTATCAACACAAGAGGATTCCAACCATGCCCAAATGTCATTAAAACCATCATATTATCCCTACAAGATCATCATTATCTTTGCATGCCTTATAACAAGGCTCAACAACATTACTTACATATAATACACCAGATCAACACAATATTGCATTAATGAGCTAGGAGATATTAATAAAAAATCATAGCAGCGTTGTATGAACATTAAGAACATTCATTTATTACATCAACATGCAAGGAATCTAGATATGATACTCTCATCATACTCATTATGCACATGTTTAGCATAAGAAGGTATCAACCATGTGGCTATGATAACCACCAATTTATATATCAAGTTTATGATCATAGTAAGGAGGTTATTCCACCATCATTTCATCATATAAGAATTTTAAGCATGAATACTCATCTTTATCTATTTGCATTAGAGTTAGGTTCACAAGATAAATTGTATTAATGTTACTAATCAACACTCATACCCAAACCCTAACTCACGGAATCCCCATTGGATCATGGATACATAAGGTGAAGCATCACAATCACATTCCATACCATTCTCAAGTATGAACCCACACATAAATCAAGGTATAACCATCAGATTATACCATACTAGGGTGTCAACAATAGTAACAGAATACTCCATGATTGTATTAGTCATTCAAGGACTATTCATACCAAATTACCATCATTTAGTTATATTAAAGCTATAGGTATAACAAGATATACCTCATTAGGGTTACATATCAACACGATATGGTTATCATCCCTTCTATTCATATGAGTGAATAGGTAAAACCACTTTATTCAAAATAACCATCCATTTGTTCCATCATCATTCAACCCATATCACCATACCACAATGTCACCCAGAATCATTGGATGTTTAAAAGGTAAGACCATTGGTTATTTACATAAGTAAACACCTTAGATAAAACACATATGAAGTCCTTGATTTGTACTCTAGAAAGATTCACCATCTAATCCTAGGCATCCCTTGATTAACAACACCAAATGTTCCATTGAGAGTAGGGTAAAACCCACAATCGACTGTTCAATTAAAAAAGCCATCCATTGTCAACAAGTAAGCTCTTTAGGTTGATCATATAAAGGAAACCATCTAAATCCCATTAGGACCAAAATATTACATTATACATCATTACACTTTATTGGAGGAATTAACATTAGATCTTGACCATTGGGTCAATTTCATATACGAAAACCATCAATTACAATATAGGTTTGACCATTGCATCAAGTGACCCAAGAAATCATTGGTCTAAGGCTTAATTGATACTAAAACTATATGATTAACTCACAAAAAATTTTAGAGACCTGATCCAAAATCATTAGTGATCATTAAATCACTATAGGATGTTAGATCAACACTATATTCATTAATCGACATCAAATATTAAGCTGATGTCATCATTGATAGATATCATCAATAGGGTATGTAATGATTGATCAATATACTTCGAATTGATCCAAAACCTGACCTAACGGGGTGACCATAGGTTTTCACCATCATTTGACACCCTTGATCACGACCATGAGATTTTATGAAGACAACACCATAGGGTTGTTACAATGGTACCATCACGGGGTCATGGTTTATAGAAGAAATCAGCTTTAAACCCTAAAATTGACCATTGTTTGACAGGTGCTTAGCACCATAGGTTGTCAAACCAACCTGATCCAGGTGAAATTATACCTTATTAATAATGTACAAAAGATCACAGGTTCATCTAGAACTGAAATCAGAATAGGGAACATTATAAAAATCGAAATCCAAGTCATGCATAGCTTTTTAGTGCATGAATCATCATTTTCAAGCAAGAACATGATCTAAAAAGCTTATGGTAAGTGATAAATGTGGAGCGAGTTATAAAACTTGCCTCTAATGAGAAGATAAAACCCCACACAGAAGAAATCTCGAGAAGGTAGGGTAGAAAATCCAAGAGTAAGCTATGAATTTGTCCATCTAGCACCTTTCTTCATCAAATGAGAGAACCCTAAACATAAGGATCAAGAAATGTAGGGTTTCAGAGTTTTAGAGCAATTTTTACCATGGAACAGAAAAGGTTCTGACCTACAGAAATATAGCAGGAAGGATAACAAAGAAATAGATGGAGGAAAGAAGGGAATTCTTACACTTTTAGGTCAAGATCACTAGAAGGAAGCTTTTTCAACCCTAAAATGAAGATAATTTTAACCTTAGAGCCTTTCTCCAAGAATATCCCCACTTTCGTCTTCCTTGGGAAGAAAAATTCGCATCTGAAAAGAGGGAGAACGAGTTTGGGAGAAAGAGGGAGGTGGTGGAGAGAATATACAAGTGTCCATGGCCTTAATTTATTAAGAATATACAAGCACACACACAAGTAGATCCCCCACCATGTCTATAGACCTGCTTAGCTTTCCTTTTTTCGAATTTCCTACCCAATCAAATAATTCATTAGTTGATAGCTACTAAAGGTAGCTCATCTGTGAAGGGGAAAACCCTAGAATACCCTTGGAGTAAACACCTTCAAACCACGGTTTAAATAGGTTCCCCATGGCTAATAAAGATCAAGAATGATGATAGAATGTACAAGGAACATAATTCAAATGATAAATCGCAAAGAAAACATCTCAATTGGGTAAATTGCAGAAACGTCCAAAATGTGCATAAAATTGCATAACTTGCTCAAACAGTGTGCAAATTGAACCAAATTTGAAACTTAATCTTGTCTTATGATTTCAAAGAATATAAAAATGTTACATTAGGATTCTACACATTGAATTATGATAATTAAGCTTGTTCAACTCATTAAGCAAGTTTAGGGGCCTTACAACTATAAACCCCTAACAGGGATTTCACCCCTAAAATCCAAGGTAAACAAAGATGGGTACATCCTCTACACCTCATCCTATTACCTTAACATGGTTACTTGCATATCATGGTGATGTCACATCATTCATACATATCTCATCTAAGGTCAACACAAAACTCCCATATAAGAAGACATTTATGAATATGGAACATAGAAACTTATTGTGCCACCTGTATAAATCTAATAGTAACTTTCAACTTTGGGACTCAATTGTCATCTTGAACTATTGTATATGTTGTATCACACATCACTCAGATGCCACACTCATTGGATCTTACCAAACATAAAACATCAGGTATCTATTATCATATGCAACTTTTTAAGGTTTTATCTTTATGCTCCTTTAATGGTTGTTGTAATCAACAACTCAATCAAAAATGTAGGCACCCCCTAGTTTTCAAGAAATTATGAGGAATATATTTTTAGAGGATTCTCCTATTATATCAATGGTGGAATGACCATCTATTTGGTTAACGAATCATACACATGTACATAACGGTTAACAAATATAACTTCCTGATTGACCTTGTTAGGGGTGGAGCAACAACAATGTCTTCTTCTTATTAGGACTCACATAACATACTTAACAGAGGTATCATAACTCTTATAGGATACCCTAGTCAACCCCCAACTCACTCTTATTCAACTTATCTCATAGCTATTGCTACTTTAGAAACCCTAAGGTTTTTGAAGATATATTGATCATATTCTTGACCATATTTGAAATAGTTTGACATGTCATCATTCAAATCTTGATATAACTTGTATGACATGTCTGGAACACTTGGTTCCTCATATTCATAAATTCTATTTGTACATTGGTTAGTCTATAGGACAACTCTAAACTCATCATGGTCATGTGAATTATGTCATCCACTCTAAATCTTATGCATTGATATTTGATCATAGGTTTATCTTAAAAGAATATGGTATCACATATATGTTGACCAATAATCCATCTATCCTTGACAATGGTCTTTTCCAGATATCACTAAACCATACACAACATTATAGAATCACTTTGGTTTTTCCTTCCATACAACATTGAAAGGGTCATCATCAACTCTCTCTCTCTCTCTAAGGGAGAGGAATACTTGTAGTGTTCATTTAATAAACATCTCCAACCTTCACATACTTCCCATACTATTGACACATCTTGGATACTAGGATTCATTACCTTGGTATCCACCTCATGTTCTATAAGGAACTCACATCCTTATCTCATCTACTTTTACTAACATAATAAATTTCAAAACTTATAAGAGGAGTTTCCCAAATTATTGGAAGGCTCAAAAGAAAAGTCATCACAAACTTTATGATCTTGGAACTATAGTCCAAGCAGCCTTATGCTATAATAAGTGATCCACCACCATGTTTCCATTGAATACACATGTACCAAGTGGCAACGATTCACTTGAAAGCTATGCCCTAGAAAGGAAAGACACAAAGTGAAACACACTTCCCATACCATAGTAGTATTTTTCAAGGGTCACTAGAAAAAAGGTAACCAATTCTATTTTCATTATGCAGGTTACAACTTATTATGTATCATTTTACCTTTTTCATTTTGGGTTCCTTGCCATTAGCACAGGAATCATCATGATTAAAATATCTCATTACTCCTTCCTTGATGACTATTTATAACATTAAGGTATGTTCTCTTATTTTATTGTATTTTTCAACCACTTATCAACAAGTAAATCATCATATTCTTCATTTTCTTCATTAAACATGGATCATCTCTTAATTTCTTTCACATGCCATGATGATTTTTCATTAACACTTTATTACACACATAGGTTGGTCTGAGATTAACTCGGGTTCCACCTTATTTCTTTGTCATTGTTCTAATTTATCTTCTCATTTTATACTTATCATTGGAGTTATCTCCATCTTATGTGGATTTCATACCTTGAATCACTTTATAAGCATAGACTTATCTGTCTTTTACTTTATTATCTTCATGAATCACATCTTCAAGAACTCCTCTTTTTCTTATTTGTATTTATATTTACATACTCTGGTGTTCTATCTTTCTCTTATAGTTACCAAACATTCAAGTTTTTATAGATAATGATGCAATTCTCATCTTCTTTAAGGTAGGATTGAGATATTCACTCCATGATTTCTTATTCGTTATGATCTTTCGATTTTCTCAAAATGACTATTTCATCAGAGTAATCAGAAAGATAACAATCTAACAGTTCCATACTTACCTTACTTCAATAATTGAATACCTGGCCAGGGCACCCAAATACTGAGATTAAGCAGTATGCACCATATTTTTGTGTCATATTCTTAACTTAGACATCATCCTAGTCTCAAGTCCTAGTGTCCCTATAGACTCAGTGAACCTAAAGAATTGATACCAACCTGTGAGAAGTCGTTACACTAAATAAGATTACTCAAAACATAAAACACAATCAATCACTAATTACTCACTTACCCAAAAATATGGGTAAATTATAACCGATTTCAGCGTCAGCACCCGCTCATAAACATTTGCATAAGATCCCAAAATATTTCTTATATCCATACTATGCCAAGATTTTGATACAAATGTTCTATTTCCTTAGCCCCAACATATATACATAGGAGAACAATATTCATATATGCCACACAAAAAAACATTAACATGCTAACAAAAGTTCTATTTGTTTGAAACACCATATACAAACTTTTCCTATCTGAACCTGAGAGTAATGGATGACTCTAGGTCACACTAGACATCTAATCAACTTTATCAAATATTCATTACTATAGCTCCTCTTTGCAGCCACATGTTTTTTTTGTCACTTCTGATTACCTAAAAAATGTGGCGAACAACAAGGGTGAGACACATGTCCCAGCAAGAGATATAACATCCAACAACGTTTATTGAGTAGAACATTTTTAAATAATTAAATAGGTAAGAAGTTTAATCAGATATAACAAATAAGATCAACAGTATTGATGATTAACAAATGACATAAATGAGCAAATAATAACTATCATCATTAGCCAGACTATCATTCTTTATCTTGTTGAGAATATAAGCAATTTAGTAGCATATGCATAGCTAGCATAATGAGAAAGTACAGTAACATAGCATAGCTAACAACATGAGTATGTCTAATTGGTTGAACATATCAATATCAAAAGAAGAGATAACAACATAAGCACAACTATCTAGATAAGTATGATTAGTAGTATATGCATCCCTAGTTATAAAGGCAAGGCTAGCATGCTAAACGTAACTAACAACATGAGATATCCAACATCATGATCATAATCAGTAGTAGCGGTATAGTTATCAACATAAACATGGCTACTGTATGTATGTATCAAAAAATTTAAGCATATCCACAACATTAGTATATCTACTATCTCTTAATTGCACTAAGCATCATCTTTATGTAAAAATAAAAAACAAGGGTTATCATCCAATGTGAAGCATAATTTATAACCCTAAACAGATATGCTATATGGCTGCATTACATCTTTTATTATGCCCTGAGGAATTTGAGGATACCACTCAAAATCCAACTGACCACTGCTAAGTTAAAATCAGTGTCGTACAAGATCTAGGAATAGTTGGACTCCTAAGATCTTCTCTGCCCCTGGTCAGTACGGGTCCACCACAATGACATATAAGTTCAAGCTGCTAACATCCTAGTCCATCCTTCTTATAGGTCACTGCACTAGTGAAAGGAGGTGGGTACGCATACCCTACCTTCCGAGATACTACCGCAGTTGTCCTCCAATCTCTTCACATATATAATCACCAAGACTCGACCACAATCATTCTCAAACTAATGGCTAGGAATGACCGCAGTCATCCTCTCTAAACACTTGAATTCAAGATGACAAGCACCTTGCATACTCATCAGTATGCGCTCTGAGTTTCCCTTAGGAATACTCATTTCACCATATGGAAACTTCTGACACTCTGATGTATCTATGGCACAAGGCACTACATGATTAAAGTTTCACTTGATTAGTTATGCCAATTGGGTTAGTTAAGGTTGCATCAAACAAGTGGACATACAAACCCTAATTCACTTCTAACATGCATATAAATATCACAACTTCAAAAGATATAAAATGTGTGAAACATAATTTCTCATCTCATCATCGCATGGTACTATTTACTTGCCATTCATAAGGCTACACGAGTGATTATACTATCACAAGATATAAATCCTTTTCACAATATCACAGGGTATCAACCCTTATCAACACAAGAGGATTACACCTTATTCAATGCTCAACCATGCCCAAAGGTCATTAAGACCATCATACTATCCCTGCAAGATCATCATTATCTTTGCATGACTTATAAAAAGGCGCAACAACATTACTTAAATATAATACACCAGATCAACATAGTATTGCATTAGTGAGCTAGGAGATATTTATAAACAATCATAGCAACATTATATTAACATTAAGAACATTTCTTTATTACATCCACATGCAAGGAATCTAGTTATGATTAACTCTCATCATATTCATTATGCACATGTTTAGCATAAGAAAGTATCAACCATGTGGCTATCATAACCACCAATTAACATATCAAGGTTATGATCATAGTAAGGAGGTTATTTCACCATCATTCCATCATATAAGAATTTTAAACATGAATACTCATCTTTATCTATTTGCATTAGAGTTAGGTTCACAAGATAAATTATATTAATGTTACTAATCAACACTCATACCCAAACCCTAACTCACGGCATCCCCATTGGATCATGGATGCATAAGGTGAAGCATCACCATCACATTCCATGCCATTCTCAAGTATGAACACACACATAAATCAAGGTGTAACCATCAGGTTATAGCATACTAGGGTTTCAATAATAGTAATAGAAAACTCCATGATTGTATTAGTCATTCAAGGACTATTCATGTAATGACCCAGCCTCCCAGTAACCCCCAATTAAGGGAGACTAAGAGGTTAGAGCTATTATATCAATTACCAGGAATAAAAGGTTCGACAAATAATCAATAACAATTATCAAATTTTACCAACTAAACTGAAATCTAGTTTAAATTAAAAACTTTAGCATACCTTTGAAAAACTTGGATTACTAATCTTCTATCCATATGAGAGAATATTCTAACTAATCCTCCTTGATCATTAATCCTCATTTAATTCCACATATGCCACTTTATTGTTTGTTCTTTTCACTTCTACCTAAAACACCGACAAAGAAAACGTCAGTCCGCATATAGGAATATGCTGGTATGTGGGAACAACCAAAATTTCACAAATATGGCTAACAATTTAATTATCACAATTAGGGTAATTAGCAAACCAATTTACATTTTCAATCTGTCATTATCCACTGCTTTTACCCTAACCCTGGAATGCTCCTCTAGGGTTTCTCTTTTTCCATTGACTTAAGGGCACCTTCCCAATCCCGAGCTTGGTGCCTTGGGGTCCCCTCTCATGGTGCCCCATAGTCATGCAACATAGACCACCTTCTCATTCCCGAGCTTGGTGTCTGGGGACACCTCTCATGGTTCCCATTTGTCTACCCTCTTGGGCCTAACCTTTATGGCTTCTTCCATCAGGGTGGCATGTAGGTGCGAGAATACACATGTATTTATAATTTTGATAACCATAGTGACTTTATAATTGCAGTATGAACATCCAAACAGTTAAGTTGCATTCAATGCGATAACCATCTGGGAAAACCTTCGGGAAAACTAATGTGATTACTCATAATTAACCACATACATGTTAGGCAGAATTGAGACAGAATAGTCCAATCAATCAAGACAACCAATCAAGCAAGTATAAGAGTCCTGAAATTACATCCAATTCCTTTTTATCAAAATCTATTCAAACCATCTTGCTACTTAAGTTTTCTATTCCTTTTTAGGATTTCTACCTCTTTTAGGGTTTACTTTGCAATTAGGGTTTTACTTCATTTTACTCTTTTAAATCCTAATTTCTCATCTATCCTTCATGAACGTTATTAAGGTTACCTTTTAACAACATATAACCTTAATTTCAAAAACAACATAATTAATCATCAATTAAGTCCATTAAGCCTCTTTTACATTAATGCTATCATTTTTATACCTTTTATTCCATAACAAGATCATTATGCTCATTTATCATCAAATTATGGTCTAATTCACATATAAATTCTAATTGTCATTAATTTTACCTTTATTCATTAGAAACCCTAATTTCTACATTAAAGGTATTTATCCACAATTAGAAACCTTTATATTCAAAATAGCTTAGAATCATAAAGTCTTAACTTTATTCATGATTTTGAATAATTAAAGACATTAAGAGTCACACTTACCAATATTAGGGTTTCAAGGCCAATTAATGTATATTCATGCACATGAAACTCTAAATTAAACCAATTACAGGAAAAGTTCATCCTTTTTGTTCCTAATGTTCCTTTTTATCATTAGCAGGTTAATGCCAACTTTAATCATCCATTAAACCCTACTAGACATATTAATCATCTCAGATTAGGGTTTCTTAATATTTAATTGATTAAAGTTGATAACTTATACTACTTTTCAAATTGCAAGAGGAATTAGCTTCTATAAGCATTTTTATTGGATTCCTATCATTTTTATAAGCAGTTTTCATATTTTATATGTGCTAATATGAGGTACGAATAATTAACTATAAATTTTGCAAAATTAACTTACTTTGGGCCAATCAGAGCGCGCCAAGCGTCTTGCTCCATGCAACGTTGTTCGAATTTACATCATTGCCCTTGGTTAAGTTGGACAACCAAGCATCTTGCTTCCGCCCTAGCGTCGACCTTTAGGGCTTCTCGAGCGCCCCCCCCCCCTGCTCCAGGGTCCGGAGACCCCTAGGGACTACACCCTCACCTCCGACGCCCCCTGACACACCCGTGGGGCCTCATGCTAAGGTAGAGGTGAGCTGGGGTCAGGCTTGTGGCTTCTCCCCCATCGGCTAACCTTGCAGCCATGCTGCAGATGGCTGAAGTGAGAGTGAAAGGTAGGGGATGATGGCCAAGCCTTCCCCTGGTCATTGGGAAAGCCGCACACCTCCCTCGTACCCCATTATAGAGCCTGGATGCCCCCAAAATCGTTCCACCCTCTTCTAGCTCAGTTTAATGCGGAAACAAGAAGAAATAGGGAGAGGGATGTTCGAGATCTCTTTGGCTCGAGGCCCTAGATCCAACCCTTATATAGGGAAGGATGGTAACATCCCATTGTGCTTAACCATAAGGAAAACAACTCCCCTTTATCTTACGTTCCTTGTTTAGGTGCAACGTCTCTTCTTTAATCTAATCCTTGTTTTTTTGTATTAAAGAATCTATTTACTTAAAGGGAAATCTGAAAATTACCTATTTTAATCTCCGTGTGCTTGACTTTTTATTCCATTGGCGTGAATTTCTATTTTCTTTTTATAGAAATTACTTCCTTTTTAACAAAGTACAAAATTCATTCATTATGCATCATATTATCCTCTTATTTTTCATTATTGGTATTTTCTCTTTCCTCTTTCTTCATTGGGGCTCCTTGGACCCCAAGAAAGTAGAAGATTTCGAAATTCCTTTTTAAGGATACTTATTATCCTTCTAGATGTATCTATATTCATTATTTCACATTATCTTGTTTATTTCTTATTAACATATCTCTTTTTGAGGATTTCTCTTTATCTTTCTTTTTATTTTCCTCATTGGCCTTACTTTTAATATTAGAAACCTCATGGATACGAAAATCCATCAAGGATAACTCAATTATGCCTCTTTCCACTTTTTTCCACATTTTATCATTGTTTTCAATTTCTTTCTTAATAAAGAGATATTTAATTGATCTTTTGTTTTCTTTTGGCATTATCTTTGCAACATTGGACACCTTGGGACCCAAGGAACCCAAGAGTCACGAAATTCAACTTTGGAATATATTATTTTTCCTTCTAGAGGTTTCCACATCTTTCTTTTCTCTAATTCTCAATTATTCATTTACTAATCGAATTTCCTTGTTATTGGGCCCAATAGCCAAAAAAGCCCACAAAACAATCAACAAGGCTATTGTAAACTAAATCCATTTATTCAAAACAAATTATATCATTATTTTTTCGAATATCTTTAATATGAGAAATTACATTTCTCACCAAATGAATCAAAAATTGGGGTTGTAACATCCTTCCCCTCTTATAGGAATTTTGTCCTCAAAATTCCACCAGGCACACAAACAAACAGGATAAGCGCTTATTATGTCAATCATGCCTCCCATGTGGCTTCACCCTTTTCATGGTGCTTCCCAAGAACCTTCATTATCTCATATTCTTCCATCTGAGTTCTTTCTTACCTCAATAAATCATACCCTCATAGGTGACTCAGGACATTTCAGCCTCTCAAAAGTTGAATAGGTTCAGGGCTCAACACATGGCTTGGGTACCTCACATAGTGCTCTAGATCAGATTCATGGAACACATTATACGTCATGTTATCCTGAGGGGTAAGGCTAAACTCAACCATCTCCACCAATCCATCTCAAATGGACCCATATATCGAGGACTCAACTTTCTTACCTATAACTTAGAGGGGTCGGATTTTCACATCTCATACTCTCTTACAGTGAACTGCATGTCAGTCTGCTTTGTATCAGCTCACAACTCCTGTCGCCTCTGGCTCCCTCTCAGCCATTGCATGATCAAAGCGACTTCCTCTGCACACATTGTGGTTCTTTTCTAACCTTCACGAGGCCTCCTTCACCAACATCATCTTAATGAAGTGGTGACTGACACAACCTCCTTATAGAACTTCTTGCATACTGATAAAGGCTATGGTGGTTAACATCACATCTTAAGAACTGTCTCTATGTATAACCCTGAATGATCACACATGCTCTTATCAGACCCTCTAGTCTGGATCATACTGACCATTAGTATGGGGTGATAAACTGTACTGACATCGAGTTCTTCATGTATCTACTTCTACCTTATGGAAGTGGATCTTTAGATGAAACTCAAGAACTCGCATCATGGTGTAGTTGAACGAACTCTCTCTCATATGTAGTTCAACCAGATCTGTCTCTTAACAGTGCACTTTCTTTCTCATGTCATATAGGTATGGAGATCTACCATAACCCACATTGTATCTTGACCTTCCTTTGTCAAAGGGAGACTTACTACAACATCCATAGTGGTGAACTCCCATTCCCTCTCGGGGACTCTTTATCCTCTATATCAAAGCACTGGGATACTGGTGTTCGTCCTTCACCCCAACTTGCATGGCCCCATGCCACATGCAACTTCATATCAAGCATCCAAAGTGCTACTATCACTTACTATCTTTGTAGTCTCATGGTGTTTGGTGATCTTAAAATCATGATTTCCTATATGTCATGATTCCTCAAGACCGATTCCTTAGAATCCGTAAACCACTCTCATCAGGGTTTTATTACCTTCCTATCCAAAGAAGTGTCTGAGGTTCTACCACCATCATTTCATTGCATCGAAGCCTAGGCTTGCTAAACAACTCCTAACGTGATCAAATGGTATCACTGCATTTGAGGGTTAGGAAAACCTATCTTCTAGTCTCTAGCCAAACTAGGTAGCTATATCTCAACCAGAGCATCCATTACCACTTCACATCCTTAGGTGTAAGGTAATGTTGAAGACATACTTCTTCACTCAGCTCAAACTATAACTCTATCTTCATCAGAACACTCTGAGCTCATCCTCTTGGTTATCAAACTCAACCTTTTATCACATGCAAGTTTCCACATAGCTCATGTTACAACATCCTCACAAGATGACTACCTTAATACTCATGGTGTTTGTAAACCATCCATGTATCATCCACTCCACAAGGGTATGTTATCATCTCTATCCTCATACCTTATAGAAACGTTCCAACTCACATCATCTTTATCCTTGGTGTAAGGCATGCATATTGTCCTATCTCTCACTCCCATAACAAGAGGAAATAAGCATTTGGCAGCCGTCCAAACAGAAGGTTCTTCCTGTTCCAAGAGTAGATATGGTACATCCCACCCAACCAATACACCTTCAAATCTTAGTTGAAACGTGTATCTTATGTCTCAACATCATTCTTGATATCAAAGTTACTTCCATGGAAAACTAGTCTCGAACTTACTTAGGTTTACACACCTCCCTAGGTCATCTCCTCTAGGTCTATAGGGTGCCAACACTTTTGGGGTCATCCCTATTCCCTTATCCATCCATAGAGTGCCCTACTCATCCGCCCTTTGGGTCCCATGAGTTCATGAAGGTGATCAATCTCCTAACTGATGGCCCTCAGATAATGATAGTTGTTACCTCCTGAACCTATGGTCATGTTCAACTAGGGAATTAGGCAACTCCTACTTCCATCGGTCTTATCCCTATCTGACCCTAGGATGGACTTAGGATTCTATTATAGTACATGTCCAACTTAGAACCTTACCCAAGCCTTCATCATCTCTCTTTCTGCATTCATGGGCTGACATTCATCGTCTCACAGGGGTCATGCAACCTGCCTACCTTGTCAGGCCCCATACTGGTTACCTCCATGGTAATACACCCACATGCACTTAGAGATGGTTTTCTATGAGTCTATAGGTTCATTCTCTTACCATGTACTCTTCACTTTGCTTCTCAAGATCCTATGAAACCTCTTTAGGTTACCTCAAAACCAACAAAACTAGTATACATCCTATAAAAGGGTCCCTCTCCCAGGATGGGAGGAAACTACACCTTGATAACAATGGTCACAAATGTCCTTATGTTTAGGGTCTGCATCCACATGAGCATGCTCATCCCTAGCAAGTTTCTAAGGCACAAGCATACACCTACTAAACCATACTAGGTCACACTTATTCTCATCCTCAACATTAGACCAACTTTGTTGTGAGGGGTTCATCAAACATACCTTTAACTTAAGGGGTTTCCTTTTCCTCTACACATGAGGAGTACCATTCTCGAAACTATAAAAACTCAAATCTCATCATGAGCATCAGGTACACTACTTCCCCTCTTAGGCCTAGGAACCCTAGGTTCACCTATGGGTTTCCAACTGCATGCTAAATCTCTTAACCATGAATCAAGCATGTCCAAGGTATGGCATATACTCCCATGATCCTTTTATATGAGAAATACGTCAGAGTTGAGTCCTCCTCAAGGACAACCAACTAGGTATAAAGCCTCACAACTGGTTACTTAAACCTCCTTAGGGTCTAACGAACTCTTTGTCTCATCTCAGTAGGTAAACTCCTATACCATTGGCACATAGGTTCTAGAAGTATCATCCTCTCTTTAGGGTTTGGTTCCTCTAAAGGCCACCAAGATATCATCAGCTTATAGGGATCAAGCACCAGGAAACCATTATCATCCACTTAGGTCGCATCATCCTCGACTCCTCATTACTCCTCATGTCTCAGAATCTAAGCTTCCATCCTCCTTGCTTGGGTCCAACTTTCTCTCTCTAGAGTTAACTCCACATCCAACCTTACTACTAGAGGTCCTCTATTCAAGGAGGTGGATCAAGCTCACAAACATACCCCCACATGGTGAAGCCTATGCTCAAGCTTATGTTTGTTCAAGGTTATCCATAACTCTTTATGCTTATTTCATAAGCCATCCATTATACTTACTGGCCCGGGTTTCAACCTACCGTTGCACCACTGACGTTTTCTGGGTGCATGTTATCCCCTACTTGCATAAGCCATAAGGTTTCTATAGGTTCTTCACTAGCCTCATCAATGAAGGAGCTATCCTTCACTCTAACATGCACGATCCTTTCTAGGGTTGGGTCACCAAAGGTTCTAGGTTATCTAACCTCTCATGGCTCATATGGCTTCCCAAGGCGTGTCCATCCAAACACTTGGTCAACCATGACATCTGAGTCATCATGTCATCTCACTCTATCAAACACTTAGGGTTAGGGTTAACATCATCCTCAGAGGATGTACTAGGTCTCTACCTATAATGGAGGTCTCTACCTCTAAGACTAACTCCCTCTCTACTCATCCTCTAGACAAGAAGGTCTAGCCTCAGGTTTCTCCTGAGGGCAATGACATCTCATATCATACAACCTAAGCATGTATCTATTATTTAGTTTATGCTTAATCTATTAAGCCTATGTCCATGCCATCTTATTTACATGCTTTTCATTAATTTTATGGAGGATCCCTTAAACCTTATATACCTTACCCATACCTCAACAGGGTGAGGAAAAGAGAGAAAACCCTAATCCTTAAGGTCCTTAACATAATTTGAGTTGAGAAGGGATGAAAAAGATGAGAGAGTCCTAAATATATCTTATTTCGAGTAAAATCTTGAGACTTCGGCCAGGCAGTCGCACTAATCTAGGAGTCCTCGTATTTTGACTAGCGGTGCAGAGGAAAATCTTGCCAACCTGCAGACCTGATCCTTTTCTAGACACCTCTATCTTTCAAAAAATCCTCTAATAACTCCCTTGGGTTCTTCATAATTTGTAAAATTTAATAATTATTAAATATTAAATGAGGAACCTATGCACTGATATCAACTGTAACGACCCTGCCTCCTAGTAACCCCCAATAAAGGGAGACCAAGAGGTCAGAGCCATTATCTCAATTAACATGATCAAAGGTTCGACAAATAATCAATAACAATTATCAAACTTTACCAACTAAACTAAAATCTGGTATAAATTAAAACTTTTAGCATACCTTTGAAAGACTTGGATTACTAATCTTCTATCCATATGAGAGAATATTCTAACTAATCCTCCTTGATCGTTAATCCTCATTTAATTCCACATATGCCAGTTTACTATTTGTTCTTTTCAGTTGTACCTAAAACACCGACAAACAAATGTCAGTCAGCATATAGGAATATGCTGGTATGTGTGAACAACCAAAATTTCACAAATATGGCTAACAATTTAATTATCACAATTAGGGTAATTAGAAAACCAATTTACATTTTCAATGTGTCATTCTCCACCACTTTTGCCCTAACCCTGGAATACCCCTATAGGGTTTCTCTTTTGCCATTGACTTAAGGCCACCTTCTCAACCTCGAGCTTGGTGCCTAGGGGTCACCTCTCATGGTTCCCCATAGTCATGCAACATAGACCACCTTCTCATTCCCGAGCTTGGTGTCTAGGGTCACCTCTCATGGTTCCCATTGGTCTACCCTCTTGGGCCTGACCTTTATGGCTTCTTCCATCAGGGTGCCATGTAGGTGTGAGAATACACATGTAATTATAATTGTGATAACCATAATGACTTTATAATTGCAGTATGAACATCCAAACAGTTATGTTGCACTCAATGTGACTAACCATCTGGAAAAACCTTCAGGAAAACTAATGTGATTACTCATAATTAACCACATACCTGTTAGGCTGAATTGAGATAGAATAGTCCAAATAATCAAGACATCCAATCAAGCAAGTACAAGAGTCCTGAAATTACATTCAATTCCTTTTTATCAAAATCTATTCAAACCATCTTGCTACTTGAGGTTTCTATTCCTTTTTAGGATTTCTACCTCTTTTTGGGTGTACTTTGCAATTAGGGTTTTTACTGCATTTTACTCTTTTAAACCCTAATTTCTCATCTATCCTTCATGAAAGTTATTAAGGTTACCTTTTAACAACGTATAACCTTAATTTCAGAAACAACATAATTAATCGTCAATTAAGTCCATTAAGCCTCTTTTACATTAAAGCTATCATTTTTATACCATTTATTCCATAACAAGATCATTATGCTCATTTATCATCAAATTATGGTCTAATTCACATATGAATTTTAATTGTCATTAATTTTACCTTTATTAATTAGAAAACCCTAATTTCTACATTAAATGTATTTATCCACAATTAGAATCCTTTGTACTCAAAATAGCTTAGAATCATCAAGTCTTAACTTTATTCATGATTTTGAATAATTAAAGCCATTAAGAGTCACACTTACCAATATTAGGGTTTCAAGGCCCATTAAAGTATATTCATGCACATGAAACTCTTAATTAAACCAATTACGTGCAAATTTTATCCTTTTTGTTCCTAATGTTCCTTTTTATCATTAACATGTTAATGCCAACTTTAATCATCCATTAAACCCTACTAAATATATTAATCATCTCAGAACAGGGTTTCTTAATCTTTAATTCATCAAAGTTGATAAATTACACTACTTTTTTGGAAATGGAAGAGGAATTATCTTCTATATGCATTTGTATTGGATTCCTCTCATTTTTCTGAGCAATTTTCATATTTTATATGTGTTAATCCGAGCTATGAATAATTAACTACAGATTTTGCAAAATTAACTTACTTTGGGCCTATCAGAGTGTGCCATGTGTCCTGCTCCATGCAACATTGTTCAATTTAGATGAAAACATTTTGAATTTATGTCCTTGCCCTTGGTTAAGTTGGACATCTCTTTATCCTGTGATGGGCAAAAGTGTCAAATGACTCTCTGCCTTTCTTCTTCCTCATGCCAGCAGCTTGCTTCCGCCCTAGCATTGGCCTGTAGGGATTCTTGAGCACCCCCCCCCCCCCCCCCCGCTCCAGGGTCCGGCGACCCCTAAGGACTAAGACCTCACCTCCGACGCCCCTTGCCGCACCCATGGTGCCTCATGCTAATGCCGAGGTGAGTTGGGGTCAGGCTTGCAGCTGCTCCCCCGCCGGCTAACCTTGCAGCCATGTTCCAGACAGTTGAAGCAAGAGTGAGAGGTAGGCGATGATGGCCAAGCCTTCCTCTGGTCGTTGGGAAAGCCACACGCCTCCCTCATACCCCATCACAGAGCCTGGATGCCCCAAAGATCGCTCCACCCTCTTCTAGCTAACGTTCATGTGAAAACAAGAAGAAACAGGGAGCGGGATGCCCAAGATCTCTTTGGCTCGAGGCCCTTGATCCAACCCTTATATAGGGAAGGATGGCAACGTCCCATTGTACTTAACCACAGGGAAAACAAGTCCCCTTTATCCTAGTTTCCTTGTTTAGGTGCAACTTTTCTTCTTTAATCTATTCCTTGTTTTTTTTTGTATTAAGGAATCTATTTACATAAAGGGAAATCTGAAAATTACCTATTTTAATTTGCTTGTGCTTGACTTTTAATCCATTGGCACGAATTTCTATTTTCTTTTAATAGAAATTACTTCCTTTTTAACAAACTACAAAATTCATTCATTATGCATCATATTATCCTCTTATTTTGCATTGTTGGTATTTTCTCTTTCCTCTTGCTTCGTTGGGGCTCCTTGGACCCCAAGAAACTCTAAGATTTTGAAATTCCTTTTTAAGGATACTTATTATCCTTTTAGATGCATCTATATTCATTATTTCACATTATCTTGTTTATTTCTTATTAAAATATCTCTTTTTGAGGATTTCTCTTTATCTTTCTTTTTATTTTCCTCATTGGAATTTCTTTCAATATTAGAAACCTCATCGATACAAAAATCCATCAAGGATAAATCAATTATGCCTCTTTCCACTTATTTTCCACATTTTATCATTATTTTCAATTTCTTTCTTAATAAAGAAATATTTAATTGATCTTTTCTTTTCTTTTTGCATTATCTTTGCAATTTTGGACTCCTTGGGACCCAAGGAACCCAAGAGGCACGAAATCCAACTTTGGATTATATTCTTTTTCCTTCTAGAGGTTTCCACATCTTTCTTTGCTCTAATTCTCAATTATTCGTTTACTAATCGAATTTCCTTGTTATTGAGCTTAATAGCCAAACAAGCCCACAAAAAAATCAACAAGGCATTTGTAAACTAAATACATTTATTCAAAACAAATTATATCATTATTTGTTCAAATATCATTAATATGAGAAATTACATTTCTCACCAAATGAATAAAAAATTGGGGTTGTAACAATTCATACCCAATTACCATAATTTAGTTATATTAAAGCTAGGTATAACAAGATATACCTCATTAGGGTTACATATCAACACAATATTGTTATCATACCTTCTATTCATATGAGTTAATAGGTAAGACTACCTTATTAAGAATAACCCTCCATTTGTTCCATCATCATTCAACCCATATCACCATACCATAATGTCACCCATAACCATTGGATGTTCAAAAGGTAAGACCATTGGTTGTTTATATAAGTAAACACCTTAGATAAACCATATATGAAGTCCTTGATTTGTGCTCTAGAAAGAGTCACAATCTAACCCTAGACATCCCTTGATTAACAACATAAAAAGTTCCATTGAGAGTAGGGTAAAACCCACAATCGACTGTTCAGTTAAAACAAGCCATCCATTGTCAACAAGTAAGCTCCTTAAGTTTATCATATAAAGGAAACCATATAAATCCCATTATTAGGACCAACATATTACATTATCCATCATTACACTTTATTGGAGGAATAAACATTAGATATTGACCATTGGGTCAAGTTCATATATTGAAACAATCAATTATAGTATAAGTTTGACCATTGCATCAAGTGACCTAAGAAACCATTGGTATAAGGCTTAATTGATGCTAAAACTATATGGTTAACTCACCATAGATTGTACACACCTGATCCAGAATTATTAGTGATCATTAAATCACTATAGGTTGTTAGATCAACACTATATTCATTAATCAACATCAAATATTAAGCTGATGTCATCATTGATTGATATCATCAGTAGGGTACTTAATGGTTGATCATTACACTTCTAATTGATCCAATACCTGACCTTAGGGGGTGAACATAGTTTGTCACCATCATTTGACACCCTTGATCACGACCAATAGTTGTTATAAAGACAACACCATAGGGTTGCTGCAATGGTACCGTCATTGGGTCATGGTTTATAGAAGAAATCAACTTTAAACCCTAAAATTGACCATTATTTGATAGGTGCATAGCACCATAGGTTGTCAAACCAACTTGATACAAGTCGAATTATACCTTATTAATAATGTAAAAATGATCACAGGTTCTTCTAGAACTGAAATCAGAATAGGGAACATTATAAAAATCGAAATCCAAGTCAAGCATAGCTTTTTAGTGCATGAATCAGCATATTCAAGCAAGAACATGATCTAGAAAGCTTATGGTAAGAAATATACGTGGAGCAAGTTATAAAACTTTCCTCTAATGAGAAGATAAAACCCCACACAGAAGAAATCTCGAGCATGTCGGGAAGAAAATCCTAGAGTATATGAATTCGTCCATCTAGCACCTTTCTTCATCAAATGATCAAGCCCAAAGCATAAGGAGCAAGAAAGGTAGGGTTTTAGAGATTTAGAGCAATTTTTACCATGTAAGAGAAAGGTTCTGACCTGGAGAAAGCTTGGAGGAAGGATAAAAAAGAAATAGATGGAGGAAAGAAGGGAATTCTTAAACTTTTAGGTAAATATCACTAGAAGGAAGCCTTTTCAACCCGAAAATGAAGTCAATTTCAACCTTAGAGCCTTTCTCCAAGAAGGTCCCCACTTTCTTCTTCCTTGGGAAGAAAAATTCTCAGATGAATATAGGGAGAACGTGGATTGGAGAAGGAGGGAGGTGGTGGAGAGAAAATGGCTCATTTTGGTGCTTGGGGATAAGTATATGACACTTTAAGATAAAGAAAAGGAAAAAGTTGAAGTTATAGTATCTATCCAAGTGTCCATGGCCTTAATTTATTAAGAATATACAAGCACACACAAAAGAAGCTCCCCCACCATGTTTATAGACCTTCTTAGCTTTCCTTTGTCGAATTTCTTAGCCAATCAAATAATGCATTAGTTCATAGCTACTAAAGGTAGCTCATCCGTGAAGGGGAAAACCCTAAAATCCCCTTGGCACAAACACCTTCAAACCAAGGTTTAAATATGCGCCCCATGGCTAAAAAAGCTCAAGAATGATGATATAATATCCAAGGAACATAATGCAAGTGATAAATTGCAAAGAAAGCCTCACAATTGGGTAAATTGTGGAAAAGTCCAAAATGTGTATAAAATTGCATAACTTGCTCAAATAGTATCCAAATTGGAACAGATTTGAAACATAAGCTTGTCTTATGATTTCAAACCATATTGCAAGGTTATATCAGGGTTCTAAGTATTCAATTATCATAATTAAGCTTGTTCAACTCATTAAGCAGGTTTAGGGATCTTACACTATACATTTTAGCTATTGCAAGTGAGTAATTGCCTACATGTAGAGCATCACATAATATGCACATTGTCTGTCATTGCCTTTTATAGGGACCTGTAGATATACAATTACATTAATACATTTAATTAAGTAGAGTTGGTCTTATATTATGCAATTAGAATGGGAAGACCATATTTACATCAACACTCTTACAAGTTAATGATTTCTTTTTCTTATCTACTTTCCCTCTATTTCTACAGAATGCTTTCACACCACTATAAGTTAAATTAACAAATATGTTGCATTAGTAAACTATCATATGATGAAAATATTAAAAAATATGTTGGGCATCCAAAAACTATACTTGCGCATGATTATCAATTTTATTGGGTGCCCCTCATTTGGTGTCAGGTTTACACCTAAAGGATCAAAGAAATACACAGTCCAAGTTTTAGGAACAATCACTAAAAACTATGAATGATTATTACTGAGTGAATATAAGGCAAATAAAATAAAAATTACATTCCACAACAAAATGTATTCATAAGTTATACATTTATTCAACAAGCAGAAAACTTACATATTGTTGAAGGGATCTAAGATCACATTATTGGAAGCAACAAAAAACTACATCACAGTAGTCACATAATCTTTGACGTCACTTAGATCTTTAAGTATGTCGCTAACCAATGATGGCATTAGAAATCACACATTTTCTCTTATGTAATCAGAAGCCATGAAATACAAATGATTGAAACAATATATGCAACACTTTGTTAATATATAGGAAACAAATTAATAATTTTTCACATATGATGAGGTATTCAGACTCACCATATCTAAAGTTCTACCATTGTATTGTTTACAACCAAGCATACTAAAATAGATCAGAAACAATTGCCAATACTATAATAGTATCGTGTTCTATACTTATGATCTCTTCCCCAAGGCTGACCACCATGGTATTTGTTTGGCCAATATTGTCTAACCATCTTGTCAATGACTTGCAACTAGGGCCTAAGGAGTCTAACAATTCTTGGGGAATAAATTGTAGGGATGGAGGCTTCAGAACCCTAGGGTGCTTCTTAGCTATTGTGGGTTGCATACATGTATTCCCATATTAGCTTTATAAATTTCAATATACATATGTCATATCTGAAGAAATATAACGAGTCTTTTGGGGCACCCAATAAAGCCACATTCTACCTTTCCAATTATGGTAGAATCCAAGTGCTCGTATGGAAGTGGTGTGTCTCTTATTGTCATAAAGACACATATGACTCTCAAACTAAGGTGTTCACCACAAAGGGAAATACCATGAACCATATCGAAGATAGAAACCCAATCATCTACTATGGCATTGTATGATGGAACATAGATGGCAAGAAGGAATTTTATGCCCACCTATAATTATATGAAATAAAAAATCTATATTGACAAACATAAATATTGACTTGAGAGATTATCTTATTACAATATATAAATAAATGGACTCGAATTGAATTTTACCCCGGCTGTGTCATGTGGGTCCGAAGGACTACTCTCAATGTACATTGTAGGCATCGATGAACATGTTCTATGACTGCTAGAGAATATTACATTGCATGAGAAGCCTTGAAATTATCCAAGGATGCATCTAAAATTTTCTTCACATACTCATGGTCCACTTCCCCTTTCTTGGCTTGTTTGTGCTTTTTCTAGGATGCAAGAAAAAATATTTTATCCAATACGCAACTTCAATGCTCCTAATACGACCATGATGCTCTTCTATCCCTAGAGTAACCGTAAATTCATTATGTGTTCCCAAAGGGGAAAACTCGCTCTCTTTTGTTTGGGCATCCATCTCCAACTAAACATCATCAAAATTGACTAATCAGTAAAACTTAAAATTGACTAATCAGTCAAGAAATTTACCATTTTTGAACCCACCTCTAGTGTAACTTTGATGGGGATTTCTCCACCTTTGTTTTTCTTCATGTTTGTTCACTCAAAATAGTGAGGCAACCTTCCAGAAGCACTATAAGACTCAACAGTGGAAGGAGTTGAATTAGAAGTCCCTTGCTCTAGCCCTTGCTCTTGCTCTCACTATTGCTCTCTAATCAGGTCGCAATTAAAATATCCAGTTGAACCCAACCTGTAGTTGTGCACATTCTTGTCACACATATCTTTTTGAGCTTCGTAAAAGGGCTAATTAATTTAATATAAAAAATTATTAAGTACCCATAAAAATTTAGTTATTTAAATACCTTTATCACATCTATTTTTATCCTGTCAACAAACTCCTTCAAACCATTTTTATCAATATAGTTCCATTTAAGACTGCATTCCTGGTCCTTCTTGTCTCTAAAGATGTAGTCTATTGAGAGGATTGTCTTCCAATCTCTATGTCTTCTCCCGATAAGCCACATAATAGACTTTCGATGCAACTTTTTATCAAGCTCATTTCGGCCCTAAAAAGGTTCAACATTCACTACTATTTATCAATATTAAAAGAAAGAATAGGAAAAGACTATAAAAGTATCAAAGAAAGACTATCTAAATGTAAATGCATTTATCTCAACTCTAACTCCCTCCAGTTGATGTCTTTGTTGGCCACACTCACATGTCCCCAATCTTCCACAAGGAGAGGCACTTTGCTTTAACTAAGAACCCCCATAGTAGTTGACAAAGTCTTTAGTAATTGGTGTGCCTACTTCATTGAATTCAATGACACCCTTCTTCCCTTGTCTATTTGCAACATTTTTCAACATAGATATCCCTCTAACTCCCTTATGTATTGATTTATCAACACTGTGAGCACCCTAGTCAGGATGCTCAGGATCCTCACTCTCGTGATCACTATGCTCCTGGTCAGATGTCATATATAAAATAAAAAGTAAGCATACAAAAAAGTCAAATGACATAAAAATAGTCAAATAAAATATAAAAAATCAGATCACATATAAAAATTCAGATGACGAATGAAAAAGTCAGATCACATATGAACATATAAACATGCTATATAATGCAAAAAAATCCAGATCACATATGAACAATATACCTTAAACAAATATCCCTTATGTGTGATCTTCGCATGTATAGTCATCAGTGTTAGATTCAACATTTACACTTGGTAAGCCAATAGAAAATCAAATAGAGTCATCATACTTGTCATAGTACTCTTCATCATCAATAGGATCTAAATTTAACTGTCTTTTCCCATGAAGAATGACAAACAAATTTTCTTATATAGAATCATCGATATAAAATACATGTTTTTCTTGTGATGCCATGATGAAGGGTTTATCCTTCTCACATGTTCACTAAAAACTCACTATTGTGAAACTGAGTTCATCAAAAACAACTCTTTGTTGTTATCAACCCATTTACACCTAAATAATGGAACTCTAAATTATGTGTAGTCAATTTCTCATGTGTCTTCAATGATACCATAACAAGACTTCTTTCTTTCATGTGGGCTCTTATCCTTGGCACTAGAAATTACAATGAAGACACTTGAAGGGTGACCCCACTATTTTGAACAACACTTTTATCATCTTGACATTTTGTGTAATATGAAACAACATTTATCTCAAACCCTTCGTAAGGTGTATCATGGGTCATTGGCTTATACGAGAGCCATTTGATAGTTTCTGTAATATTATTTGGTGTTTGAGTTATTTTATTGAATACTTTCTTTTCAAACCACCTAATAAATGTCCCATTATACTCTCTAGCAAGCTACATTGAACTAGCTTGGGTATAACTTGTTTTGAGATTGTTGGTGTGTTTGGTGATATAAATACCCACATTGTTAATGTTGTGTAAAACATACAAATATGCTTGTTCCCACTGCTCACGACTGATATTTATATGTCCTTCCCCCAAAATAAATTTTCTGTAATAAACATCAGGATTGATAGTATTAGTAGGAGTTTTGTTGCAACCCAAAAAATCATTATAAAAGTCCATAACCTTCTTAACAATATAACCCTCAATGATAGTCCTTTCGGAGCAAAGCTTACATGCTTAGGAAGGATATATCAAATAGCCACAAGATTTATATGTTGTATTTAGAGTGTGACAATCATGAGATTTCAGACATATCAACTTCAAATCCTCCATTGATAGCAATCTTCGAATATTGGTTGAGTATCCCTGTGATACCATAACATTACACAAGAACTCACAAAAAGTTATCTTCTCTATTGTAGACAAGATGTAGCAAGAAGGAGGTAGATATGTGGCGATCTTTGATAACTTCTTTTTTAATTTTTTCCATATACCCATTCCATGTAGGTTCATTCTGTATTTAATCCCATCTTTAGTCTTACTGTGTATATTCAACCGAGTGCTAATAATGCTATCACAAATATTTTTCTCAACATTCATGACTTTGATACAATTTCAAACTGTCGAGAACTCCAACAAGGAAGATCCCATAATATAATCCTCTTTTTTAATAAAGACATTTCACCTATGGAAGTAGTCAAAGTCTCTTACCAAAAGAATTTACAGTTTTCTTTAGTCTTGCATAAAGATCCTCTCCTAAATAGGTTTAGGGGCACTTTGTTCCTCAGTTGAGTCCTTGAATGTTTTGCACAACTTTCGGTAAGGATGTACCTTTGGCATAAAGTTTTAATGACTAGGATATATAGTCTAACTGTCATGTTTTAGACTGACCAAATCTATATTTTCCTCACGTACATGACATGCCTTAGTTCCTTTGACGTTGTAGCCAAATAAGTTCCCATAAGAAAGAAAGTCATTAATAGTGCAAAACTACATAGCACGTATATTAAGCATCTCTCCACACAAAGCATCATAAGTCATCACACCTTCTCCCTATAGTTTCTTTAGGTCATCAAACATAGGTTCAAGGTAAACATTCATATCATTTCCAGGTTGTATGGAGCCCGATATCAACAATTACAACATTATATATTTATTCTTCAGACACAATGACAGAGGAAGATTGTATGCAACAATCGTGACAAGAAAAGTGTTGTGTTGGCTTCATAATGTTCCATATGAATTCATCCCTTTAGTACCATTTCCAAATCTTAATTTCTCATCTTCTTCACAAAATTTAGGATACAATAAATCAATGTTCTTCCTTTGAATGGAATTAGACACTTGTCGTAGCATACCATCATTATTTTTCTTTACCTTTGCATGCCAAGATAATTTTTTTTCATCTACAGTATTAGAAAATATGCATTGAAATCAGGGTATTATAGGAATATAACACATAACCTTTATAGGATACTCGATTTTTATCTTACACAATGTCATCTTTTTGTACCTAGATGCCACACATTTTGGACATTGTTTTAGATAGATAAAGTCCTTTTGAACCAACACATAGTCATTTTGGCATTCATGTATCTTCTTAGCCTCCATTCCCATTGAGCACCAGCTCTTTTTTTCTTTGTATGCTTAGATTGGAAGCTCTTTGCCTATAGGGAGAATTTCATTCAGCGGAGAGAATAGAGAAGTGAAACTTTTTTCGCTCCATCCATTGTTAGCATTCAGGGTATACAATTTCAATACAATGCTCAACTTTGTTAATTTAATACAACTTAAGTATAATGGTTTCTCAAAATCATGCACAAAATTTCTTAATAAGGGAGGTGGGTTTGTAACATTTGCCCCACAACTATCTAGCATCACATTAACCATGTGTATTGGAATTGGTTCATTCTCATCAACATTGTCATCTAGTTCCTCTTTGACACAACTACCACTACCAATATCTTTGATCTCAAACAAGGAATCTCTCCATGCCAGTACCATTCTATATAGCCTTGTACAATTCCATTACACATGACATGATCTTTAATCATGTCAACAATGTCAACCCTCAGGTTGTTACTACAATTTCTATAGGGGCAACATAACCTATCTTTGAGTTGTGTTCTATGTTTATGCAAATATTACAACCCCATCTAGACTATTAATAAAATTTGAAGTGCAGTGATTTGGTTTAGATATCCATGATTGATCCATTTTCTTTGTTCATATGGGAGATGAGTACCTCATTGAGTTTTAGCTAGAAAGTTAATTTTAGGGAAAAATGTTTGAATTGAACCTTAAACATCTAGCAGCATTCAAAATCATGAGTTTTTAGCACCTATCCCAATCTTGAGCATTTCATCTCACTAGCAAGTGTATAATGTGTGTTTGATTTCTATAAATTTTGGCAGCATTTCGATGTAGTTCTCCAAGTACATCGATGTAGATGGAAAAATACCCACATACATATGTATCCAGAGTACAAAAGGGGAAATGTTGTCGCAAGTAACTAAAATCAAACATATATTATACACTTACATTGTAAGTGATATTAAGTGCTCAAGAATAGTCCCAAATCATAGACCATCCAAGGTTTGCTCCTAATGAGTAAATCTTTGATGGGATTCTAGGCCAACAACACGGTTTACAAATTAGGGTTTAGTATATAGGGTTTAGAGACCAACATTTATAGATTAATGTTTACATATTATGATTTATAAATCATTGGTTTACATATTTGATTTCAAAAAAATTACGGTTTAGTCGTTTGGGTCTTACATATTTGACTTAATATCTCAATCTAGATCATGCATTATCATGATCATGTTACATCATAATTCTCAAGTTCATCTAGACCTATAATGACACATCACAACTTAGATTAGGGATCATAAGATTAGGATTCATGATCTTAAATTGAGGTCATATGATTTTAGTAATCTTAGTCAGCATAAGCATCAACATTGTCATAAGTAGTCATGTAGGGTCATTATCATGCAAGGTTGTCATCATTAGAGTATAAGCTAGAACAATTAATATTTGGTGTCATATAGATTGTCAAGATATTGATTTGAAGCCATAAAGTATCATAGATCATCTTTAGAGTAAGGTTTAGGTAAAATTAGAGATCTAGTTTCCCATTGTTCATTAAGTAAAAATTCAAGTCAAGTTTAGGCATTTATCATAATTCATTATGAACCCTACAATATAATTCTCTCCTCATCTAAGTTATAGTTTCAGATGAAATTATTTCAACATATCATAATTCATTATGAAATCCAAAATTATGATCATGGGTAACTAAGAGAAATAATGGAGGGAGCATCCTCTCAGTCTACCATAGGAAGATTCAAGGGTATACCTCTACTTCCAGCTAGAGGGATCATCAATAGAGATGAGGAGAAGGATGTTAGGACTAGTAACGGTGGTGTCAACAATGAAGTTGCAAGAGGCGGTGGTGATAGAAAAGCAATAAGAAATGGAAAAGATAGAGAACTAACAAGAGGTGGCATCGACAACGATACAACAAGCGACGACACTATCAGTGAAGGGACACTGGCTGGAGGAGGCAAACCAGTAGTGGTGACATTGGAGGTGAAGCAACATCTAAAGAATGGAGGAGTATTGGTACTGTCAATAGAACTGAGGAACATTGGCTGGAGAAGATAGGACATATGATGAAAGGCAGTGAGCACAGGTCCGCGAAGAGAAATGGTAGATCTCAGAGGAGGATGACCTATGGCGGCTGACAGTGAGTGTATCTCTATGAAGAGAAGCAGTAGAGCTCAGAGGAGGAGGACATACGGTGGTCCATGTTTTCATGAGAGGATAATAGAGGGGGAAATCAAACAGTATTGAGAGGAGGGAAAGAGGGGAAATGATTTCAAGTTTAATGAATAAGTACATTGGGTGTCAGTTATATAGGAAACTAGCAAAGTAAAAACAATATCATCAATTTCAATCTACCTCCGACCATACGTTAGATACAACACCTATCGACTAACACCGTATCCTAGATGCAACCCAGAGATACATATACTATCGATTATGGTTAAGCCAACTGATGCTAAAAACACATTGGGGGTGGGAAAATTTTCTTGGGGCACATGGCTGAACACCTTTCTTGTTGATCTCTGTTGACAAAAACTATAAGGACCGTGACCCAGGTTCTAGGGTAACCCTATTTGATTTGGCATAATCTTGTGCTTAGAACCTTGCTCTAATCTTTTGAGATGTAATCAGGGCTTGTGGAGGGCTTAAGTTTCACGTTTGAGCTTGTTTGGATGTTGTTTGTGCTTTATGTGGTAGTTTTGGTGCAAATTGCAATTTACCCAATATAGGGGGTTGATGTGAAATTTTCCACCACTAAAGTGTTTTGTATCTTTCTTTACATCATCTATAGGAGAGAGAAAAATGAGGGAACCTTTCTTGAGCCTTGGTTGGGGAGCATCACCCTAGGTGGTGATTAGGGTTGATGTGAGTGTTGAATACCTTGACCATATGCGAGTTGGTTGGTGTTGTCTCAACCTTGGGTCGGGACCAAGGATATTTTTGGAGGGTGTCATAGTCAAGGAACCTCCTCCAAGTTTTTGGGCCATGATGTCATGATGGATGACCTAGGGTTTTTGGAGGTGTCATGTCTCATCCTAGTAGTGATGTTGGTTGGTGGTGTTGTGACCATGGATGGTACATCCTAGGATGTCCACGACCGTGACCATGGGGAGATGCATGGTGGCTGAGACACTACCTAGAGTTTATCACCATGTATGGCATGTCATGATTAAGTGGTTGCATGTGGTTTCATGTTGTTGTTTTGCGAGGATAAGTGTCTCTTTGGATCTCTATCTTGTTGGCACCTCACCCTTTGTTTTCTCTCTCATCCCTCATCTTTATAACCCCTTATCTCTCCTTGTTTTCAACCCTTTTATCCCTCTATCTTCTTCCTTCTTCTTTTCTTGTCCTTGGTTCTTTGTGGATCAAGGAGGTTCATCCTTGGATGCATTGGTGATCAGTCTTCTCTTGCATGTGGTGGTCGTGATCCGAGCTCATCTTCCATACTTAGTAAGTGTTTGTCTTCTAAGTTGATGTTTCTTTGTTCTCCTACCTTCATCTTATTCTCTTTCCTTAGCCCTAGACCATGGTTTTTCCATGATGGAAGTTTTGGACAGAAACTCATCATCACAAGGGACTAGAACCAAGTGTGAAGAGGGTTTCTCCTCTCTTTTCCCTTTTCTCTTTGGTTTGGCTAAGAGTTTCTTTGCTTCTTTCATGAGCTGTCCATTTGACCTTGGTGTTTCCCCATTTCTCGAGGTACTCTTTAGACCAAGTGTGGAGATTTTGGTGGAGCTTTTCTAACCATTAGATTGTGTGTGCGGAGCTTTGGTGGTGTTATTCTTAACATGTGTTATATAACACTAAACCTACTTTATTATTACACTTTCGTTATGCATTTTATCACCATCTTCTATTTCTAGATTGATCTGGCATCATGCTTGTACTTACTAGTAATTTCTAGAGTTTGTTTGGTGGATATACCTTACTCAGTTTGGAAGTAATCTGAAACCCTAATCTATCTTATGTGTAACATACTGAATTCTGGGCATTTTGCCTTTTTGATCCTCTTTTCCATCTTTTCCTTTCATCTATATCCTTTTTGGCTTTTTTATTTAATTTGTGGACAATATGATGGTTTAATGAACATTTGTTCACCTTTTATTCCAATATTTTGGTTTATGCACAAATACCTCAGTGAAAGATTAGAAATGGGTTTAATATGTAAAATGTCCACTTAAATAATAAAGATAATAAAATATTTCATCCTAGAACTTTCTAGTGCTTTTTAGAATATGAAAAAGAAAGGAAATCCCGAAATATACATAAAGGAGATGATTAATGTAATAATTGGAGATAAATGAGATATAATGGATAAAAGAATATAATGAGGAATATGTTGTCTCAAAAATCATAAGTGGAAACCCATACAGATAATTGGAGATAAATGGGATATAATGGATAAAAGAAGATAATGAGGAATATGTTGTCTCAAAAATCATAAGTGGAAACCCATACAGATAATTTTGATATGAAAATTCGTTATCTTGATCTAAAAGAAACTTAATGGCCAAGTATCATCTAATTTGGATAATAAATAAATATATAATGCCTTTAATACAAGATAATGGGAAATAAGCCATGAAAGAGAGATAAAATATTTATTTCCCTCAAATTAGAAAAATAACTCCAGATTCGTAATCTAAACATAAAAATAAGCCTTTGGGAAATTTTGCATTTAATTTGGTCAATGTTTAATATTTTATTTTAATCTGGAGAGAGAAAATGATTTAAAGACCAAAAATATTAAAAATATGTTGAAAAAAAATTAATTAATGGAAAAATCGTGTTACAAATGTTTATTATTGCTTATAGGCCAAGTTTTACATTTTTAGAAGGTTTCTAGATGCCTCTAATAAATTAAAAGACTAAATAAGTGATAAATTTAAATGGATTAAATAAAATAACAAAATTCTTGCAAAAAAAATATATTACAGCCAAATTCGCGTTATACATGTTAAAATAGACCTTTGGAAGAATTTTGAATCAATTTGGAAAATATTTGTTGAGAAGATAAATTAAGGAGAGAGAAAGTGTACAAAACTTTCAAATCATTATTTAAAATAATAAACAACTTCAACAAATGGAAATAATGACACATTCGTATCCACCATAATTAATATTAGGTATGGTTGAAGTTTTGTAATTTTTGGATAATGCTAATGTCATAAATAAATGAGGAAAGACAATAAGTTTTGAATTATTTAACTAATCAAACATTCTCAAAATGCAAAACTAATTCCATATTTGGATTCTATGCATCAAAATCAGTCGGAATATAAAATTTGGTAATTTTTTGTTAACGTTTAAGCCCTCAAATGAAGAGAGAGAAATTCATTTGATATTATATGTACCCCTTTGATTGATTTTGAATTGGATAAGGCCTTTCCTTTGTGATTTGGCCCACGGATCCCAGCCGTTGGCTGATTGATCGATGGTTCGCAGCTCATCACCTACCTCACGCTCATTTTGGAAACAACAGTGGAAAGTGGTGATTTGTTTTTGGGTTTTCTCCCTCCACACTTGATGAATCTTCAAGATTTTTGGCTCTGTGAGTCCGTGAGGAGATTCCGCACACATGGATATCCTTTTTGCGAGGTTTTGGTGAATATTTGGAAAATGCCCAAAAGCTTGCTTGTCAAGTTTTGCGGCCACCTACCTCCTCGCCATATCTCCCTTCCTCGCCTATAAATACGTAAACCTCAAGCTTCCCTAGCACCTTTGTGACCAATCTCTATACTCAATTGGTTGTTTGCTCGTGGTTTGTGTGACCAACGTGCATGGGTTTATTCTGACCTTGCGACTGACATTCCTCTGTCTTCTCTTCGTCTCCAGTTTAATTGAAGGTACCATCAGTTCCGGTTTGCTCTCCTCTTCGTTTAGAGTATCTATACGTCGAATTTGGTGTAGTATTTTGGTTTTGCCCAAAATCTACCATGGCCTCAGCCTGCTACTCACACAGCCATGGCACGGGCTGGAGGAAAGGGATGATCCCCGGTATTTTACCATTTTTCCCTCTCACCCGAAGTGGCTTTGCCTACGTGGCACTTCCCCATTGGCTGATCTTTGAAAAATCATATCTTTTTACTTGGTTGTCCAAATTTGAAAATAAAATATGTTTTGAAATCGGGAGAACGAGATCTATCTAACAAAAATACATTTGTGGTTTGATTCTTATATTTTCGAATATGTGTTTTTAAGGATGAATTAAATTACTTAAAATGTGGAAAATAGCCTAAAAAGTCAGTATTTCAAAAATATACAAAACTATATGTTATTTTGATCAGAAAATCCTAACTAAGATAGTAGTGAGGTTTTCAGTGTCTAATTCGATCGTTTATGGAAAAGTCGATGGTTTTGAGGTTTTAATCCTTTAATGAATATACATAGATCTAATACATAAATGTGATGATCATATTAGGGAAAGTGGATCTGATCTCATGTAAAAGTTATGAACAGTGATTCTAGGATTCTAAAGAATAAGGTATGTGCTTAGTACACCTCAGTTGGGAATTATTTGTGCCTTCACCTATGATTTTCTATAATGAGGCTTATTTTTACCTTATATCCTATCTTCATGGTTCTCTTGCTATACTTGCCTCATGATCAGTTTGGAATATTATTCTTGGGTCTTGGTACCCCACTGCTTTGTTCTATTTGATATTGCTGTTATTTGCCATCTATTCTAGAATGTTGATTTTATTAGACTAATTAACTAGTGTAGTGGTACTTGTATGTACAACCACCCATTGTTGGGGAATGTGTTATTTCTCCCCTGGGGAATGTGATACTCTCCCCCACACACAAAATATGTGTAGGTGACTGAGAATGTGATACTCTCCCCTCACCCTTTTGGAAGGTCTGGTAGGTTCCTCAACCCTACATAGTTAAGATAGTCAATATTAATCATACATGCAAATCATTGGTTATATATTGTTTATGGAAAGCATCTATTGAAATATTCTTTTGTATATGGCCTCATTCTCTTGATATCTTCATCATATGATGAACCCTATCATGTTTATATTTTCTGTGTTTATCTTTTTACCTTTAGTATAGTTTAGTGACACATACTTTTATTTTCCTCCTATCTTGTTGGGTGCTTTCCCAACCACCCAGATGTGGAGCAAGGTGATGGATATGGCATGAAGATCTTAGCATTGACATGGACCAGCTGATGGATATGTTGCTTGGAGACAAAAGTGGAGTAGTCTAGACTTCCCTCTACTTAGATCCTCTTTTTGTATAAAGCATGTACACCCATATTGGGAGAATTTTTATGTATACTTTATTTAAATTGAATATAGTCAAAATTTTATCTTCTGCTGCTATCCAAATTGGATTTTGTTTACCATTGTTATTAGTAGAGAGGTGGATTGATTTCACTTCTTTACATTATGCCTGTTTTGACAATGGTTGTTTCATGGAGTTTCCTTATTCATGATTGACCGTGGATCTAGATTTCATGTTTGCTTTTTGTGCACGTAGAGGTGGGGGAATGAATGTCTCAGATTTAGTTATCTTATGCATGGTTTAACTTCCTTTGGATATGCTTTTCTTGGAACTTTACCTTAGTGTTTGTTGAGATCTGTTTGCTTGAGTCTTCCTTTCGTGATGATCATGGTTCCTCCTTAGTTGGGTTCTATTTGGTTGACCTAGATGTTCACCCTTAATGTGGTCATGACCTAGGTGGCTTGGCAGGTGACACACACACATGGGCATTGCGGTTGTGACATGGCCCATGGTGGTTGTCCGTGACCAAGTCGGCTTGGGGGTTGACTTATCTCTTCCTTGTGGTGATGTTGTCTTAGTGATGATGGGTTATAACCCTTAATGCTCAGCAACCTAGTGACCCTTAGTTCCTTTCCTTGACCTAGTTGTGACAGCCTTAGTGCATTGGGCTAGTACCCAAGAGGTTTTGCGGTCACGACATTGTGGTGGTTGAGGTGATGTGGTCGCAACACATAGTTGGTGGTCGAGATAAAGACCTAACCCTAACCCTAATGTAGAAGATGAGTCATGCCATGGTAATGGTTTTGTGGGTCGAGGTATCCATAGTGTATGTGACGATCATGACATACTATGGGTGGCCACGACCCATGTGCCAAAGTGGTTAACTTATGGTAATGGTAGGTGGTTATGAAACATATATGAACATCTAGCGTTAATCATGTATACACGTAGTATGTTGTATTATATGATATTTAATCTTATCTAATGATGATGCTTAATCTTGATACAGTCTCACATGATGGAGGGCGGTGATTCCAAAATGGATGTTTGACCCTAACCTTGGAAGCCCTAATTGGCAAAAAAAGGAACCCTAAACCCTAATAGTGAACAAGTTTTGCTTATTTCCTTATCATGGATGGTTATTATGTTATGTGATTATCTTTCTTGAGTATGATATTCTAACCATGAAGGTGATATGAATTGGATTATCATAACTAGTGTGTGATATGATGACTATGATGCGAGATAGGTTGAATATGCTCTTGTGAGTCACACTGATTATACATATGCTACACAATGTGTCCTATTACCTAACAATTGTGGTTGCCTATTGTGAGATAATGTTTCCACTGGGTAGAGTGAGGGATTAGTATCCCATGGCATGTGACTTTATAATGATGATGTGAATGGAAATAATACTGGCATCATGTGGTGATAGTGTGACAAGTCTTACCATACACATTTTATATCTCGCAGAGTGGTGTTATGAATTTACTTTTGTAGAGATTGTTATGATTTTTATATGTTGTAATTTTATTGATACTAAAAGATACTTAAAGGACCTAACTAATCAAGTGGAACCTAATCATGTAGCTTTGTCCTATGCCATAGATCCATTCAGTGTCAACACTTATTGAATGGTTAAACAAGATTTACTTGGAGTGCATATTTTTAAATATGTGGGGTACAAGTCGAGTATTCCCTTACATCCTTAATTTTAGGTTGTGTGAGATGGCCATGTGTGATTCGATCTCGTTGTGATCTAGACATCCATGCATGAGCAACTTCTTCTTATTAGAATGGCCATGTGTGATCCTATTCTTATAACAGTGTTACATGTACCAAGGTGGGCTAGGTGTTGATATATGTGGATGGCCATGTGTGAGTCGATGCTTCTGTTGATTATATGTCATAGGTTGCATTTGACTAGTGATGTCATTGCATGTTCACTCGTACCGTCTAAAGGGGTGAGGTCATGGATTCCAGCTCTTCTACAAGACCTTGTATGTCACCAATTTTGACATAGCTGTGGTCAGTTGGATTTGGGTGATACAACTCAAATCCTCCAGGCATAATAAAATACGTAATCAGTTGTGTATCATACTTGTATAGGATCAAATACACAAACATTTGATGAGGCCTTGTGTTATGACCCACTCCGATCTTAAATAGTAAGTATAGTGATTAGTGCATCATCATGTTGATTAAGTTAAGATAAGTGTTCACAGATGTGATTTGTGTTTTGATTAGCTGAGACAATATAATTAGTATGTTTTCTTGCTTTGAGGTCGTAGTGAATTTCATGCTTGCAATTTTGCAAAAAGAATAACTCTATTCGGACATCTGAGGTAATATAATTTCTTACGACATTTTTGAGTTCCTTGGTCCAAATCTGCAATTTTTCCATTAATTGGTTATTAACTTTTCTGTTTCCCTTATCTTCATTTCTTCTTGATCGATTCAAGCACCGACTGAAGCCAGTGCTCTCAGTAGCTGACTGATCAGCTAGCTGAAGGAGAAGGGGGCAGACGGTGTTAGGCCTACATAGCCTTGATCCAACAGTGCGAGCTCCCTCTTCCCTCTTCTACCTTGTCCTTCCTCCGTCTTTCCCCTCCTCATCCTCACCCTAGCGGCCTCGACCTACAAGGGTGTCCGACCAGCACAGTGACATGTTATATTATCGCATTAACAAATTCACTCAGGTTGAGATCCCTGATCTTTTACCAATACCAATGTATAATATAACCACCTGTAAGCAGACACGTCTTATTGTAGTATAGTTGAGGATCAAATCCCAAGAGACAACGTTTTTAAGAATCTTAGTCAGTCGAATCTAGTTCAAATAAGACTAATATTTAAAATGATTGGTTGTTTTGAGGTCAATTGAACTAAGTGTAGGAAAGTAAAGGGAAAAATTAAAGTTGTTCTAGATTAATGACATGGAATCGCTGGGATGGTACTGGGTTTCTCCACCACTACACATGCAAACACATCCAAACATCAAACATCCGGAAAGATATAACTATCCAAATAGAGCTGCTGCAAAAATCCCATACGGGTGTTAGATTTGTGTAAGCATCACCTTAGGCATCAGATATCTCATCACCATCTGGATCACATACTTACGGTTCCGAAGAAATCCTATTAGAAATTCTCATCAAGGAGTCAACCATGCTAATCGACCAGCAAGTAGGTGGTTAATCTACAAGAAAACATCGACGATTAACAAAGAAGATACAACATCCAACTAAGGTTGTGGCCCTCCCTAAGGGATGTTTAGGCCACATAAGTGTCACCGTAGGTTAGATGGATCATCCCCTTACGAATCATACACTTACGACCACAAGGAATCTCATTCTATTTCTAGTTTGAGAGTCAACCTCATTAAATGACATTCTACCCTACAATAGAAGTTCTCACAACATAGGGAAAAATAAAATGAAAGCTTGCAGGTAAACAACTACAAACATTGTCGATTAACAATGAAATGAAAAGTTATATACATTTCCATGGAATGCTTAACAAGAGAACATGCTTGCATGGGAAACAGGGCTAGTCCTTGCACCCCAGTGAAAAGGAACTACTTGCTCATGATGTGAGAAACAAGAAAAATAAGAAAGAGAGAGGATTCTTCCATGAGCATGATGTAGAAGGTAGTCACAACTTGGTGAAGATGATGCAATCTTCTACGTCATGTTGGAGCAGATCTGGATGAGGAACAAGGGATGTCAATATAGACTGGGAAGTCTTTCTCACTCCTTCCTTCTCTTCTCAGTCTCCTTAAATTGTAGAGGAGCAGTAGGTGAAATGACATTGGCGTGGACGATGGATCTGATCGGACCTGTATACAGGCATCCTTTTGGCGTCCCAGATCCGAAAACCAAATGAGGACCCTATTGGTCCTATTTATAGGCTCGGGTTTGGTTCTCACATTTTTGGTGTGAGTCCTCCATATGGTCTGGTCAAATGGTTTGGTCAGTTTTTACCCAAACATTTTTGTACTTTTCTCTCCAAACATTTTGGAATAAGTGACCATACAGTCTTGTGATTTTATCTAAACAGTTTTAGATGCATTCTCCAATCGGTTTGTAATCCTTGTCTCCAAACAGTTTGGTTGCTTTTTAAGTTCAAATAGTTTCAAGGTATTAGTGACCATACGGTCTTGGTAGTCTACCTCCATACAGTTTTGGAGTGCCATATGGTCTTGGACTCCCTTGCTGAAACAGTCTTCAATTGATAATGTTTTGATCGGTCTGTTGGGTCAACCAATGGATGTCCAAACGGTTTTGCATGATCGTTCTTCATTGTCTTGACTTATCAGTACTCCTCTAATTGGTCTTGGGATGACATGCACATACGATCTTGGATAAGGAACCCGTCCAAATGGTCAGGCCTTCATATGATCTATGCTTTAGAGGAGTAACCAGTCTTAGAGCAACTGGTCTTAGAGCAACCAGTCTTAGAGCAATCGGTCTTAGATATCGATGCCCGCACAATTGATCTTGGAGACTGATGCTAATCAAACAGTTTCTTTTCGTCATCATCCAAACATTCTACAGCAGATTGTCTAAATGATCTTGGACTCTCATCATTCCAAACGATCATGCAATCGCAGCTCCAAACGGTCTCATCTTGGCATCGTCTAAATGGTCCTCATAGCTCTTCCGCTCAAAATGGTATGCGTTCTTACTTCCAAACGATCTTGCGTCTAAGGCTTTCAAGTGGTTGGCTGCCATCTGTCTTGGTGGCTTGCGATAGGTGTTGGCCAACTGGTCTAGCGGCCTTGAGGACCGTTTGCAGATCTATGGTTTGGTGGTCGGGGACATGGAGTGGCACCGAGGTAGAAGAAGGTGTTGGTGGCGGTAGGGACAGGGATCGGGTGGAGACTGAGAAGCAGATGAAGGCGAAGCGCGGGTGGATGGAGGTGCGATGGAGCTATGGTTTGCAGATCGGGACCGAAGGATGAAGAAGAAGGGATGTGTGTGCCATTGTTGTCGAGTTGCCCACACGGTCTCAGCTTCCCAACGGCCAAATGGTATTGGGGTAGAGTTCACCCATAAGGTTTTAAAACCAAATGGATGAGACTATATGAGTGAGACCGATTGGTCAAACTAAGGATGAGTGAAGGTAGATCTAGGGCAGTGAAGGGTGGCCCTCACATATGATGGTGATTGGTTGAGATGAAGATTGAATGATGGTGATTATTGTGGATTAGGGTTGAATGAAGGTGGGTGACATCTGATGGTTGAACCTCATAATGGCCTGCATAAAATCGACATAAACGCAGTTAAAACCATGATAATTGAACCAATTTAGCAATTTTGCACATTTTGATATTTAGTGAATGAAATTGGGTGTATTGAAATGAATTTAGCCCAAGATGGTGATTGAAATTCATGATGAATATGCATTCATCAAAACACCCCAAACAAAAATGTTTCTCATCCTCAAGTAACACAAAATCGGAAACAGTTGCCAAATGAATACTTTCAAATCATGTGATTGCCTCATCTTCACATCACAAATCTTTTCTTTCTGCTCAGTATGACTAAGTAACTCAACCTCCTGAGACCACTAAACACATTTTACCATATCTTCGTTCCTGAGTTTACTTTCTAATATCACTTCCTCCTCATTTTCTCGCACTTTGGCATATTTTCTTGGTGGTATGCCCCTATTAATTTGCGAGGAGTATTGAAGAAGTGGATATAGAGGGAGGTGGTGTGCCACCCCAAACTTAGGGTATGGCACTATTTTGGCTATTTTTGTTTCTTTTTTATGGATGGAGGGGTACAGAGATGACAGAAGAAGTGTAGAAGAGAGTTCATATCAGAATGCAACTTGATTTACAATTCAGTGCACTGGGTCGTTCTCTTTCTCGTACTCTGCTCAAATAATAACTTGATGAGGATCTGGTGGTGATTCCATGTTATTGTTCCACTAGTCAGTTAGAAAGCATAATGTGTTTGATCCTTATCAGTTTGACAGACACTTGTCATTTTTGCATTAGTATCATGGTGTTAGGAATCATAAGCTTCACAAGATGATTTCAGGCAAAAGGCATGTTTAAAAAAGTGGTCATTTTCAGGATCTGCTTTGAATAAGGAGGTTGTAATGATTCAAAATGCATAGCAGGATAGGTAAAGACTTTTAGTGAAACAGGAAGTGTCAAAATTTCATCAAGTATCTGTTCAAATTCTTTGAAAAGCTTTTAAACTTTTTGAACATTTTTGAAAATTTTGATAAAAAATACAATGATGAAATCTTAAGTCCGGAATTGATGGGTGTAGGTGGAAGGTAGAGTACATACCACCACCCTCCACCCCGGACTTAGAAATTTCTCATCCTGAGCAAACTCTAAATCCGAGATGGAGGGGAAGTTAATGTCGGTTGGACCATGAGATGTGGTTGCGTTTCAGTTAGCACACGTCCTCCATCTGGAAATCTCAAGGATAAAGATCAATTAGAACTTAAGACATCATCTCGCGATGTGATTTTTATTTAGCGCAAAATTATCTCGAAAAGTAAAAACAAAATTAAGAAAAATTTCGAATTTAACATTAAAACTAAATATGAATTTATTTATCGGGTTGCCTCCCAACAAGCTCCTTTGTTTTATGTCGATGGCTCGAATGAATTCCTTCAACTTTATGGTGGGTATGTTGGATTGGTGAGATTCAACATTGCTTCAGAGCTTGTGTCAGTACTGGTGAAATATCTCTTCAATCGTTGACCATTTGCTACAAACTTTCCTGACCTTTCACTTCATAAAGAGAAAGCACCATGTGGGGAGATGCTCTTGATAGTGTAAGGTCCAAACCAGTGAGAATGAAGTTTTCCTGGGAATAATTTCAATCTTGAGTTGAGAAATAGAACATGGTCTCCTATTTGTATGTCCTTTCTTTTTTAGATTTCCATCGTGCAAAAGTTTCGTACGTTCTTTATAGATTCGTGCATTTTCAAAAACTATCATCTAGAGTTCTTCCATCTCTTGGAGTTGTAGAATCTTGGCTTCGCCTGCTTTCTTCTTTTCAAAATTTAGTTGTTTAATTGCCCACCATGCCTTGTGTTCGAGTTCAACAGGCAGGTGGCAGGACTTTCCATATATTAAACGAAATGGTGTAGTTCCAAGGGGAGTCTTAAAAGTGGTTCAGTAGGCCCACAATGCGTCATTTATTTTCACTGACCAATCTTTTCAATTATGGCACACTGTCTTCTCTAAGACAACCTTTAGTTGGAAGTACGAAACGTCTACATGTCCACTTGTTTGTGGGTTGTTGGTGAGGCTACTATGTGAGTTACGCCATATTTTCTCAACAATACTTCAAAGCTTCTTTCAAGAAAATGAGAACCTCCATTGGATATCACAGTTTGTGGGACTTTGAAATGGGGGAAAATAATATCTTTGAACTTCTTGATGATACATTTGGAATCACTAGTGATAGTCGATATATCCTCTACCCATTTTGAGACATAATCAACCGTGACTAGGATGTAGGAGAATCCATAAGAAAATGGGAATGGACCCATATAGTCCACACCCCAAACATCAAATATCTTGATTTCTTGCCATAGCTTAAGTGGCATCTCATCTCACTTCATAATGTTACATGTTCTTTGACATTTGTCACATGATATAACAAAGTTGTAGGAGTCTTTGGATATGGTTGGTCAAAAGAATCCACATTGCAAAACTTTTATAGAAGTTTTCTTAGAACTCATATGGCCTCCAACTGGGCCTGAGTGACATTGCTCTAAAATAAGTTGAGCTTATTGCTCAGAGATACATCATCTATATAGACCATCAACACAGTTTGAAAAGGTACGTCTCATCCTAGTGATACTATTTCACATCATGAATGAATTTTTCAGTGCATTTCTGGTGCATTCAGCATGGATGATACCAGTGGCGAGGTAATTTACATAGTCTGAGTACCTAGGTGTAGCTTCTGAAATTTTCATTAATTGGTCATCTGGAATAGAACCATTAATCGAGATCCTCTCAGTATCCAGAGTGTGGATACAATTGAGGTGGTCTGCCACAACATTCTCTGTACCCTTTTTATCTTTTATCTCCATATCAAATTCTTGCAGTACGAGAATCCATCTTATCAACCTAGGTTTTGCATATTTTCACCAGGAGGTAATAGATAGCTGCATGATCTATGTAGATAATGACTTTTGAACTGATGAGGTAGGATTTGAATTTTTCAAAGGCATACACTACTATAAGAAGTTCTCTCTCGTTAGTTGCATAATTCCTCTGACCTTCATTGAGGGTTTTCGCTACATAGTAGATCACATAGTGTTTCTTTTCTATACATTGGCCCAGAAGAACACCCACAACATAATCACTAGCATCACACATAATTTCAAATGGGTGATCCCAATTGAGAGCTCTAATGATGGGTGTTGTTATAAGAGCAAGCTTTAGGTTATTGAAACTTTTGACACGTTCTCCGTCAAAATTGAACTCGACATCCTTTAGTAACAAATTCATCATCGGCTTGGTTATCTTTTGAGAAATCATTTATAAACCGTTAGTAAAAACCTGCATGACCCAGGAATGCATGAACTTCTCTTATATTCATTAGAATAGCGAGTTTGGAAATCACTTCTATTTTTTCTCTGTCAACTTCGATTCCTCTACTGCTAACTCTATGTCCAAGGACAATGCCTTCATTTACCATAAAGTGACACTTCTCCCAATTTAATACAAGACGTGCTTCTTCACATCATTTAAGGACAAGGGAGAGGTGCTTTAGGCATGATTCATATGAATCTCCATACACAGAAAAATCATACATAAAAACTTCCATAATTGTTTCAATGAGACCAGCGAATATAGCTGCCATGCAATGTTGGAAAGTTGTAGGCGCATTGTAGAGTTTGAACGGCATTCTCTAATTGTGTATGTTCCAAATGGGCAAGTAAAAGTAGTTATCTCTTGGTCATATGGATGTATGGGTATTTGATAGAATCTGGAGTAACCATCGAGATAACATAAATATTCTTGATGAGCCAATCTTTCCAAGACTTGATCAAAAAAAGGCATTGGGAAGTGGTCCTTTTGAGTCACCTAGTTTAACTTCCAGTAATCAATACACATCCTCTAGACTGTGACTGTATGAGTGGGGATGAGTTCATCATTTTCATTTCATATCATAGTAGTTCCACCTTTCTTTGGGACAACATGCACCAGACTGACCCATGGCGAATCAGGGATCGGGTAGATGATTCCAGAAGTGAGTAATTTAAAAAATTCAAGGCAGACAACTTCTTTCATATTCGGATTAAGTTTCCTTTGGCGTTCTATGGTCATCTTGTGATCTTCCATCATGGGGATTCTATGCATGCAAAATGCTTGACTGACCTTGGTGAGGTCACTCATCTTGTAGCCAATGGCTTTTCTTCTTTCTTTTAATTTTGTTAAGAGTTTGTCTTCTTATTCTGTCATTAGATCTGAATTAATGATAACTGGCTAGACTTTGAGGTCATCTAGAAATGTGTATTTAAATCCTTCGGGTAGGAGCTTCATTTCAGGCGCTTGTGGCTTTTCACATGGTTCTTTAGTTACTTCCACATCTTTGAGTTCTTTAAAAGTAGCTTCAACATCTTTTTCTACAGAGTCGAGAGATTCGATGCAATCCTTTACTTGATCATCAATAGGCTCATCAACTGATGGGTCTATCAGAGCAACTTCTAAAGGATCATCTGATTCATGATTATCTTGAGTGAGAAGTGATATATGCTCTATGCAATCGATAAGATATACTTCTTGTTGCATGCTTGGTCTTCACATACTTTCAAAAACTTTGAATTCGAGAGTTTCTTTCCCAAGTCTGAGAACTAAGGTTCCTACTTCAACATCAATTAGGACTCTTCCAGTGGCAAGGGATGGACGTCCAAAAATGAGAGGGTATCTGGCGTCTTCTTTTATGTCCAATATGACAAAGTCACACGGAACATAGGAATATTTTCCCACCTTGACAAGTACATCCTCAATAATTCCTAATGGACATTTTATAGAATTGTTTGCGAGTTGTATAGTCATGATAGTTGGGAGAAGTTTAGCAAACCGTAGCCTTTTGCAAAGGCTGAGTGGCATGATGGAGATGCTAACACCAAGATCTGCCAGCCCTTTCTTGCATGAAGAATCACCGATATGGCAAGAAATCCCAAAAGATCCTGGATCTTTCTAATTCTTTGGCATCTTACTCTGGATGATATCTGAAGTGGTTCTAGCTAACTTAAGTGTCTCATATTCTTTAGTTATATATTTCCTAGTGAGGAGTGACTTTAAGTACTTTGTCCAAGCTGGTATCTCAGCCAGCGCATCCAAAAAAGGTATATCAACATGAAGTTTCTTCATAGCTTCTTTAAACTTATTGAACTGAGTATCAAACTTGGTTTGCCTTAAACAAGCAGGGAAAGGTATACAAAGCTTGTATTCAGGGATATCAGGTTCTGGTGTTTCAGTTTCTTCATCAATAGGTTTCTCAAGACCTTCCTTGTCTGTCTTACCAGTAGTTACTGACTGTTTTGGTTGAGACTCAAGTGTTGTTGAGTCTTGGACAATCACAGGTTCATCCTCATCTGTAATAACCATAGGTGTCTTGATAGGAGAATCATAATAGTCTTTTCCTAACCTGGTGGTGACTGCTTTCAATTGTTTGGGATGCTAAAGATTGTTCTCAGGTTGGCCAGCAAAGGCTCCAGCAGGTGGCTTCAAGCTAGCTATAAGTTGAGCTAGTTGAGACTCAATAGCGTTCTGGTGGGCTTGCTGGTTAGCTATCATAGTCTGCTTTGATTCCAAAATCTTCTGAATAGTTGTTAGTTTGTCATCTGGAGAGACGGGACTGGCTTGTTGCCCTTGCTATTTATAAGAGACTTGGTTGGGATTCTAGAACTGAGAATTGTTCTGATAATTTTTGAAGTTCCTATTCTAAAAATTACCCCTAAAATTTCCCTGATTCCCAAAATTATGTTGCTGATTATACTGGAATCCTGGTGGGCCCCTTTGTTGGTTAGTTGAAACAAGTTGTCTCGCGTTTTCCACTCCTGAAGGGTTTTCATATTGAAATCTAGGATGGTTCTTATTCTAATTCAAATTGTAATATCCTTGACCATGGATGGTATTGACAGCATTGAGGTTTTCAATTTGACTATTATCACATTGACAACAAACGTTGCTTAGAACAACTTCATACATAACATTGCATGCTAAAGTGGAATGATCAGTACCTTTACATGCTTCACAGAATAGTGAGGTAGACATGATCTGTTCTTGTTGATGAGGGGGTGAACATCCTCTTTCAAATGCAACAAGGGATGATTCAATATGGTCTTGCTTGGCTACTAAGAGCTTGAGGGTTTCAGCAATAGTCTTGTATTCTGGGATAGCTTTAGCCATAGATTCCTTCAATACTCCTTTTACATACCTACCCCAATTAGCTTGATTTTCATCTCCAAGGGTGATGACTCTCCATCTGCTGTCATAACTTTGACGCATGAAATTTCCTCTTGATGAGGAATCTAAAAACCTTTTGATATCATCGTCCACACCCTTATAGAAAATTTGGATGAGTTGATTCTTAGGAATTCCATGGTGTGGACACTTGCGTAGAAGCTCTTTGTATCTATCCCATACTTCACCAAGGGTTTCTCCAGGGACTTGAGTGAAATTTTTTATCCATCCCCTAATTTCATAGGTGAGAGAGGGAGGGTAGAACTTTCCTAGAAACATATTTAGAAGTTGTTCCCATGTGGTGATGGGTTCACTTTGCAATGCATTGTAACAACTTGTTGTTCTATCAGCAAGTGAATACTTGAAGAGACAAAGTCTGATGGCATCATCAAATACTCCATTTTGCTTTTTCATAGCTCATAGATCAAAAAACCTCAAAAGATGTTCCTGACTATCCTCTCCTTGTTTGCCATAGAATGGGATATTTTGAACCAATGTGATCCAAAGTGCCCAAATCTCAAAATTGGTAGCATTGATGGGAGGAGGTTGTACTGGATGACGGACATTAGCAGCTTTGGGGATTGAGAACTCTCTAGGATCCTTTTGTAGTTCTGCTGCTTGTGCTACTTGGATTTCGTCTTGAACCACAGCTCTGGATTCTTACATGAGCCTTTCTCTTTATGCATTAAGAGCTTGAGCGACCCTTCGGGCTATTTCCTCCTCTTGAGCCATTCTCGCTTGGTTTTCTCTATTCTGATGGTGAAATTTCCGATCTATCTTGGGGTCAAAACTAGTAGAGAGACCAGGACTGTTCAAATGGTGCATGCACTAGTCCTTGATTGCACCTGAAATGAGAAGTTCTGAAATAAGATTGATGGAATGGAGTGAGTTTCAAGTAAATGATCTATTTTATCAAAAGAAAAAGCAAAAACCTAAATCAGCCTCAAACAAACTAGATTTGACTAACTGATTCCGTTTTCCCCGGTAACGATGCCAGAATTTGATGTGTTATATTATCACACTAAAAAATTCACTCGGGGTTAAGATCCCTGAGATTTGATGAAAACTAATGTGCAATAATACCACCCACAAGAGAACGGGTGTTATCGCAATATAGTTGAGGATCGAATCCCAAGAGACAATGTTTTTAAGAATCTTAGTCAGTCAAATCTAGTTCAAGTAAGACTAATATTTAGAACGATTGGTTGTTTTGAGGTTAATTAAACTAAGTGCAGGAAAGTAAATGGCATAATTAAAGTTGATCTAGATTAATGATATGGAATTTCTGGGATGGTATCGGGTTTCACCACTACGACACATGCAAACACATCCAAACATCAAACATCCAGGAAAGATATAACTATCCAAATAGAGCTTCTTCAAAAACCCCCATATGGGTGTTACGTTTGCGTAAGCATCACCTTAGGCATCAGATATCTCGTCACCATCTGGATCACATACTTACGCCTCTAAAGAAATCCTATCATAAGTTCTCATCAAGGAGTCAACTCCGCTAATCGACAAGCAAGAAGGTGGTTAATCTACAAGCAAACATCGACGATTAACAGAGAAGATACAACATCCAACTAAGGTTGTGGCCCTCCCTAAGGGATGTTTATGCCACATAAGAGTCACTGTAGGTTAGATGGCAGGTCCCCTTATGAATCATACACTTACGACCTCAACAGATAATTGAAAAGTAGTTTACATGTTACATTACATTCTCTCTCTACCACACCACATGCCCAAGGAATGAGGGGAAAGGACTAAGAGACCTCTATCTAACTACGAACTACCTTCTAAGAACTTTGGTGGTACGATCCTTCAGCTTCCTTGTACTGACATAGACCTGAAAAAATGTTTCAGTAGGTTTGTGAGCTACTGGCTCAGTGAATAGAATTTCACCTGACCATCACAGATAACTCATTTTATGTTTATTAATTGGAATAAAATGCAAGATAATAATATACTAAGCAGATCAAAACAATATAATTTAAATGATAGGAGATGTCAACATTTCATTAAGATAACAACTCCAGCAAAGCTGCAGATACGATAAAATAACAAAGAATACTAAAATTTCATTTAAAGGACAACTACTGTGAAACTAACTCAAATCTTTCTTAACTCTTTAACTTATAAGAAACTCTGTGAAACTATATGAACATATTTTATCTTATGCCCTAATCATATGTAGTGTAATCTACATATGAAGACTAGTAGCAAACTATGATCCCACCGTACAAGACTTAGCTGACACCCCGGGATAGCTAAGTCTGACTACTCTCTTGGTCTGCAATAGGGAAACTGGCTATTTGGCCTCGACACTCCTATTGTGCCGTAAATTGGACTACTCCTCTAACCTCAGCATACAGGCAGAGAGTCAAGCCACCTATTGGCTTTTTTGTACTCTAGTGCCACCAGGAGTTCTGGTTGATGTTGGACACACTTTTCTATACTCTAGTGCCACCAAGACTTCTGGTTGATGTTGGACACAACAAACTATCATTTAAGGAGCCTCCACTAGGGCTTCGTCCCCCCCCCCCCGTGCCACCTGATAGCACGTTACGACCGCCATATACTAGACGCTTCCAGGGTTAGGTCGTTTCACCCCTAAGGCACATACCTCATATAAGGGGTTCTACGATGTCAGGGCCCTTAAATCTATAATTTTATTATTTTCTAGAAAACTCGTACTATGTTGAACCTTTTTCTGACTTATACTCGACTGAGGTATTTCTATGGTATTTTGTCTATTTAATTTCAGTTCAAATCACAACATGAATATCATTCTAGACCTGGCATAGCAGTATACTCAAAAAATTGTAATTTACTGAGTAATCCATATACCATGCATGCAGCCAGATTGAAATTTCTTAAATAAACTAAACTCATATCAACTTGGCTCATATACACTAGAATTATAAATTCCTCAAAAATCGAGCACATCAAACCAAATTCTAAGTAATGAATCACATAACTCAATTAAAAGTAAATTACTTATCAGGCACAAATTATTAATATTAATTGAGAATTTCAAATAATGTTTTTGAGAAATGTGTTGATTCATATAATTATTAATACACTCACATTAAATATAACTGGAGGTGTGCAACTAGGTTTTTATTGAACCCTATTCATGTCATTGTCATTTCTTTGAAATCATACATCTATTAAATTACTAAAAAAGTGTACAACCTGGGTTTATACCGAAACCGTACAACTACTAGTTGTATTCTACTGATTCCAACTTTTACACTGAGCAAATTAGATTTTAATCAATCATGCAGTTCAAGTAATCCAAATCACACATATCTATCAAACTATTAGTGTTGTGCAAACATAATTAAATATTCGTGCAAATTAGAAATTTGGTGATGCCGACACTATACGACACTTGGATAAGTGATGTTACATGTGAATAACATTGATTCAACCAAAACACCCGATTGTTGTAGTTATATGTGCTTAGTGAGTGAAATTCTACTCACAACGAGTGAGGTGGACACAATTCAACTGGAAACACATCCAGAGTCCTTTTTCCTGGTGTTAGCGGGGTCATCTACTACCTTTGAACAACCCTAGTTTGGACCTACTTCACGCACAGATGGAAAGGAGATGTACTAGATGTTGCTGCTCGTGGCTAGGGCTCCATATCCTTGTCTTGGGCTCAAGGACGAACCCGACGATGATGCTTGGTGCTGCTGCTCTCACTCAAATGGCTTCCTAGCCGTTGTTGCAGTTGCTGCTACTTTTTCTTGATGGGGCGCCACCCCTTGCTAGTTGAGCCGCGGGTGGGCACAATAAGGGTGGGGATGAGAGGTATATGAAGGAGAAGGAAGGAAGCCTAGATAGCTTAGAGATTTGGAAGACAAAAACCGCCCCGCCCCTCCCCCTTTCCAACTCGATCAGGTCGCACTGCTGTTGTGCTGGTCGACCGCCCTTACAGGTCGAGGCCGCTAGGGTGAGGATGAGGAGGGGAAAGATTGAGGAAGGAGAAGGTAGAAGAGGGAGGAGGGAGCTCGTGCTACTGGATCAAGGCTATGGAGGCCCAACATTGCCTGCCCCCTTCTCCTTCATCTAGCTGATCGGGCAGCTGTTGAGAGTGCTGGCTTCAATCGGTACTTGCATCGATTGGGAAGAAATGAAGATAAGGGAAAGAGAAAAGTTAATAGCCAATTAATGGAAAAATTGCAGATTTGGACCAAGGAAATCGAAAATGTCGTATCTTTTTCCTCGGATGTCCGAATCGAGTCATTCTTTTTGCAAAATTTCAAGCACAAAATTCACTAAGACCTGAAATCAATAAAACATGATAATTATCTTATCTCATCTAATCAAAACAATAATCACATCTACAAACACTTATCTTAACTTAATCAACATGATGATGCACTAATTTTTATACTTACTGATTAAGCTCGGTGTGGGTCATAACAATGTCCCTTCCTTATAAGAATTTTGTCCCAAAATCCTTAAAAGAGAAAAGGAAACTTGTTACACATCTCGAACTGAAGCTCACACGTGGCTTCCTCTAGGTTATGGATCCTCCAAAAAACCTTCACTAATGGAATATTGCGATTCTTGAGCTTCTTGATCCTCTGATCATCTATCTGAATAGGTCCTTCAACATAGGACACATCTGATCTAAGTTGTGCAGGTTCTGGGTCCACTATCTTCTCTGTACCAGGGTAACACTTCTTCAGCATCGATACATGAAACACATCATGTAGATTAGCCAACTCATATGGAAAATCCAACCTATAGGCTACATGTCCAATCCTCTCAATGAGAGGTTATGGGCCCATAAACCTAGGAGTCAGTTTGCCTCTCTTGCTAAACCTCAACACTCCTTTCCAAGGTGAAACTTTCAAATACACTTCATCACCAACCTCAAACTCAAGAGGTCTACGTCACTTCTCAGCATAACTCTCTTACCTGTCCTGTGCAAGTTTCAACTGTTCTCTGATCACTGTAATATTTTCTGTAGTCAAATCCACTATCCTTGGTCCAAGAATCTCTTTTTCACCCACCTCATACCAACATACGGGTGATCTACACTTTCTGTCATACAAATCATCATACGGGCCCATACCAAGACTAGAATGGTGACTATTGCTGTATGCAAACTCTATAAGGCTCAAGTGTTCTTCCCAACTTCCATGGAAATGCAAGACACATGCTCTTAGCATGTCCTCAAGAGTCTGAATGGTCCTCTCTGACTGACCATCCATTAGTGGGTGAAAAGTTGTACTGAACCTCAACTTTGGCCCCAAAGCACGATGCAGTTGATTCAAGAACCTGGAGGTGAACTTAGGAACTCTATCTAACATAATTGAAACTAGGATACCATGCAACCTGACTATCTCATCCATGTATATCTTAGCAAACTTTGAGACATAAAAGGTTGACTTAACAGGAAGAAAGTGAGTAGACTTAGTCAGTCTATCCATAATAACCCATATCGAGTCACAACCTCTAGGTGTCCTGGGCAACCCTACTAGAAAATCCATTATGATATGTTCCCACTTCCACTCTGGTATAGGAAGAGATTGCAAGGTACCTGTAGGTTTCTGAAGCTCAACCTTAATGTATTGGCACACACTACATCTAGCCACATACTCAGCTACATCCTTCTTCATACCTGACCACCAGTACAACTCCTTGAGATTCCTATACATCTTAGTGTTTCTAGGATGCATAGCGTACATCGATGCATGGGCTTCCTCAAGAATCCTTTCTTTCAAGTCACTGTCTCCAGGTACACACAATTTGTCATGTCGATACAACAAACCATCATCTGAAAACCTGAACTATGGTCTCTTTTCCTCAGTCATATCTTGCATGATCTACTGTAACTCATTGTTACTCTGCTAAAGTTCCTTGATCTGATCATAAAAAGTAGGCTTGACTCACATATGTGCAATCAAACCACTCTGCTCTATCACCCCTAAGTCTAAATTCAACTTTCGCATCTCTACTAGCAGGTCTCCCTTGAAGCATGCCACAGAGAATGCATCTACTGTTGAATTTGACTTCCTGCTGAGGGCATCTGCTACCACATTCTCCTAACCAGGATAATAATCTATCATCACATCATAATCCTTGATCAATTCTAACCATCTCCGTTATTCAAGATTCAAATCCTTCTGGGTGAAAATATATTTCAAACTTTTATGATCCATAAACACCTGGCACGCCTCACCATAAAGATAGTGACACCATGTCTTAAGAGCATGAACTACTGCAGCTAACTCCAAATCATGTGTTAGTTAATTCTCCTCATTCTTCTTAAGCTGTCTAGATGCTTAAGCTATTACTTTTCCTTATTGGATCAACACACAACCTAAACCTCTCCTTGAAGCATCACAAAACACTATGTAGCCTTTATCTGCCTCAGGAAGGATCAACACTGGTGTTGTAGTCAACCTCTTCTTCAAGATCTGAAAACTCTTCTCACAGTTGTCTGACCAGACAAACGGCGCACCCTTTCTTATTAAGCATGTCAGAGGTGACACTATAACACTGAAGTTTTGGATGAACCTCCTGTAGTAACCTTCCAATCCTAAGAAGCTTCTAATCTCAGTAGGAGTCTTAGGCTACTCCCACTGTAGAACAAATTTGACTTTCTTAGGGTCAACACTTACTCCATCTCCTAAGATGACATGTCAAGGAAAATACACCTCAACTAACCAGAACTCACACTTACTGAACTTAGCATATAACTGGTGTTGTCTCAACAATTGTAATGCTATCCTCATATTCTACTCATGCTGCTCATCATCTCAGGAATAAATCAGAATGTCATCTATGAAAACCACTATGAACTGATCTAAGAACGGCTTGAAAATCTGGTTCATCATATCCATGAAATCTGTTGGGGTATTACTTAGTCCAAACAGCATGACCAGAAACTCATAACACTTGTATCTTATTCTGAAAGCCGACATCGGAATATCTGAAGCCTTTATCCTCAACTGATGATATCCATAACTCAAGTCTATCTTAGAAAAGATGGTCACCCCACACAATTGATCAAACAGATCATCTATCCTTGGCAATGGGTACTTATTCTTGATAGTGATCTTATTCAAATGTCTTTAGTCTATACATAACCTCATAGTACCATCTTTCTTTTTCACAAACAAGACTAGAGCTCCCCATGGCGAAGAACTAGGTCGAATGAAACCCTTATCCAATAACGCATGTAACTGGATCTTCAGTTCCTTCAACTCTACAAGTGCCATTCTATAGGCTGGCAACCTTACTGGGTGACTACCTGACAACACTTGGATCTCAAAGTCTATCTCTCTTTCAGGAGGTAGACATGTCAACTCATCTGGGAAAACATCTGGGAACTAACATACCACTGGCACATGACATAAGTTGACTATGTTTTTTTCTGCTCTGGTATCTACTACATGTGCCAAGAATGTGTCACAACCTTTCTGCAACATCTTATCAGCTAAAGCAGTTGATATGATACACGTAGGAAAAACCTTTTTTGTTTTTTTGGATAAGGTAAAATATTATTATCATCAAAAAGAGTAAAGGATCAAAGGATCCCTTATCTGTATAGAGGGAGGTTAGCTACAATAACCCCACTTTCTTTTAACTTGAGGGTCTAAACCTTTATAAAGCTTAGGTTTAGCCTTACAAACAAACATGATCCTATTAGTAAGCACATCAAAACATTTGTACTTGTCCATCTCCTTACCACCATGAAGCCTCATATTTCTTTCCTGCCAAACCAAAAAAGAGAGACCCGCAAGGCCCAAACCCACAAAGCATCCCATAACGTGATTCATAGACATCTTGCTTTGGATCCAAGCGACAGACTCCATAAGGTTACAAGGAGGTGTACCTCCCCACCCATACTTAAGGACCATCCGAATCCAGAGATACTTTGTATAGCTACACTCAAAGAACAGATGGTCATGAGATTTGCTAGCCATCTTGCACAGTCTATAGGTTGTATCCACCCCCAGACCTCAATAAGTCATTCTATCAGCCGTGGGGAGCCTTCTTAGGATACATCTATACAGGTTGCAACTCCATTTCAATGTATGCACTATGTTCCAAACCACAGCGGCCCAAGGGACCGGAGGCCGCACCCAGCACTGTCCGCCAACATTTTTCACCAGGCAAGTTTATATGGTATCATTGACCTGCACAAAGTCTAATTTAACATCCTCCCATAGTGCCACCATTTTCTTCGACATCGTCGTACACTCCCGAGTAGGTAACACCCCCAAGCTGGTCCCATAATGCCTTCTCATCTAGTCTGTCCAAGGCAAATCCGGTCAAGTTAGGAACCTCTGAATCTTGCAGCCCGTTGCACTATCCGCCAACCACTGTACATCCTTGATCCCTAAGCCTCCTTGCTCCTTTGGTTTAGCAATCATATCCCAAGCGACCCCTTTACCCTTACCACCCCACAGAAACCCGCTCATTATACTCTGGGCTTTATCAATGATGAAGGTGGGGAGTTCAACCATCCTTATCCAAAAAAGAAACTTTGCTATGAGGACCGAATTAATCAACACCATCTATCCCATCATCTGAATGTTGTTACTCGCCCACTTGTTGATAGTTACCCTCAAGTCATCAATAACAGAGCTATAATCCTTCCCGCTACGCCTACCCCCAGAGATAGGGATGCCCAAGTATTTAGTCAGGAACACCCCCATATTAATCCCCACCGCTCTTTTTAGTCATCCCCTCCTTGAGTCACAGTAGCGCGAGACGAAAACTTTGGATTTAATTTCATTGATGTACAAGCCCATCAATTTCCCAAAGTTGATCAAGATTTTCTTCTCTCTACTAAGGTACTTCGCATGTCCAGCAATGAACATCATAACATCATCCGCGAAGAGGATGTGAGTCCATACTGGGACACCCCCCACCTTGAACACCTTTACTCTACCCATCTCCTTTTCTTGTTGACTAATGATCGAGAGGTTCTCCATCACAATCACAAACAATAAAGGGGAGAGTAGTCCCCTTGCCTCAACCCATTTTATGCCACAAACAAACATGAGGGATTCCATTCACCAAGCCCGAGAAGGATGTGGTTTCCACACATTGTCTCATCAGGTCAATCCACTTTCTTGAGAAACCCAGAGCCTCCATCGTTCCCCAAAGGGATTTCCAGTCCACATGGTCATAGGCCTTCTTAATGTCCACTTTGATGCAAACTTTCGTCGTTCTATTGTTGCAATTGAAGTCAGCGAGGAATTCCTTTGCGAACATAGCACCATCCGCCATCGCTCTACCCTGTATAAAAGCTAGTTGTTTCGGCAAGATGATGTTGGGCAGCACCCTCTTTAATCTACCCACAAGTAGCTTAGCCAGTAGCTTGTAAAGGATAGAGAAACATGCAATCGGGTGGTAATCGGCCATCGATGATGGCAAGCTATTCTTTGGGATGAGTCGTATAAAAGCATGGTTTACCATTTTTACCATGGATCCCCCCACCATAAATCACCTCACTGTGCAGGCCACATCCTTGCTGATGGTATCCCAATAGGTTTGGAAGAACATGGCATTGAAGCCATCAGGTCCTGGTGCTTTAGACACCCCAATGCTGAACACAACCTCTTTGATTTCTTTGTCTGTGACTGGCCCACACAACTCTTTGTTCATATCAGCATTTACCTTCCTTCCCGACATCTCCTTGTTCATGCTACTGGATGTTTTGTTGTATAGGCTTTTGAAGAAAAGGACCACCTCCTCAACCACCTCGGCAAGGCCCCTAACCTCTGTGTCATCTTCTTTTATCAAACTATGTATCCACTCCCTCATATGGTTCTTCTTAGTCGCATTATGGTATATCTTGGTGTTCCTGTCATCGTCGTTTATCCACTGCAATCTACTCTGCTGCTAATGATACAACCCCTCCGCTCTTTCAAGTTGTGTAAGCCTCTCAGCTTTTCCCTCTTCACATCTCATCAGTTCTGGATTGCCCGGGTTACATCTGAGATCTTCATCACTCTTTTGGTATTCCTCTATTATATTCCTTACCAGCATGGCAAGATTTAAACTCCCGATCGCCCACTCCTTCAGTGCCACTTTGGTCCTTCTCAATTTCTTTGCCACCCTAAATAGCAGATTACCCATCACTATACCAGCCCACACATTCTTCACCACGTCCTGGAAACTAGGCCAGTCCACCCAATAGTTCAAGAAGTAGAACGGTCTATTTCTCATCTGAGTTTTAGCCAAGTGCATAGTCAGCCACGCGTGATCACTGTTGGGGTGACCCCCCAGAATGATACATGCCTCTAGGAAAGCGTTAATCCAGGCCACATAAACCAAACCTCTATCCAGGTTGCTCGAGATTTTGTGCTCTGGTACCCTCTTATTATGCCAAGTAATCACACCACCAACTGCATTCAGCTCGATCAAGCTAGCCGCATCCACCATCTCATTAAATCTACCCAAGATCGTATCAGGTATCGGTTTGCCTCCCACTTTTTCACCATCCCTCCTGACACTATTGAAATCCCCAATAACCAGGTGAGACACATGTTGTTGGGTGGAGCTGATAACGTCCTCCCAGTACCGTCTTCTTCTTCCTTCATTGTTCTGACCATACACCCCTGTAATAATACAATGGAATCCCCCTATGTTGATATAGCTTGTGACCACCATTTGATCTGTGGTGTGGATAATCTGGACATCCCAGACCTCCCTATCCCAGCCCACAGCTATACGACCACCATGGCACTGATCCAGGTTGGATTCCACCCCCCACCTGGTGGGGAAAATGCCGCTCATCTTCTCCGCCACATCTCTCATAACCCTGGTCTCAATGATGAACACCAGGGAAGCTAGACACTCGGCGATAACCTTCCTGACCCTCCTTTGCTTCCTGGGGCGGGACGCCCCCCTCACATTCCATGTGAGAATGGACATCCTAGATTCCCTTCTGTACCCCCCCTTACAGAGGAGTTCGTTCTGGTTGATGCTCTTCTTCCTCTTGTGTTGGTCACCTGGGATCAGTCACTTCTAATCCTCCCAGTACCTATTAATTTGTCGAGCATCTCTTCAGCATCCAGGTTCTCCAACATCAAAAACTGGTTGGTCCCCAGTGAAGAAGTCCTTATCCTATCAGTGACCTCACCGTCACCTTGGTTCACCCTAGCGCACTCATCTGCCTCAGCCTCTATGGCAACCAGAGGCATATCCTTCTCAGTAGCTCTTTCTGCACCGGGCCCTTCAAGCCCCTGCTTGTCACCCTTTTCCATCATCTCTGGTATGTTAGCACCGACCTCCTCATTCGTCTGTGGATTTCCTCTATCAGTCGTTGTCGTTTTTGGTCTGGAGGCTCTCCTTGAATGTCTCGTTGTGTCCTGATTCCTAGACCTTGCTCTTGGCCTCCTCTCCATGATCAGAGCCATTGGGCTATCCGTCGAAGCCGCCTGCTCCCCAAGACAGCTGCCCGACTCGTGTATGAACACCTTACGAGCGTTGCATTTATTAGGCATTGCATCATAGATGACTCTTACCTCAATCTCTTTCCCATCTGGCATCTCCAACATCACCATCGGGGGTGTTGCCCCATCTACATCCAGCTCCACGCAGATGTGCACTGCCCCCGCATACCTCCCGTAGGACCAGAAATCAACCACCTTTGGGCTGCCAATGGCATTGGCGATGATAGTGATCTCTCTACTCGACCACTGCTGCCCAATGTCTGGTAGAGTGATCTAGACCGCTGCCGTCGTCAGCGTTTCCCTTCTAACATCCGCTTCAGGCATCCATTTCCTCATCAGGATGAGCTTGTGGTCGAAGAACAATGGCCCCCTTTCTAATGCCATGCCCATGTCTTCCTCAAGCGCAAACTTTTCCAGGAACAATCCACCCAAAAGAAGAGCACACTATAGCTCGCCTATAGGTTTCCATGACTTTAGCATCCAGCCCAACAGTTGCTCGCGGATGCATTTCCTTCCCATGACCTGAACGATCACAAACTTCTTATGAGACTCCTCCATAGCCTCCATGACCAGTCTCGAGATCTTCATCCAGGGTCGATTATCCTCCGCCCTAAAATTTGGGTCCAACGGATCGCCCTCCACCACCACCGGTTTCAGGTACTTCTTGACCACTAGTTTTGTAGAAACAGTGGACACCCAGGACCTCCCCACAGTCACATCCACCCAAGGATTAGACCACAACATGCTCCCACCTCCGGGTGTGGAGGGCATGATGGAGGAGCCCGCCCCACCCCCGCCAGCTACTGCCATCGCACAACTAGCGACCTAGAGATGGAAGAGAGTCATGTCTAGAGAGAGAGAGAATATGAACTTTCTGAACATGCATTGCATAGGAAAAACTTTCATGTCTACATAAAAGACACAAGAAAATCCATCATGTTGAAAGACAACCTCCTTCTTCTAACATTCGAGTTGAACTTGATACGTCTCTAGGAAATCCATACCAGAGATAACTTGAAAAGAGTTAATATCTAGGGGTATAAGGTTAACCTCAATGGTGTAACCACCAAAAGTCAACAAACATCCGGGACAAAACTTTATCAACACTGTCGGTTCACCTGACAGAACCCTCAACAACAACTCAAATGGTAACTCCTGGGTTAACATGTTAAGTTCCCAAAATAAAGAACTTTGTATAAACAAGTGAGTAGCACCCAGATCTATCAAAACTGTAACTAAAATTCTATGAAAGAGAAGCATTTTTCCTGTAAATACTCAGAAAGAAACAATACCTTCTTGTTGTGTTAGAGAGAAGAAGCGTCCTGAAGCTCTTCCTCTCCCACGATGTCCTCATTCTCCTTCCCTAGCACTGGGTTCTGTACCACCTCGGGAACCTGAAGCTATAAAGGAATCAGGTCCTCCAGCTAGAGCATGTCTCGGGACATTCTAGTACTGTGATTGGGAACCTTGTGGTGCCACTTGTTGAAGCTGGGGACATCGCTTTCTAAAGTGTCCAACCTGTTCGCAGTTGAAACAACCCTAAACATTTGCACCCCAACACTGACCAGAGTGTGGCTTCCCACATATATCACACCTCAGTACCTCTCTCCTTGGCAGACATGTCACTGAAGCTGATGATCTAGATGACCTTCCTCTTGGCATATTGCTCCATCTCCCTGGACTAGATCTTCCCCTACTCTGAGAAGACATCACATCTTTAGATCCTTATTTACGAAAACAACCAAAACCACATCCAAGCTTCGAGAAGAACCCACCACCACTTCCTCAGTGACCACTACTAGGTTGTCCTCTATCGAAGTCTCTGGGTCTCTTTCTATTCTCATAATGCTTATCAGCATTCACAGACCCCTCTACACGTCTTGTTGCCTTAAGAAATTCTCTGAACTTCTCTCTATCTCTTCATCCAATTGTAGTTATACTATGCCGAATTTTGGGCCTCAATCCTTCCTGGAATCTGCTACACTTTTCTACGTCGTCTATGACGAGCTACGGGCAAAAATTTGCCAACCTGATGAAATATGCCTCGTACTCTCCCACTGACATATTCCCTTGTCTGATGTTTTGTAGCTATCTTATCTTCTCACTCAGAAAGGTAGGTGGGTAGTACTTAAGATGGAATTTATAAAGGAAATCCTTCCAAGTCAATACTGTGTTCCTCCTTTTATCTTTCACTTCACACCACCAGAGCTCTGCATCACCTTTAAGCAAATAAACTATGTGATTGATTTGTCTTTCCTCAGACAGCTCCATCAGATGGAACACTTTCTCTAACTGTCTTAGTCATTCATCTGCCACTACAGGGTCTATAGTTCTAACGATCTTGGTACCTCCAAGCTTCTTAACCAGCTCATAGGGTCTCATTAGGTCCTTACGGCTCGAGGTAGACGCTCGCCTCTCCATCTTATACTTTTCCTTAGTCTCAAGAAATATAATGTACATCCTTGATGCCTCATCCACATCATATCCACCACCTGGACCCATCTCCTGAGGATCCACTCCAATGTGGCACTCAGTTTGGTTCTCATGACAACATCCTCTTCCTGCCATCTACAATAGTATAATAGAACACTCCCTATTAGAAAATTACAGTTAGAAGGAAAACACCTAACTCCTAATCATATTGGTCTCTTATCATCCCCTGACCTTGACTTAGAGTAACTATGTAATCAAACCTTTGCTCTGATACCAAAAGTAGTTACACCCTGATCTCACAATTACCACTAATCATGATATTAGAGCATAAATTGAGGATTTAACATAATACAAAGATCACCCTTAACTTTATCTTTTATTAATCCCTTAAAATTAATTTAAAGGAAAATCTTATGACTTGGAATAAACTGAAATCTTACTAAACTACAGAATCAACTACTATTTACATTACTAGGTAGATAAAGCAGATTTACACATCATATTACATTTTTCACACAGAATATAAAGCACAATAGATAACTTAAAACTAGTTTACATGTTACATTACATTCTCTCTCTACCACACCACATGACCAAGGATTAAGGGGAAAGGACTAAGAGACCTCTATCTAACTAAGAACTACCTTCTAAGAACTTGGGTCGTACAATCCTTCAGCTTCCTCGTGCTGACGCAGACCTGAAAAAATGTTTCAGTTTGTTGGTGAGCTACTGGCTCAGTGAATAGAATTTCACCCGACCATCACAGATAACTCATTTTATGTTTATTAATTGGAATAAAATACAAGATAATACTATACTGAGAAGATCTAAACAATATAATTTAAATGACATAAGATGTCAACATTTCATTAAGATAACAACGGTCGTAAAGCTATAGATATGATTAAATAATAGAGAATACTAAAATTTCATTTAAAGGACAACTTCTATGAAACTAACTCAAATCTTTCTTAACTCTTTAACTTATAAGAAACTTTGTGAATCTATATGAACATATTTTATCTTATGCCCTGATCATATGCAGTGTACTCTACATATGAAGACTCATAGCGAACTATGATCCCACCGTACAAGACCAAGCTGACACCCCAGGATAGCTAAGTCTAACTACTCTCCTGGTCTGCAATAGGGAAACTAGCTCTCTAGCCTCGACACTCCTATTTTTCCATAAATTGGACTCCTCCTCTAACCTAAGCACACATCCGGAGACTCAAGCCACCTATTGGCTTTTCTGTACTCTAGTTCCACCAAGAATTCTGGTTGATCTTGGACACACTTTTCTGTACTCTAGTGCCACCAGGACTTCTTGTTGATGTTGGACACTACAAACTATAATTTAATGAGAATTTCACCAGGGCTTCGTCCCCCCCTCCCCCGTGCCACCTGATAGCACGTTATGACCCCCGTATACTAGACACTTCTAGGGTTAGGTCATTTCACCCCTAAGGCGCAGACCACACATAGGGTTCTACGGTGTTGGGGCCCTTAAATCTATAATTTTATTATTTCCTAGAAAGATGTTACTATGTTGAACCTTTTTCTTACTTATACTCGACTCTGGTATTTCTATGGAATCTCATTTATTTAATTTCAGTTCAAATCACAACATGAATATCATTCTAGACCTGACAGAGTAGTATACTCAAAAACATTGTAATTTACTAAGTAATCCATATACCATGCATGCAGACAGATTTAATTTTCTTAAATAAACTAAACTCATATTAACTTAGCTCATATATGCTTTAATTATACAATTGATCATTGTAACACACTAACAAGAGTTAATTACTTGATATATTATAAATCATCAGTAGCACTTGTAAATTATCTATTATTCCTCGACAATCGAGCACATCAACCCAAATTCTAAGTTATGCATCACATAACTCAATTAAAAGTCAATTACTTGTCATGGTATGAATTATTAATATAAATTGAGAATTTCAAATGATTTCATTAAGAAACGTGTCAATTCGTATAATTATTAATACACTCACATTAAATAAAATTGAGGGTGCAACTAGGTTTCTATTGAACCCTTTTCATGTCATTGTCATTTCTTTGAAATCATACATCTATTAAATTACTAAAAAAATGTATAGCCTGGGTTTATACCGAAACTGTACAACTACTGGTCGTATGCTACTGATTCCAACTATTAAACTCAGAAAATTAGATTTTAATCAATCATGCAGTTCCAATAATCCAAATAACACATATCAATCAAACAATTAGTGTAGTGCAAAAATAATAAAGATATTCGTGCAAATTAGAAATTTGGCAACGTCATCACTACACGACACTTGGATAAGCACTGTTACCCACGAATAACACTGATTCAACCAAAAATACTCGATTGTTGGAGTTATACGTGCTTAGTGAGTGAAATTCTACTCACTGTGGGTGAGGTGACCTTAGTTCAACAGGAAACACATCTAGAGTCCTATTTCTGGACGTCAATGGGGTCATCTTCTACCTTCGATCAACCCTAGTTCGGACCTGCTTCACACATAGATGGAAAGGAGCTGAGCTAGGCATTGCTGCTCATGGCTAGTGTTGTAGATCCTTGTCTTGGGCTAAAGGACGAATCCGACGACGATGCTTCGTGTTGTTGATCATGCCCAAATGGCTTCGTAGCCGTTGTTGCAGCTGTTTTTGCTCATTCTCGATGAGATGCTGCCCCTTGGTAGTTGAGGCGTAGGTGGGTGCAATAAGGGCGGGGATGAGAGGTAGGTGAAGGAGAAGGAAGGCGGCCTAGCTTGCTCGGAGGTTTAGGAACCAAAAACAGCCCCGCCCCTCCCCCTTTCCTACGCGATCGGGCGGCACTGCTTCTGTGTGATGAATGTATATTCATCATGAATTTCAATCACCATCTTGGGCTCAATTCGTTTCAATACACCCAATTTCATTTGCTAAATATCAAAATGTGCAAAATTGCTAAATTGGTTCAATTATCAAGGTTTTAGCTATGTTTATGTCGATTTTATGCAGGTCATTATGAGGTTCAACCATCAGATGTCACCCAACTTCATTCAACCCTAATCCATAATAATTACCACCATTCAATATTCATCTTAACCAATCACCATCATAAGTGAGGGCCACCCTTCTCTGCCCCGGATCTACCTTCACTCATCCTTGGTTTGACCAATCAATATCACCCATTTTGTCTCACTCATACTGTCTCATCCATACCATTTTGAAACCATATGGGTGACCTCTACCCCAATACCGTTTGGACGTTGGGAAACTGAGACCGTTTGGGCAACTCGACAGCAATGTCACATGCCTCCCTTCTTCTTCAACCTTGGGTCTCGATCTGCAAACCTTAGCTCCATCAGACCTCCATCCACCCACCCTCCGCCTTCTTTTACTTCTTAGTCTCTACCTAATCTCTGTCCCTACTGCCGCCAACACCTTCTTCTACCTCAACGCCACTCCATGTCTCTAACCACCAAACCAATGATCTGCAAACAGTCCTCAAGGCCGCCGGACTGATTGGCCAACACCTGCCGCAAGCCACCAAGACAAATGGCAGCCGACCACTTGAAAGCCTCGGACGCAAGATCGTTTGGAAGTGGGAACGCAGACAGTTTGGAGTGAAAGAGCTCTGAGGACCAGTTAGATGACGCCAAGATGAGACCATTTGGAGCTGCGATTGCAAGATCATTTGGAACGACCAGAGTCCGAGATCGTTTAGACAATCTACTACAGAATGTTTGGATGATGACAGAAAGAAATTGTTTGATTAGCACCGGTCTCCAAGATCGATTGCACGGGCATCGATCTCCAAGACCGGTTCTCTAAGACCGGTTACTGGAAGACCAGTTGCTCCAAGATCAATTGCTCCTATAAAGTAGAGATCATGTGAAGGCCAGACCGTTTGGACGAGATCCTTATCCAAGATCATATGGGCATGTCATCATGAGACTGGTTGGAGGAGTACTGATAAGTCAAGACCATGAAGAACGATCATGGAAAACCATTTGGACGTCAAGTGTGTGACCCAGCAAATGGATCAGAACATTATCAACTCAAGATCATTTGAGCAAGGCAATCCCAGACCGTATGGCACTCCAAAACCGTATGGAGGCGGACTACCAAGACCGTATGGTCACTAATACCTTGAAACAGTTTGAACTTAAAAAGTAACCAAACTGTTTGCAGCCAAGGATAGCAAACCAATTGGAGAATGCATCCCAACCCGTTTGGGTAAAATCACAAGACCGTATGGTCACTTATTCCAAACTGTTTGGAGAGAAAAATACTGAACCATTTTGGCAAAAAGTGACCAAACCGTTTGACCAGACCGTATGGAGGACTCACACCAAAAACGTGAGAACCAAACCCAAGCCTATAAATAGGACCAGAAGGGTCCTCATTTGCGTATCAGATCTGGGGCGCCGACAGACTGCTTGTATACAAGTCTGATTAGATCCATCATCCACACCAGTGTCATTTCACCTGCTGCTCTAACTGCAATTCAAGGAGACTGAGAAGAGAAGGAAGGAGTGAGAAAGACTTCCCAGTCCATCTTGGCATCCCTCGTTCCTCGTCTAGATTTATGCTGACATAACGTAGAAGATCGCATCATCTTCACCATGTTGCGACTACCTTATGCATCATGCTCATGGCAGAATCCTCTCTCTTTCTTATTCTTCTTGTTTTTCGCATCATGAGCGAGTAGTTACTTTTCTCTGGGGTGCCGAGACCAACCTTGCTACCCATGCAAGCATGTTCTCTTGTTAAGCATTCCATGGCAATGTATATAACTTTTCATTTCATTGTTAATCGACAATGTTTGTAGTTGTTTACATGCAAACTTTCATCTTGTTTTTCCCTATGTTGTGAGAACTTCTATACGTAGGGTAGAATGTTGTTTAATGAGGTTGACTCTGAAACTAGAAATAGAATGAGGTTTTAGGTTCGTTGTGTCTACAGGGACCTAGGACTAGGGTTTGTGATTGTTCTTGTATCCTCCAATGTCTTATAATGATTTGTGCTCATGCATAAGAAGCAGAAAAGCCTAAAGATACCATAGATGTATCCTCCAATGTCTAAATAAAATGAAGAACATGTTGATGGGAGTGGTGTTTTTGCACTAGGTGGGGGTGCAAGGAGGCAAATTAATGAGGAGAGAGCTCTTGAGATACCATAGATGGACCATACAGTTGTGACAAACCTCTCTTTTCAGTCCATGTTTGGATAGTGTTTTGCCACAATTACACATATGGCAGACATAATGCCCATTCCTCAAATGAGAGCAATAGTCCCCAATGTGAAATCTTCAACCTCAGGGAAGACATTTGAGTGGTTGAGGCAATTTGGAGCAGTGGAATATGCTGGTACGGGGGATCCAACAGATGCAGACCTTTGGTTGACTGAGCTAGAGAAAGCCTTCAACATCTTTAGTATTTTAGAGGCTGATAAGGTGAAGCACACAATATACCTTCTGAAAGGGAGTGTTGGCCATTGGTGGGCCATAGAGGAGGAGAAGGGGCCAGGTGTTGTGATCAGTAGAGAGGAATTGTGACGTGACTTCATGAGTCGGTACTTTCCTCAGACGTACCTTGATGAGAAGATGAGCCATTTTGAGAGGATCCGATAGGGATCTAGGAGTGTCAATGAGTATGAAGCAAGGTTATGCAGTTGTTGATGTTCTTTCCTCACATGGCTGCGATAGAGCAGGAGAGGATAAGATGCTTTGAGAAAGGGTTGAGTGCGGAGTTGACGATGCTGGCAGCATCCCTAGATAGCAGCGAGCATGTTGCTATGTTTGTGGAGTCGGTTCGAAGGATAGAGAGGTATGTGGTTGAGAATAAAGAGAATGGTGCCATGAAAAGGTCTACTAAGTACCAGGGATAGTCATCGGGTGTCTTTAAGGAGCCTTGGTTGTTAGCACCACCAGAACAACAGAGGTCTAGTGCACCAACACAATGGTCACTCAGTAAAAGCAAATGCCATAGTTTTCCACCAACATGAGCCTAGAGTGTTGCCTCAGTTTCTGTGACATGACCACCTAGACCTTGGTATGAGAACAAGAAATTTTATAAGTGCAGATATGTAGAACATACTAGACCCTTTTGCTTTGTGAAAGATGATGAGGTGACACAACAGTTGAGGTGGAGTCAGCAGGGCTCATAGAGGCAACAATTTATTATTGGTGGAGGATGAGGACATGGATGGGCATCACAAGTTGGTTCCTCCAGATACGTCAGTGAGGGACGAGGATGACAACAGGTGGCAGCTCGAATTCATGCTTTGAGTCACCCAGGATGAACAGATCAACACTCAAGTTGAGATAGGCCAGATGAATTTATTTCATTCTGATATGTCTGCATATATATCTATTTTGGGTTGACCTTAAATAGGGCTTGAGTGTAACATCCCTGACCTGGGTTATGAGTTAACACTAGATGTTTTGCCTAAATATGTAATTAAATCCTTGTGATTAACTTTGGGCATGTAATTAAGTTTCTCAGAAACATATATTTCAGTTTTTGCTCCTTTTTATATAAAGTTGTAGCATTGTTTTGTAATACAGGGACCTATTTGCATATTACCCAGTTAGAAGGGCTAAATTGCAATTTTCACATGTTGAGATGTTTCTCTGATATTGAGACATCATGAGAATGATGATGATAAAGTTAAGGGATTTACCAAGCTTGGGCACCAAGGTGCAGCTGTGGAAGCAATCCCAGTACTTGAAACCCTAATTTGGGGTATAATGCAATTTACCCAATTTGAGGGATGCAAATTGTAAAATACATCATCTAATGTATCTTTTAAGACTCTCATCATCATTTAGAGAAGAAATGATGAAAGGATCATTTCAATTGTTTAATCAAGCAATGAAAACACCTTTGTGATTGAATAATCAGGGTATATGTACAATAGCCCTTTTATGTATGTACCTTAAGTTATAGGTTGATCTTCTTTGCTCTCATTTCTTGACCTTAAAAGAAGGTTGTCCTTAGAAATAAGAAGAAGGGACGAGAAAGAAAAGATGGAAGGACTTAGTTGGAAATATAGAAAACTTATGTGCCTTTAATGAAATCTCACCCAAGTATATATACACTTTACCTCTCAAGCAAAGGAACCTTTCCTTCGTGCAATTCACTGTTTCCTCTTGCTTGACCGACTAAGAAACAGCTTGGAGCTTAGGAGGACGACCCAAGGTGTGCAAGGTAGGTTTGGATTCCTCTTCTTGCCTAATTTCATGGTTAGAATTCGAATTCAAGGCCAAATTGATGACTAGCTCCCTTAACTCTACCTTTCTAGCCATCTTTTCTCAACTTTCCTTGGAAGGATCACCTTGGCCGACCTGTGGAAGCTCAAGCACGCCATTAAATCTTAGAGATCGAAAGGTTGGAGCTCCAGGAGCAAGCTTTAGGTGGGTTTTATAACTCTAAACCCATGCTTTGTTATATACATCTTGCTTATGCATGTAGATGATAGTTCTTCTTCTACTCTACTTTCCTTTGCAACTTTGCAAGGAAATCCGTGGGAAATCCTTGCTGTTCTTGAGCTAGGAGATGAAGGAATTATTTCCAAGGTTAATCCACCGCTTTTCACTTTACCAAACGGTCTCTACCTTTGGCTCTCTCGGTCTCAAGACAGTGTGGTGAGCAAACGGTCTCAAGACCGAGTGAGGGAAAATGGTCTTCAAGACCATTTAACCCCATTGACCGAGCGTGGAACGTATAATATTTCTGTACAAAACTATGTAGGCTAATCACCCTCAAAATTTGAGAAGATAACTCCAAATGAATCGAGAGATATGACCTTTTTACTCAACAACTTTAATTGAATTTAGTCCTGATCTCCAATCTGTTGAAATCGCCCTTTTTGGGCAAACGGTCTCAAGACCGTGTAAGGACGTTGACCATGCATTGACCGTATAAGATTACTGTTAAAAATAATGTTGATTAACAAATCACCAAATTTGATGGACTAATTCCAAACGAGCTAAGAGTTGAAGGGTGATTACTAGGGCTAACCCTAATTGAAATCAGTATTGAAATCTCAATGAATTAATTAAGTGTTTTTGGGGTGATTGACCCAAACGGTCTCAAGACCGTTTGGGGATCAACCAAACGGTCTCAAGACCATGTGGGGGATCACCCAAGACCGTATAGAGGTCTGGGGTCAAGTATAGTTGACCAATTGAAGGTACAAACATACCAAATTACATTGCAATTAAGTTTTGATATGATCATCAACTCAATGGATCTAACCTTGAAGAATTTTCACTAGAATCCAAAAGTTGGATGGGCAAACGGTCTCAAGACCGTTTGGAACCCATCCAAACGGTCTCAAGACCATGTGGTGACAACCCAAGACCGTTTGGAGGTCTAGGGTTAAGTTAATTTGATCAATTGAGAGCCCAATTGCAATAGGTTATTGAATTAATTAAAATACTGATTTGTGACTCAATCAAGGTTCAACCCCTATCAAATCATATTAGATTTTGATGAAATCTTGGGCAAACGGTCGCAAACCGTGTGGAGTTCATCCACACGGTCTGAAGACCGTTTGGGCCAAGTTTGGGCCCAATTGGAGCTCAATTGAAGGGTTCAACCTTGTGTTGATTCACATTGTTGAGTGTTGATGGTTGAACATTGATAGACCTTAATTGAACCAACTTCAACCCTAATTGGATAACAATTGAGGGACAATTGAATTACCAATTGGTTAAGGATAACCCTAACTATCTCAATCCATAAGTGGTTACCATGGCTTTGACTATTTGGGGGCTTCAACATTGATAATCATCAACAATTGGAACTTTTGAACCATATTGAAGGACCAAACGGTTTGAGACCAAGTGGACCAAACGGACTCAAGACCGTGTGAGGCCTCACGGTCTCAAGACCGTTTGAGACCTCACAGTCTCAAGACCATTTGAGGTCACACGGTCTCAAGACCGTGTGAGGTCTCACGATCTCAAGACCGTTTGGACTCAAACGGTCTCAAGATCGAGAGACACCAAACGGTCTCAAACCATGTGAGCTCTCTCGGTCTTGAAGTCAAAGTTGCCAATTGGTCTTCACCCTCTCTCGACCTTGAAGGTCACATGGTCTTGGAGTCAACCCTAGCAAACGGTCAACCCATCCAAACGATCTCAGACCGTTTGGAGGATGAAGGTTGAAACCGTTTGAGGTTTTCAAAGGCTGAATTCACTTAACCACTTGAAGGTGTAAATGGTGCTATGATGATCAAATCTAAACCCTAATGATAACCTAGGACAATAGGGGATTAATTGACTAATGAATTGAACCATGATGTGATCAATGGGGTAAATTACCAAAATACCCCTGAAGGGTTCAATTGAGTAAAACCTTGTTCAAATCAAACCCTAATCACATGATAGTGATGTGTTGGCTTATGTTAACCAAAGACGACTTAACGCAACCTGATCTAGAGTGGTGTTATCACCATATACTAGTATGAGGAGAGAGAAAGTACTTTAGAGAGAGAAAGTACTTTAGAGAGAGAAAGTACTTTAAGAGAGAGAAAGTACCCCTTTTTGGGTGGAAATTTAAGTAAAGAACCTTCAATACACATAGATGTGCATGATTAGGGTATGATCCACCTATGTGAGATCATGGAAACCCTAATTATGATATATGATGAATCTTAAGCCAATCTGATAGCATCAATGATGATGTTCCTCATACAAGATGATGATATGAGTTCAATTCACCTTAATGTGAATAGTAAACCCTAATTTAAGGGTGATGACACGTAATGTGAATAGTAAACCCTAATTTAAGGGTGATGTCATGTAATGTGAATAGTAAACCCAAATTCAAGGGTAATGACATGCATTATGAGTATTAAACTCTAATTGGTGAGAATCAGAGGAGTTAACTCTTATGACAAGAGTGGAAAGTGTATTACTTGTTTTGAATTACCTTTATCAGTTGAACTAACCATGCAGGTCCTGATATGAAGGTGATCATATCCAAGTATGGATGATGATACTGTATTCGTTAAAAGCATGTTAAAAGCTTTATGAATAAGTAAGATATCTTGATGCCTTGTCAGTGGCAACCTATGACTTAATGGGCTGTGAGAGCCATGAATACCATCAAGGTCATGCTTTAGAGATGACTTGTGATGAATATAATGAGAAATGATGATTGATGCGAGTTAGGTTTGTTACATTTAGTATTCTCCTTTCATAGCTGTTATGCTACTGTTATTGTTTGAAGAACAATGTATGATGTTAAAAGAATACTGAATGTACCTAACTAATCAAGTATAATGTAGAGCCCTGATCATAGATCCATCATTGTCAGAGATCAAATGATGGTGAAACAAGTTTTCCTAAGGGAACTCCTGGATCACATACTATTGAGTATGTGGGGTACATGGATGTGTAGAACCTTACATCCTAGTGTAGGTGATTGATGTAGATGTTTAATCCGTCAACCCTTTCACTACAAAACCCTACTGTATTAGTGGATCGTAAACATGAAACCTCCTTATGACGAAGAAAACATAGATATCCGTATCAGTGGAGATAAACATGAAATCTCCTGATGACGAAGAGAGTACAGAATGCCACTGTAACTCTAAAATAGTGAAAGACCAATTTACCTTGGTGAGCTATAATAGTAGAGACACAAGATGTCCTACAAGTAATCCTCTTACTGACTGAGGAAGGTGAAGGTCATGAGAATCTGGCTCTCTTAATGACCTATGTATGATACTGATGTGACTTCTTAGCGATCAGTTGGAGTATGAGTGGTATGCCTCATCTCCACAGGGCATAATGTTGTTTGTAAAACATAATTAACCACGTAGTATACCTGTTAGAGATAACTACGAGTTAGTTGATTGATGATACATTGTGATAGTGCTTATATTTCTTCATATTTCGTAAATGTTGAGCTCTTGTTTATAGGCTTTCAAAGTATTCAATAGCAGTTGCAGCTATAAACGAGAGCTCAACATTTACGAAATATGAAGAAATATAAGCACTATCACAGTGTATCATCAATCAACTAACTCGTAGTTATCTCTAACAGGTATACTACATGGTTGATTATGTTTTACAAACAACATTATGCCCTGTGGAGATGAGGCATACCACTCATACTCCAACTGATCGCTAAGAAGTCACATCAATATCATACATAGGTCATTAAGAGAGCTGGATTCTCATGACCTTCACCTTCCTCAGTCAGTAAGAGGATTACTTGTAGGACATCTTGTGTCTCTACTATTATAGCTCACCAGGGTAAATTGGTCCTTCGCTATTTTAGAGTTACAGTGGCGTTCTGTACTCTCTTCGTCATCAGGAGATTTCATGTTTATCTCCACTGATACGGATATCTATGTTTTCTTCGTCATCAGGAGGTTTCATGTTTACCATCCACTGATACGGTAGGGTTTTGTAGTGAAAGGGTTGACGAATTACACATCTACATCAATCACCTACACTAGGATGTAAGGTTCTACACATCCATGTACCCCACATACTCAATAGTATGTGATCCAGGAGTTCCCTTAGGAAAACCTGTTTCACCATCATTTGATCTCTGACAATGATGGATCTATGATCAGGGCTCTACATTATACTTGATTAGTTAGGTACATTTAGTATTCTTTTAACATCATACATTGTTTCTTCAAACAATAACAGTAGCATAACAGCTATGAAAGGAGAATACTAAATGTAACAAACCTAACTCACATCAATCATCATTTCTCATTATATTCATCACAAGTCATCTCTAAAGCATGACCTTGATGGTATTCATGGCTCTCACAGCCCATTAAGTCATAGGTTGCCACTGACAAGGCATCCAGATATCTTACTTATTCATAAAGCTTTTAACATGCTTTTAATGAATATAGTATCATCATCCATACATGGATATGATCACCTTCATATCAGGACCTGCATGGTTAGTTCAACTGATAAAGGTAATTCAAAACAAGAAATACACTTTCCACTCTTGTCATAAGAGTTAAATCCTCTGATTCTCACCAATTAGAGTTTAATACTCATAATGCATGTCATTACCCTTGAATTAGGGTTTACTATTCACATTACATGACATCACCCTTAAATTAGGGTTTACTATTCACATTATGTGTCATCACCCTTAAATTAGGGTTTACTATTCACATTAAGGTGAATTGAACTCATATCATCATCTTGTATGAGGAACATCATCATTGATGCTCTCAGATTGGCTTAAGATTCATCATATATCATAATTAGGGTTTCCATGATCTCACATAGGTGGATCATACCCTAATCATGCACATCTATGTGTATTGAAGGTTCTTTACTTATGTTTCCACCCAAAAAGGGGTACTTTCTCTCTCTTAAAGTACTTTCTCTCTCTAAAGTACTTTCTCTCTCCTCATACTAGTAGATGGTGATAAAACCACTCTAGATCAGGTTGGGTTAAGTCCTCTTTGGTTAACATAAGCCAACACATCACTATCATGTGATTAGGGTTTGATTTGAACAAGGTTTTACTCAATTGAACCCTTCAGGGGTATTTTGGTAATTTACCCCATTGATCACATCATGGTTCAATTCATTAGTCACTTAATCCCCTATTGTCCTAGGTTATCATTAGGGTTTAGATTTGATCATCATAGCACCATTTACACCTTCAAGTGGTTAAGTGAATTCAACCTTTGAAAACCTCAAACGGTTTCAACCTTCATCCTCCAAACGGTCTGAGACCGTTTGGATGGGTTGACCGTTTGCTAGGGTTGACTCCAAGACCATGTGACCTTCAAGGTCGAGAGAGGGTGAAGACCGTTTGGCAACTTTGACTTCAAGACCGAGAGAGCTCACATGGTTTGAGACCGTTTGGTGTCTCTCGATCTTGAGACCGTTTGAGTCCAAACGGTCTTGAGACTGTGAGGTCTCAAACGGTCTTGAGACCGTGAGACCTCACACGGTCTTGAGACCGTGTGACCTCAAACGGTCTTGAGACTGTGAGGTCTCAAACGGTCTTGAGACTGTGAGGCCTCACACGGCCTTGAGTCCGTTTGGTCCACTTGGTCTCAAACCGTTTGGTCCTTCAACATGGTTCAAAAGTTCCAATTGTTGATGATTATCAATGTTGAAGCCCCCAAATAGTCAAAGCCATGGTAACCACTTATGGATTGAGTCAAATAGTGTTATCCTTAACCAATTGGTCACTCAATTGTCCCTCAATTTTTATCCAATTAGGGTTGAATTTGGTTCAATTAAGGTCTATCAATGTTCAACCATCAACACTCAACAATGTGAATCAACACAAGGTTGAACCCTTCAATTGAGCTCCAATTGGGCCCAAACTTGGCCCAAACGGTCTTGAGATCATGTGGATGAACTCCACACGGTCTTGAGACCGTTTGCCCAAGATTTCATCAAAATATAATATGATTTGATAGGGGTTGAACCTTGATTGAGTCACAAATTAGTATTTTAATTAATTCAATAACCTATTGCAATTGGGCTCTCAATTGATCAAATTAACTTAACCCTAGACCTCCAAACGGTCTTGGGTTGTCACCACACGGTCTTGAGACCGTTTGGATGGGTTACAAACGGTCTTGAGACCGTTTGCCCATCCAACTTTTGGATTCTAGTGAAAATTCTTCAAGGTTGGATCCATTGAGTTGATGATCTTATCAAAACTTAATTGCAATGTAATTTGGTATATTTGTACCTTCAATTGGTCAACTATACTTGACCCCAGACCTCCATACGGTCTTGGGTGATCCCCCACACGGTCTTGAGACCGTTTGGTTGATCCCCAAACGGTCTTGAGACCGTTTGGGTTAATCAACCCAAAAACACTTAATTAATTCATTGAGATTTCAGTACTGATTTCAATTAGGGTTAGCCCTAGTAATCACCCTTAAACTCTTTGCTCGTTTGGAATTAGTCCATAAAATTTGGTGAGTTGTTAATCAACATTATTTTGAACAGTAATCTCATACGGTAAATGAATGGTCAACGTCCTTACACGGTCTTGAGACCGTTTGCCCAAAAAGGGCGATTTCAACAGATTGGAGATCAGGACTACATTCAATTAAAGTTGTTGAGTAAAAAGGTCATATCTCTCGATTCCTTTGGATTTATCTTCTCAAAATTTTGAGGGTGATTAGCCTACATAATTTTGTACATAAATCTTATACGGTCTACGCTCGGTCAATGGGGTTAAACGGTCTTGAAGACCGTTTGCCCTCACTCGGTCTTGAGACCGTTTGCTCACCACACGGTCTTGAGACCGAGAGAGCCAAAGGTAGAGACCATTTGGTAAAGTGAAAAGCGGTGGATTAACCTTGGAAATAACGCCTTCATCTCCTAGCTCAAGAACAGCAGGGATTTCCCACGGATTTGCTTGAAAAGTAGCAAAGGAAAGTAGAGAAGAAGAAGAGTTATCATCTACATGCATAAGCAAGATGTATATAACAAAGCATGGGTTTAGAGTTATAAAACCCGCCTAAAGCTTGCTCCTGGAGCTCCAAGCTTTCAAGATCTAAGCTTTAATGGCGTCCTTGAGCTTCCACAGGTCGGCCAAGGTGATCCTTCCAAGGAAAGTTGAGAAAAGATGGCTAGAAAGGTAGAGTTAAGGGAGCTAGTCATCAATTTGGCCTTGAATTCGAATTCTAACCATGAAATTAGGCAAGAAGAGGAATCCAAACCTACCTTGCACACCTTGGGTCGTCCTCCTGAGCTCCAAGCTGTTCCTTAGTCAGTCAAGCAAGGGGAAATAGTGAATTGCACGAAGGAAAGGTTTCTTTGCTTGAGAGGTAAAGTGTATATATACTTGGGTGAGATTTCATTAAAGGCCCATAAGTTTTCTATATTTCCAACTAAGTCCTTCCATCTTTTCTTGCTCGTCCCTTCTTCTTATTTCTAAGGACAACCTTCTTTTAAGGTCAATAAATGAGAGAAAAGAAGATCAAACTATAACTTAAGGTACATACATAAAAGGGCTATTGTACATATACCCTGATTATTCAATCACAAAGGTGTTTTCATTGCTTGATTAATCAATTGAAATGATCCTTTCATCATTTCTTATCTAAATGATGATGAGAGTCTTAAAAGATACATTAGATGATGTATTTTACAATTTGCATCCCTCAAATTGGGTAAATTGCATTTTACACCAAATTAGGGTTTCAAGTACCGGGATTGCTTCCACAGCTGCACCTTGGTGACCAAGCTTGGGAAATCCCTCAACTTTATCATCATCATTCTCATGATGTCTCAATATCAGAGAAACATCTCAACATGTGAAAATTGCAAGTTAACCCTTCTAACTGGGTAATTTGCACATAGGTCCCTGTATTACAAAACAATGCTACAACTTTATATAAAAAGGAGCAAAAACTGTAATATATGTTTATGAGAAACTTAATTACAATCCCAAAGTTAATCACAAGGATTTAATTACATATTTAGGCAAAACATCTAGGGTTAACTCATAACCCAGGTCAGGGATGTTACAAATTATCCACCCCTTACAAGGATTTCGTCCTCGAAATCGATAAGACATATTAAGAGAAAAGGGCAGGATACTTCCTTCTCTTCTCATCCTCTAGTTCCCAAGTGGCTTCTTCAACACCACGGTGATTCCATAGGACTTTCACAAGACTTATATCTTTCTTCTTTAACCTTTTAATTCTATTATCAAGGATTGACACTGGTCCCTCCTCATAGGATATATCATCATTCAATTCTACCTCCATAGGTTGTAGAACTGACTCGGTGTCTGGGTGACATTTCTTCAGCATAGAAATGTGAAACACAGGATGTAACCTCTGTAACTCTGGTGGCAGCTCTAGTCTATATGCTACCTTTCCAATCCGTTCAATGATTGGATAAGGCCCCATAAACCTAGGAGCTAACTTCCCTTTTCTTCCAAAACGAAGGACCCCTTTCCAAGGCGAGACTTTGAGATACACTCTGTCTCCAACCTGGAACTCTAAGGGTCTACGACGTTTGTCAGCATAAGATTTCTGCCTATCCTGTGCAGTCTTAATCTTTTGTTGTATTACTTTAATCTTCTCTGTGGTCTGCTGCACAAGATCAGGACCTAACAACTGACGTTCACCAGTCTCATACCAGCACAAAGGCGATCTACATCGTCTACCATACAAGGCTTCATATGGTGCCATATCAATACTATGCTGATAGCTATTGTTATAGGCAAACTCTATCAACCTTAGGTGTAGATCCCAACTCCCGGTAAACTGGAGAACACATGCTCTCAACAGGTCTTCTAAGGTTTGTATAGTTCTTTCTAACTATCCATCAGTTTGTGGATGAAAGGCCGTACTAAACCTTAGCTTGGTGCCTAAGGCTCTGTGTAACTGTTCTGAAAAACGACTTGTAAACTGGGGACCTCTGTCAGAAACTATAGTGACAGGAACTCTGTGCAAACGCACTATCTCTTGCACATACAACTGTGATAACCTTTCAGCAGAATAGGTTGTTTTGACAGGTAAGAAATGTGTTGTCTTAGTCAACCTATCAACAACTACCCATATGGAATCATGTCCTTTGCTTGTCCTGGGTAGGCCAACAACAAAGTCCATGGTCACATGGTCCCACTTCCACTGTGGTATGGGTATGGGTTGCATTGTCCCTGCAGGCTTCTGGTGTTCAGCTTTAACTTGCTGACACACAGGACACCTCAGAACAAACTCTGCAACATCTTTCTTCATTCCAGGCCACCAATACAGATCTTTCAAATTCCGATTCATCTTGGTACTCCCTGGATGCATAGCATACATGGAAGAATGAGCTTCTTCCAGGACTAACTTCCTCAAGTTATCCACATCTGGCACTACCATCCTTCCATTATAACAGGCTACTTGGTCATCTGAGTCATGGAAACCATCTCGCTTCTCATTTCCATACTCAGATCTAATCTGCTGAACTGCAGCATCACCTAGCTGTGCTTCCTTAATCTGCTCTCTTAGGGTAGGTTTAATATGCATCTTAGCTAACAACCCGGCTAACAATGACACCTTTAACTGTACATTGTCTTGCCTTAAAGAGATACGCATATCTCTCTTAGAGCATACTAAAGAGTTTAGTTGTTCTCTATCCATGGTTGATGTTGCTGATTTCCTACTCAAGGCATCTGCAACAACATTGGCCTTGCCCGGATGGTAATCAATTGTACAACCGTAGTCTTTGATTAACTCCATCCAACGACGTTGCCTCATGTTGAGCTCATGCTGAGAGAAGATATACTTAAGGTTCTTGTGATCTGTGAAAATTTGGAATGTCTCTCCGTAGAGATAATGTCTCCAGATCCTCAGGGCATGAACCACGGCAGCTAACTCCAGATCGTGTGTCAGATAATTCTACTCATGTTTCTTAAGCTGTCAGGAAGCAAAAGAAATCACTTGTTTATCCTGCATCAACACACATCCAAGTCCATTCTTGGAAGCATCACAGAAGACTACATATCCTTTTCCTTGTTCAGATAGTACAAGCACAGGTGCACTTGTCAATCTCTCCTTCAACAACTGGAAAGACTGTTGACACTTATCACTCCAAGAAAAAGGAACATCTTTCTGGGTCAACTTGGTCAAAGGTAAGGCTATAGAACTAAAGTTCTTAATGAACCTTCGATAATAGCCAGCTAATCCCAAGAAACTTCAAATCTCCGTCGGTGTCTTCGGTTGTTCCCATTGTAGAACAGATTCTACCTTTGTAGGGTCAACACGAATTCCCGAGGCAGATATCACATGTCCAAGAAAGGATACCTCTGGTAGCCAAAACTCACACTTGCTAAACTTAGCATACAACTTATGTTCCCTTAGCAAGGTCAAAGCTTGGCGAAGATGCTGCTCATGCTGCTGAGCATCCTTACTATAGATCAGAATGTCATCTATGAAGACGACAACACATTGATCAAGGAAAGGTCGAAAAGCTCTATTCATGAGTTCCATAAATGCAGCTGGTGCATTGGTTAGTCCAAACGACATAACCTTGAACTCATAGTGACCATACCTCATCCTAAAAGCAGACATGGATATGTCACTATCCTTAATACGAAGTTGATGATATCCAGACCTCAAATCTATCTTGGAAAAGATGGTTGCACCACGCAACTGGTCAAAGAGATCATCAATCCTCGGCAGAGGGTACTTATTCTTTATTGTCACTTTATTGAGTTGTCTGTAGTCGATGCACAATTGCATTGACCCATCTTTCTTTTTAACAAACAAGACCGGAGCACCCCAAGGTGAAGTACTCGGTTGGATAAAGCCCTTCTCAAGTAACTCTTGAAGCTGTTTCTTGAGTTCTGCCATCTCGGCAGGCGCCATCCTATACAGAGTCTGGGCTATGGGTTTCGTATCTGGGATTACATTGATTTCAAAATCAATTTCCCAAGGTGGTGGTATATTAGGAAGTTCTTCAGGAAACACATCCTCGAATTCCCTGACTATGGGAACTTCAGCAGGATTAGAACTTTCCTTGGTAACATCTACCACATGGGCTAAGAATGCATAACATCCTTGCCTCAACAACTTATCAGCAACCATAGCTGACACAAGACAGGTGGGAAGAATCTTTCTTTCACCTTGAAAGATCCATGTGTTGCTTTCATCAGCAAACACAGCCAACTTGAACTCACAATCCAAGACAACTCTATACCTCTCTAAGGTATCCATCCCGAGGATTATATCAAATCCTTGCATATCAAGCGGTATAAGATCCACTTGAATGCGATGGTCAGAAAAGAAAAGGATGTAGGGAGAGCATACCTCCTACAAAACGGCAGACCCACTCAACGGAGTCTCCAACAACAAACTATCTGCCCTATGACTAACAATCACATTGCAGTTATGAATCACTCTTCTAGTGATGAAAGAGTGCGTAGCACCCGGGTCAATCAGAACAGATACAAATACAGGATGTAGACATATCAGGATATAAAAGTCCCATCTGACCTGCCACTACCCGTGGATTGATCACTGCATCTGGTGGGTTCATAGCGTAGAACCTCGATGTCGCCTGATGTTGAGGTGGTGTTGATGATCCAGCTTGAGATGCTTGTCCACGTCCCCGAGCTGCTCCTTGATGTTGTCTATTCTAAGATCCTTGTTGATTATGTCTCGGAGGCTGTGTCACACTGACAGGCCTAGAATGACAATCCTTCATCAAGTGTCCCACATTACCACAGTTGTAGCAACTCCTCTCCTGTTGTTGTGGTCTGGGTGGTCCAGTAACTGACATCGATGCAGAACTGTGAGTCCCTTGAAGCGGTTGACTCTGTTCTCTACCTCTGCTTGGTGACCACTGAGTTTGAGAACTCGATCTGGGTGGTGGAGGGTTAGGTGCAGAGAATCTAGGTTTCTTGAAATCCCTAGATGAAGAACCCTGGAACAGTGGATATCTTTTCTGGGTTTGCCTCTTCTCAACCACATATCTCTCTATCCTTCGGACTGACTCAACGAAGGTAGAGAATCTCTCTTGGTTTTCTAAGGCAGACACAGGGGTTGACATATCAGCATTCAAACCCTTCTCGAATCTCCTGATTCTTTCCTCATCTGTGGCAGCCATGTGCGGACAGAACCGCAGTAATTCCATGAACTTAGCTTCATACTCGCTAATGTTCATCATTCCCTGCCTCAATCTCTCAAACTGAGAGATCTTCTCATCTAGGAAGGTCTTTGGAAAATATCTATTGATAAATTCCCAACGAAACTCTTCCCACGAGAACTCTATTCCAGGTCTCTTCTTCTCTTCCATGTTCCACCAGTGACCAGCACTGCCTTTGAGAAGATAGACAACATGTCTAACCTTCTCAGCCTCCGGGATAATAAGAATCCTGAAAGCCTTCTCCAACTCTGTCAACCATAGGTCAGCATCTGCGAGGTCGGCAGTCCCAAAGTACTCGGTAGCTCCGACACGACGAAGTCGCTCGAACGTCTTACCGATACCTTGTCCTTCAGGTTGGGCAGGTGCCCTAGGTGCAGGCATGGGCATCCTGACGGTTATGTGTGTCATGGTAGTCATGAACTGCCCAAACATCGTCTGTACAGCTGGGTTACCCATGTCAATTGGGTCAAACTGGGGTGGCTCTCTTGGTGACTCTGGTGCAGGTTGTTCTATTTCTGGAACCCTTGCACCGCCTCGAGGTGCACTAGCACTACTCTCTGCCACATACTCATCATGTGGCTCAGCCATCCTTATGTATCTCCTTCTCCTGAGGAGTAGAAGATTCTATTAGATAGGGAAAGAGTACTAAAGATAGACTCAACATCCTAAGTCCTATGCCTCTGTAGACTCAACTGAACCTAAGCTCTGATACCACTAATTGTGGGCTCTGATCTCCAAACCACGATATAATCACGATTTAAACTTAGCAGAAATGATTCGATAAATAGCGGAAGTCAAAAATCACGGGAAATTAAAACTTTTCGAGACAAGAGCTTGAATCCATAAGAGCTTCTTTCATAACAAGAGATAATTGTTTACATCTCATGATAATTACTTCTTGAGTAATTATATACATCAAAATCTCAAGAATTCATAACAAAAGTCTCCAAGACCTGAGAGTATAGAGGACACATAGGACTGACTCTAACTACATCACATGGCAGGCTAAATCTCCACCTGAGATTTCACTGCTGCTCCTGGTGCTGCTGCTGCTGAGACTGGTCATCGGTAGACCGGTTCCTCCATCTTTGACGTCCATCTAAAACGTTGAAGTCTACGGGGTGAGACAATTTTACATAATTGTCCCAGCGAGAGTTATAACTCTCCGCCAGAAGCTTTATTATAACATCAAAGAATAACTTAAACAGTAAGGCTTTCAAAGTATTCAATAGCAGTTGCAGCTATAAACGAGAGCTAAACATTTACGAAATATGAAGAAATATAAGCACTATCACAGTGTATCATCAATCAACTAACTCGTAGTTATCTCTAACAGGTATACTACGTGGTTGATTATGTTTTACAAACAACATTATGCCCTGTGGAGATGAGGCATACCACTCATACTCCAACTGATCGCTAAGAAGTCACATCAATATCATACATAGGTCATTAAGAGAGCCGGATTCTCATGACCTTCACCTTCCTTAGTCAGTAAGAGGATTACTTGTAGGACATCTTGTGTCTCTACTATTATAGCTCACCAGGGTAAATTGGTCCTTCGCTATTTTAGAGTTACAGTGGCGTTCTGTACTCTCTTCGTCATCAGGAGATTTCATGTTTATCTCCACTGATACGGATATCTATGTTTTCTTCTTCATCAGGAGGTTTCATGTTTACCATCCACTGATACGGTAGGGTTTTGTAGTGAAAGGGTTGACAGATTACACATCAACATCAATCACCTACACTAGGATGTAAGGTTCTACACATCCATGTACCCCACATACTCAATAGTATGTGATCCAGGAGTTCCCTTAGGAAAACCTATTTCACCATCATTTGATCTCTGACAATGATGGATCTATGATCAGGGCTCTACATTATACTTGATTAGTTAGGTACATTCAGTATTCTTTTAACATCATACATTGTTCTTCAAACAATAACAGTAGCATAACAGCTATGAAAGGAGAATACTAAATGTAACAAACCTAACTCACATCAATCATCATTTCTCATTATATTCATCACAAGTCATCTCTAAAGCATGACCTTGATGGTATTCATGGATCTCACAGCCCATTAAGTCATAGGTTGCCACTGACAAGGCATCAAGATATCTTACTTATTCATAAAGCTTTTAACATGATTTTAATGAATACAATATCATCATCCATACTTGGATATGATCACCTTCATATCAGGACCTGCATGGTTAGTTCAACTGATAAAGGTAATTCAAAACAAGAAATACACTTTCCACTCTTGTCATAAGAGTTAACTCCTCTGATTCTCACCAATTAGAGTTTATTACTCATAATGCATGTCATTACCCTTGAATTAGGGTTTACTATTCATATTACATGACATCACCCTTAAATTAGGGTTTACTATTCACATTACATGTCATCACCCTTAAATTAGGGTTTACTATTCACATTAAGGTGAATTGAACTCATATCATCATCTTGTATGAGGAACATCATCATTGATGCTCTCAGATTGGCTTAAGATTCATCATATATCATAATTAGGGTTTCCATGATCTCACATAGGTGGATCATACCCTAATCATGCACATCTATGTGTATTGAAGGTTCTTTACTTGAGTTTCCACCCAAAAAGGGGTACTTTCTCTCTCTTAAAGTACTTTCTCTCTCTAAAGTACTTTCTCTCTCTAAAGTACTTTCTCTCTCCTCATACTAGTAGATGGTGATAACACCACTCTAGATCAGGTTGGTTTAACTCCTCTTTGGTTAACATAAGCCAACACATCACTATCATGTGATTAGGGTTTGATTTGAACAAGGTTTTACTCAATTGAACCCTTCAGGGGTATTTTGGTAATTTACCCCATTGATCACATCCTGGTTCAATTCATTAGTCACTTAATCCCCTATTGTCCTAGGTTATCATTAGGGATTAGATTTGATCATCATAGCACCATTTACACCTTCAAGTGGTTAAGTGAATTCAGCCTTTGAAAATCTCAAACGGTTTCAACCTTCATCCTCCAAATGGTCTGAGACCGTTTGGATGGGTTGACCGTTTGCTAGGGTTGACTCCAAGACCATGTGACCTTCAAGGTCGAGAGAGGGTGAAGACCGTTTGGCAACTTTGACTTCAAGACCGAGAGAGCTCACATGGTTTGAGACCGTTTGGTGTCTCTCGATCTTGAGACCGTTTGAGTCCAAACGGTCTTGAGACCGTGAGACCTCACACGGTCTTGAGACCGTGTGACCTCAAACGGTCTTGAGACCGTGAGTTCTCAAACGGTCTTGAGACCGTGAGGCCTCACACAGTCTTGAGTCTGTTTGGTCCACTTGGTCTCAAACCGTTTGGTCCTTCAACATGGTTCAAAAGTTCCAATCGTTGATGATTATCAATGTTGAAGTCCCCAAATAGTCAAAGCCATGGTAACCACTTATGGATTGAGTCAAATAGGGTTATACTTAACCAATTGGTCACTCAATTGTCCCTCAATTGTTATCCAATTAGGGTTGAAGTCGGTTCAATTAAGGTCTATCAATGTTCAACCATCAACACTCAACAATGTGAATCAACACAAGGTTGAACCCTTCAATTGAGCTCCAATTGGGCCCAAACTTGGCCCAAACGGTCTTGAGATCGTGTGGATGAACTCCACACGGTCTTGAGACCGTTTCCCTAAGATTTCATCAAAATCTAATATGATTTGATAGGGGTTGAACCTTGATTGAGTCACAAATCAGTATTTTAATTAATTCAATAACCTATTGCAATTGGGCTCTCAATTGATCAAATTAACTTAACCCTAGACCTCCAAACGGTCTTGGGTTGTCACCACATGGTCTTGAGACCGTTTGGATGGGTTCCAAACGGTCTTGAGACCGTTTTCTCATCCAACTTTTGGATTCTAGTGAAAATTCTTCAAGGTTGGATCCATTGAGTTGATGATCATATCAAAACTTAATTGCAATGTAATTTGGTATGTTTGTACCTTCAATTGGTCAACTATACTTGACCCCAGACCTCCATACGGTCTTAGGTGATCCCCCACACGGTCTTGAGACCGTTTGGTTGATCCCCAAATGGTCTTGAGACCGTTTGGGTCAATCAACCCAAAAACACTTAATTAATTCATTGAGATTTCAGTACTGATTTCAATTAGGGTTAGCCCTAGTAATCACCCTTAAACTCTTAGCTCGTTTGGAATTAGTCCATCAAATTTGGTGAGTTGTTAATCAAAATTATTTTGAACAGTAATCGCATACGGTCAACGCATGGTCAACGTCCTTACACGGTCTTGAGACCGTTTGCCCAAAAAGGGTGATTTCAACAGATTGGAGATCAGGACTAAATTCACTTAAAGTTGTTGAGTAAAAAGGTCATATCTCTCTATTCCTTTGGAGTTATCTTCTCAAATTTTGAGGGTGATTATCCTACATAATTTTGTACAGAAATCTTATACGGTCCACGCTCGGTCAACGGTGTTAAACGGTCTTGAAGACCATTTTCCCTCACTCGGTCTTGAGACCGTTTGCTCACCACACGGTCTTGAGACCGAGAGAGCCAAAGGTAGAGACCGTTTGGTAAAGTCAAAAGTGGTGGATTAAACTTGGAAATAACGCCTTCATCTCCTAGCTCAAGAACAGCAAGGATTTCCCACGGATTTGCTTGCAAAGTAGCAAAGGAAAGTAGAGAAGAAGAAGAACTATCATCTACATGCATAAGCAAGATGTATATAACAAAGCATGGGTTTAGAGTTATAAAACCCGCCTAAAGCTTGCTCCTGGAGCTCCCAGCTTTCGAGATCTAAGCTTTAATGGCGTCCTTGAGCTTCCACAGGTCGGCCAAGGTGATCCTTCCAAGGAAAGTTGAGAAAAGATGGCTAGAAAGGTAGAGTTAAGGGAGCTAGTCATCAATTTGGCCTTGAATTCGAATTCTAACCATGAAATTAGGCAAGAAGAGGAATCCAAACCTACCTTGCACACCTTGGGTCGTCCTCCTCAGCTCCAAGCTGTTCCTTAGTCGGTCAAGCAAGGGGAAACTGTGAATTGCACGAAGGAAAGGTTCCTTTGCTTGAGAGGTAAAGTGTATATATACTTGGGTGAGATTTCATTAAAGGCCCATAAGTTTTCTTTATTTCCAACTAAGTCCTTCCATCTTTTCTTGCTCGTCCCTTCTTCTTATTTATAAGGACAACCTTATTTTAAGGTCAAGAAATGAGAGCAAAGAAGATCAACCTATAACTTAAGGTACATACATAAAAGGGCTATTGTACATATACCCTGATTATTCAATCACAAAGGTGTTTTCATTGCTTGATTAATCAATTGAAATGATCCTTTCATCATTTCATATCTAAATGATGATGAGAGTCTTAAAAGATACATTAGATGATGTATTTTACAATTTGCATCCCTCAAATTGGGTAAATTGCATTTTACCCCAAATTAGGGTTTCAAGTACCGGGATTGCTTGCACAGCTGCACCTTGGTGCCCAAGCTTGGGAAATCCCTCAACTTTATCATCATCATTCTCATGATGTCTCAATATCAGAGAAACATCTCAACATGTGCAAATTGCAAGTTAACCCTTCTAACTGGGTAATTTGCACATAGGTCCCTGTATTACAAAACAATGCTACAACTTTATATAAAAAGGAGCAAAACTGTAATATATGTTTCTGAGAAACTTAATTACATGCTATAAGTTAATCACAAGGATTTAATTACATATTTAGGCAAAACATCTAGGGTTAACTCATAACCCAGGTCAGGGATGTTACAAGAAGCCTGCAGGGACAATGCAACCTTTACCCATACCACAGTGGAAGTGGGACCATGTGACCATGGACTTTGTTGTTGGCCTACCCAGGACAAGCAAAGGACATGATTCCATATGGGTCGTTGTTGATAGGTTGACTAAGACAGTGCATTTCTTACCTGTCAAAACAACCTATTCTGCTGAAAGGTTATCACAGTTGTATGTGCAAGAGATAGTGTGTTTGCACGGAGTTCCTGTCACTATAGTTTTTGACAGAGGTCCCCAGTTTACAAGTCATTTTTGGGAATAGTTACACAGAGCCTTAGGCACCAAGCTAAGGTTTAGTACGACCTTTCATCCACATACTGATGGACAGTCAGAAAGAACTATACAAACCTTAGAAGACCTATTGAGAGCATGTGTTCTCCAGTTTACCGGGAGTTGGGATCTACACCTAAGCTTGATAGAGTTTGCCTATAACAATAGCTATCAGCATAGTATTGATATGGCACCATATGAAGCCTTGTATGGTAGATGATGTAGATCGCCTTTGTGCTGGTATGAGACTGGTGAATGTCAGTTGTTAGGTCCTGATCTTGTGCAGTAGACCACAGAGAAGATTAAAGTAATACAACAAAAGATTAAGACTGCACAGGATAGGCAGAAATCTTATGCTGACAAACGTCATAGACCCTAAGAGTTCCAGGTTGGAGACAGAGTGTATCTCAAAGTCTCGCCTTGGAAAGGGGTCCTTCGTTTTGGAAGAAAAGGGAAGTTAGCTCCTAGGTTTATGGGGCCTTATCCAATCATTGAACGGATTGGAAAGGTAGCATATAGACTAGAGCTGCCACCAGAGTTACAGAGGTTACATCCTGTGTTTCACATTTCTATGCTGAAGAAATGTCACCCAGACATCGAGTCAGTTCTACAACCTATGGAGGTAGAATTGAATGATGATATATCCTATGAGGAGGGACCAGTGTCAATCCTTGATAATAGAATTAAAAGGTTAAAGAAGAAAGATATAAGTCTTGTGAAAGTCCTCTGGAATCACCGTGGTGTTGAAGAAGCCACTTGGGAACTAGAGGATGAGATGAGAAGGAAGTATCCTGCCCTTTTCTCTTAATATGTCTTATCGATTTCGAGGACGAAATCCTTGTAAGGGGTGGATAATTTGTAACATCCCTGACCTGGGTTATGAGTTAACCCTATATGTTTTGCCTAAATATGTAATTAAATCCTTTTGATTAACTTTGGGCATGTAATTAAGTTTCTCAAAAACATATATTTCAGTTTTTGCTCCTTTTTATATAAAGTTGTAGCATTGTTTTGTAATACAGGGACCTATGTGGAAATTACCCAGTTAGAAGGGTTAACTTGCAATTTGCACATGTTGAGATGTTTCTCTGATATTGAGACATCATGAGAATGATGATGATAAAGTTGAGGGATTTCCCAAGCTTGGGCACCAAGGTGCAGCTGTGGAAGCAATCCCGGTACTTGAAACCCTAATTTGGGGTAAAATCCAATTTACCCAATTTGAGGGATGCAAATTGTAAAATACATCATATAATGTATATTTTAAGACTCTCATCATCATTTATAGAAGCAATGATGAAAGGATCATTTCAATTGATTAATCAAGCAATGAAAACACCTTTGTGATTGAATAATCAGGGTATATGTACAATAGCCCTTTTATGTATGTACCTTAAGTTATAGGTTGATCTTCTTTGCTCTCATTTCTTGACCTTAAAAGAAGGTTGTCCTTAGAAATAAGAAGAAGGGACGAGCAAGAAAATATGGAAGGACTTAGTTGGAAATATAGAAAACTTATGGGCCTTTAATGAAATCTCACCCAAGTATATATACACTTTATCTCTCAAACAAAGGAACCTTTCCTTCCTGCAATTCACTGTTTCCCCTTGCTTGACCGACTAAGGAACAGCTTGGAGCTCAGGAGGACGACCCAAGGTGTGCAAGGTAGGTTTCGATTCCTCTTCTTGCCTAATTTCATGGTTAGAATTCGAATTCAAGGCCAAATTGATGACTAGCTCCCTTAACTCTACCTTTCTAGCCATCTTCTCTCAACTTTCCTTGGAAGGATCACCTTGGCCGACCTGTGGAAGCTCAAGAACGCCATTAAAGCTTAGAGCTCGAAAGCTTGGAGCTCCAGGAGCAAGCTTTAGGCGGGTTTTATAACTCTAAACCCATGCTTTGTTATATACATCTTCCTTATGCATGTAGATGATAGTTCTTCTTCTTCTCTACTTTCCTTTGCTACTTTGCAAGCAAATCCGTGGGAAATACTTGCTGTTCTTGATATAGGAGATGAATGCGTTATTTCCAAGGTTAATCCACCGCTTTTCACTTTACCAAACGGTCTCTACCTTTGGCTCTCTCGGTCTCAAGACCGTGTGGTGAGCAAACGGTCTCAAGACCGAGTGAGTGAAAATGGTCTTCAAGACCGTTTAACCCCATTGACTGAGCATGGACCGTATAAGATTTCTATACAAAATTATGTAGGATAATCACGCTCAAAATTTGAGAAGATAACTCCAAAGTAATAGAGAGATATGACCTTTTTACTCAACAACTTTAATGGAATTTAGTCGTGATCTCCAATCTGTTGAAATCGCCCTTTTTGGGCAAACGGTCTCAAGACCGTGTAAGGACGTTGACCATGCATTTACCGTATGAGATTACTGTTCAAAATAATGTTGAGTAACAACTCACCAAATTTGATAGACTAATTCCAAACGAGCTAAGAGTTGAAGGGTGATTACTAGGGCTAACCCTAATTGAAATCAGTACTGAAATCTCAATGAATTAATTAAGTGTTTTTGGGTTGATTGACCCAAACGGTCTCAAGACCATTTGGGGATCAACCAAGAGGTCTCAAGACCGTGTGGGGGATCACCCAAGACCGTATGGAGGTCTGGGGTCAAGTATAGTTGACCAATTGAAGGTACAAACATACCAAATTACATTACAATTAAGTTTTGATATGATCATCAACTCAATGGATCCAACCTTGAAGAATTTTCACTAGAATCCAAAAGTTGGATGGGAAAACGGTCTCAAGACCGTTTGGAACCCATCCAAACGGTCTCAAGACCGTGTGGTGACAACCCAAGACCGTTTGGAGGTCTAGGGTTAAGTTAATGTGATCAATTGAGAGCCCAATTGCAATAGGTTATTGAATTAATTAAAATACTGATTTGTTACTCAATCAAGGTTCAACCCCTATCAAATCATATTAGATTTTGATGAAATCTTGGGAAAACGGTCTCAACACCGTGTGGAGTTCATCCACACGATCTCAAGACCGTTTGGGCCAAGTTTGGGCCCAATTGGAGCTCAATTGAAGGGTTCAACCTTGTGTTGATTCACATTCTTGAGTGTTGATGGTTGAACATTGATAGACCTTAATTGAACCGACTTCAACCCTAATTGGATAACAATTGAGGGACAATTGAGTGACCAATTGGTTAAGGATAACCCTAATTGACTCAATCCATAAGTGGTTACCATGGCTTTGACTATTTGGGGGCTTCAAAATTGATAATCATCAACAATTGGAACTTTTGAACCATGTTGAAGGACCAAACGGTTTGAGACCAAGTGGACCAAACAGACTCAAGACCGTGTGAGGCCTCACGGTCTCAAGACCATTTGAGACCTCACGATCTCAAGACCGTTTGAGGTCACACGGTCTCAAGACCATGTGAGGTCTCACGGTCTCAAGATCGTTTGGGGCCAAACGGTCTCAAGACCGTTTGGACTCAAACGGCTCAAGATCGAGAGACACCAAACGGTCTCAAACCATGTGAGCTCTCTCGGTCTTGAAGTCAAAGTTGCCAAACGGTCTTCATCCTCTCTCGACCTTGAAGGTCACATGGTCTTGGAGTCAACCCTAGAAAACGGTCAACCCATCCAAACGGTCTCAGACCGTTTGGAGGATGAAGGTTGAAACCGTTTGAGATTTTCAAAGGTTGAATTCACTTAACCACTTGAAGGTGTAAATGGTGCTATGATGATCAAATCTAAACCCTAATGATAACCTAGGACAATAGGGGATTAAGTGACTAATGAATTGAACCATGATGTGATCAATGGGGTAAATTACCAAAATACCCCTGAAGGGTTCAATAGAGTAAAACCTTGTTCAAATCAAACCCTAATCACATGATAGTGATGTGTTGGCTTATGTTAACCAAAGAGGAGTTAACCCAACCTGATCTAGAGTGGTGTTATCACCATCTACTAGTATGAGGAGAGAGAAAGTACTTTATAGAGAGAAAGTACTTTAGAGAGAGAAAGTACTTTAAGAGAGAGAAAGTACCCCTTTTTGGGTGGAAACTTAAGTAAAAAACCTTCAATACACATAGATGTGCATGATTAGGGTATGATCCACCTATGTGAGATCATGGAAACCCTAATTATGATATATGATGAATCTTAAGCCAATCTGAGAGCATCAATGATGATGTTCCTCATACAAGATGATGATATGAGTTCAATTCACCTTAATGTGAATAGTAAACACTAATTTAAGGGTGATGACACGTAATGTGAATAGTAAACCCTAATTTAAGGGTGATGTCATGTAATGTGAATAGTAAACCCTAATTCAAGGGTAATGACATGCATTATGAGTATTAAACTCTAATTGGTGAGAATTTGAGGACTTAACTCTTATGACAAGAGTGGAAAGTGTATTTCTTGTTTTGAATTACCTTTATCAGTTGAACTAACCATGCAGGTCCTGATATGAAGGTGATCATATCCAAGTATGGATGATGATACTGTATTCATTAAAAGCATGTTAAAAGCTTTATGAATAAGTAACATATCTTGATGCCTTGTCAGTGGCAACCTATGACTTAATGGGCTGTGAGATCCATGAATACCATCAAGGTCATGCTTTAGAGATGACTTGTGATGAATATAATGAGAAATGATGATTGATGTGAGTTAGGTTTGTTACATTTAGTATTCTCCTTTCATAGTTGTTATGCTACTGTTATTGTTTGAAGAACAATGTATGATGTTAAAATAATACTGAATGTAACTAACTAATCAAGTATTATGTAGAGCCCTGATCATAGATCCATCATTGTCAGAGATCAAATGATGGTGAAATAGGTTTTCCTAAGGGAACTCCTGGATCACATACTATTGAGTATGTGGGGTACATGGATGTGTAGAACCTTACATCCTAGTGTAGGTGATTGATGTAGATGTGTAATCTGTCAACCCTTTCACTACAAAACCCTACCGTATCAGTGGATGGTAAACATGAAACCTCCTGATGAAGAAGAAAACATAGATATACGTATCAGTGGAGATAAACATGAAATCTCCTGATGACGAAGAGAGTACAGAACGCCACTGTAACTCTAAAATAGCGAAGGACCAATTTACCCTGGTGAGCTATAATAGTAGAGACACAAGATGTCCTACAAGTAATCCTCTTACTGACTGAGGAAGGTGAAGGTCATGAGAATCCGGCTCTCTTAATGACCTATGTATGATATTGATGTGACTTCTTAGCGATCAGTTGGAGTATGAGTGGTATGCCTCATCTCCACAGGGCATAATGTTGTTTGTAAAACATAATCAACCACATAGTATACCTGTTAGAGATAACTACGAGTTAGTTGATTGATGATACACTGTGATAGTGCTTATATTTCTTCATATTTCGTAAATGTTGAGCTCTCGTTTATAGCTGCAACTGCTATTGAATACTTTGAAAGCCTTACTGTTTAAGTTATTCTTTGATGTTATAATAAAGCTTCTGGTGGAGAGTTATAACTCTCGCTGGGACAATTATGTAAAATTGTCTCACCCCGTAGACTTCAACTTTTTAGGTGGACGTCGGAGACGGAGGAACCGGTCTACAGGTGACCAGTCTTAGCAGCAGCAGCACCAGGAGCAGCAGTGAAATCTCAGGTGGAGATTTAGCCTGCCATGTGATGTAGTTAGAGTCAGTCCTATGTGTCCTCTGTACTCTCAGGTCTTGGAGTCTTTTGTTATGAATTCTTGAGATTTTGATGTATATAATTACTCAAGAAGTAATTATCATGAGATGTAAACAGTTATCTCTTGTTATGAAAGAAGCTCTTATGGATTCAAGCTCTTGTCTCGAAAAGTTTTAATTTCCCGTGATTTTTGACTTCCGCTGTTTATCGAATCGTTTCCGCTAAGTTTAAAACGTGATTATATCGTGGTTTGGAGATCAGAGCCCACATTGAGAATGAGATGTGCAGGACGTGCCCCTCTCTTTTCCCTTTAGATTTCAGGGGCAAAATCCTTGTTAGGGGTTTATGGCTTGTAAGGACCCTAACCCAGGTTCTGGGGTAACCCTATTTTCTTTGGCCCAATCATGAGCTTATAATCTTGCTCTAATCTTTTGATAAGTAATATGGGCTTGGGGGGGCTCAGGTTTTAAGTTTGAGATTGTTTGGATGTTGTTTGTGCTTACTATTGTAGTTTGGGTGCAAATTGAAATTTACCCAATATATTGTAGTTTTGTGCTTACTATTGTTGTTTGACTTACTATCTTCTTCCTTATTCTATATTTTCCCTTGGTTCTTGTTGGAGCAATGAGGCTCGTCCTTGGAAGCCTTGGTGATCAGTAATATCTTGCATGTGGTGGTGGTGGTGATCCGAGCTCATCTTCCATCCTTAATAAGTGTTTGTCTTCTAAGTTGATATTTCTTTGATCTCCTACCTTCATATTCCTCTATTTTCTCGGCCCTAGACCATGATTTTTCCATGATGGACTTTTTGGAGAGATACTCATCATCACAAGGCACAGAGACCCAAGTGTGAAGAGGGTTTCTCCTCCCTTTTCCCTATTCTCTTTGGTTCGGCCAAGAGTTTCTTTGGTTCTTTCTTGAGCTACCCTTTTGACCTTGGTGGTTCCCCTTTACTTGAGGTGATCTTGAGGCCACTTGTGGAGCTTTTGGTGGTGCTTTTCCATCCCTGGGATCGTTTGCTTGGAGCGTTGGTGTTTATCTTCCTAAGGAGGGTTATATAACACTAAACCTACTCTATTATTACACTTTCCTTATGCATTTTATTACCATGTTGTATCTCTAGATTGGTCTGATATCATTCTTATACTTAGTAGTAATTTCTAGAGTTTGTTTGGTGGATATACCTTGCTCGGTTTGGAAGTAATCTGAAACCCTAATATTTCTTGTGTCCGTTTTGATAGAGGTTGTTTCATGGAGTTTCCTTCCTCATGGTTGGCCCTTGATCTAGCTTTCATGTTTGGTGTTCGTGATCCTAAAGGTGGGGGAAATACAGTCTCAGTTTTAGTTATCTTATGCATCATTTAACTTCCTTGGGATATGCTTTTCTTGGACCTTTTCCTTACAGTTTGTGGAGATTGGTTTGCTTGAGGCTTTCTTTCATGATGATCATGGTTCCTCCTTAGTTGGGTTCTTATTTGGTGACCTAGATGTTCACAATTAATGTGTTGGGGACCTAGGTGGCTTGGCGGTCGACATATACACATGGGTGTCACATTTGCAACATGGCTCATGGTGGTTGGCCATGACCAAGTTGGCTTGGGGTTGAGTGATCTCTTCCTAGTATTGAAGTTGGCTTAGTGATGATGGGTTAGAAACCTTAATGCTCAGTAACCTAGTGACCATTAGTCCCTTTCCTTGACCTAGTTGTGACAGCCTTGGTTTGTTAGCTCATGACCCAAGAAGTGTTGCAGTTGCAACATGGTGGTGGTTGAGGTGTTGTGGTTGCAACACATAGTTTGTGGTTGAGATAAAGACCTAACCCTAACCCTAATGTCGTGGGCCTGATGCGTAGAAGATGAGTTGTGACATGGTGATAGAGTTGCTGGTCAAGGTTCCCATAGTGTGTGTTGTGTTCGTGATAGACTATGGGGGGTGGCTACGACCCATGTGCCCAAGTGGTTAACTTGTGGTGATGGTAGGTGGTTATGAAACATGTATGAACATCTAATGCTAATCATGTATACACATGTGTTATGTTGTTTCATATGATCTTTAATCTTCACTATTGATGATTCTTAATCTTGATACACTCAATCTTGGTACACTCTGAGATGATGGTGGGTGGTGATTCCAACATGGTTAGTTGACCATAACCTTGCAAACCCTAATTGGGAAAAAAAGGAACACTAAACCCTAATACTGAACAAGTTTTGTTTATTTCCATATCATGGATGCTTATTATGTTATTTGATTATCTTTCTTGAGTATGATCTTCTAACCATGCAGGTGATATGAATTGGATGACCATAGCTACTGTTTTCTATGATGGCTATGATGTGAGACAGGTTGAATATGCCCTTGTGAGGCACGTTGATTATACATGTGATACACAACGTGGTGATTGGGTCCTATGACCCAAGAGTGGTGGTTGTCTATTGTTGGATAATGTTTCCCCTAGATAGAATGAGGGATTGGTATCCCATCACATGAGACATGATAATGATGATGTGAATGGCAATAATACTTGCATCATGTGGTGATAGTGTGACAAGTCTTACCACACACATTTTATTTCTCATCGAGTGGTGTTATGACCTTACTTTTGTTGAGATTGTTATGATTTTTATACATTGTAACTTGATTGATGCTATAAGACACTTAAATGGACTAACTAATCAAGTGGAACCTAATCATTTAGCTTTGTCTTGCGCCATAGATCCATTCAGTGTCAGCACATGCTATATGGTGAAATGAGTTTTACTCAAAGCACATATTTTTTAATATGCAGGGTGCAAGTCGAGTATTAACTTGCATACTTAATTTTAGCTTGTGTGAGTTGGCCATGCCTGATCCAATCTTGTTGGGAAATAGATGGCCATGTGTGAGCCACTCCTTCTTGTTAGAACGTCCATGCATGAGCCTGTTCTTCTAGCATTGTTACATGTACCACAGTGGGCTAGGTGTTGATATATGTGGACAACCACAAGTCAATCATTTTGTTGACTATACGTCACAGGTTGCAGTTGACTGGGGATGTCACTACAAGTTTATTCGTACTGACTAAGGGGGTGATTTCATGGATTCATGCTCTTCCACTACACCTTTTATGGCACCGATTTCAACTTAGTAGTGGTCGGTTGGATCTGGGTGGTACAACTCAAATCCTCAGGGCATAATAAAATATGTAATTACTCATGTAGCATACTTTTATAGGATCAAATATTGATACATCAGATGAGGCCTTTCTTGCTTTTGAATAATATAGTTGGTATATAATATACATGTTCTTCATATTCCTTTTATGATGATAAGATGTTTTATAATCTAATGGCAATTGTTTATTTTATTAGTGATGATTACCCTCTTATCATGGTTGTGGCTTTTCTTTTGTTCTTTAATTATCTTAACTGTGCTAATAATAGTGTTGGTCTAGAGTTATTGTAACATCCTCATTTTTGAGGTATTCAATTTCAATTTCCCTATTATCACATCCTTTATGGTCACATCTTCCAAAAAGGTCATTTTAAATAATATTGATTTCTATTTTGAACTAAAAAAATTCCTAATAAATGATAACATATAAATAAGAGGAAACTTAAAATTCCAGTATTTTATGATTTCTAAATAAATAGTTATGCATTATCAAATTTTTATGAAATACTAATTATATTTATTAATTTGATAACCCAACATGGAAACTAAAGGTAGGAGAATATTCTAGACGTTTTTGGAAACGCTTGGTCAAATTTTGGGACCCATCAGACTTTATTTGATAGGTGAAATAAATTTGGGAAAGTAAGGGTTTAAATGTATGTCAATCTCTTAATAAAGGCTCTTTTTGCAACTGGTTGCTTTTTCCCAGCCGTCAGATCTGGGCCCGCTAGAAAAAGGCTAACTACAACTGTCTGATCACCTCCTTCAACCTTGGTCCAAAAAGGAAACAAGGTAGCCCGCTTGATTTGTGAATATCTTACAATTTAATTGCTTATTTTCGAAACCGAAAGATGCTCTATCTTCGGGAGACCGATCCGCATCCAGTGACCTCTTGCACGAACCCTAGAAACATGCCTATAAGAAATGCCCTTCTCGACCGCCACTCCCTTCTCGCTGCCTAATTGCAACTCACCTGCTAGCCTTCCGTTCGTCTTCTCGATCGTTCGTAAAGCTTCAGGGAACTCCCGAGAACCCTCCTCCACCATCAATTGCATCATCCTAACTCAAGCCACCCACTGCCTACTCCATCTTCAACCTCTAGCCTTCCATCGTCATACTCGACCCTCACACCACCTCGCTGAAATCCCTTGCTCCTGCACCATCTACGGTGCCAAGGTAACGCGTCCCCGACCTTCCCTTGTGCCGCAAGCTGCTGGTTTAGCGTACCCTATAGCACCCGCAGTAGCAATAGGTTGGCACTCGCCACCTGAAAACCACCAGGCCCACTCGACCGAGCAACTGGAGACGAGGAAGCATCTACAGTCACGTGGAAGCCTCTTCTTCTTCTTCTAAGCCTCGGTCGCAGGTCTGTATCTCTCCCCGGACTTTCTCTGTTTCTGCCAGATTTGGGCGTTGAGGGGGGCCGATGTTACCGCTCTGCTCTAGGCTGACTGCCTCGCCATTTTTTTTTCCTCTGCATCTCTGTGATCAGGTCAATAATTTTCGTTTGGGCGTGAAGCCTTATTGTTTGCCGGCGGTTCTCATATGCCTTTTCCCTATGCGTGCAGTCGTGGCAGGGCAGCTTTGTTGGCCTCTGCTTGGCCTGCGCAAGGGCCGCTGAGGGTGTTTTGGCACCCCTGGGCTGATCAGAGGGACCCTTTGTTATATTGGAACTGAGTATGTTGTCCATCTTTAGGCGGGGGGTGATCATTTTACTAGAATCATGCGTCTGTTTTTCTCTATTATTATTTTTGTTTTTATTACCTTGGTCATGTGTAGCTTCAGATATAGCAGAAACCCAACAAGAACGAAACTAAACGGTAATCTGGAATACGTACTTATCACCTAATAGACTTAGGACCATCAGAGATGATAAACTGGAATCTTAATACAAGTCAATTCATCTTATGCCATATGCTGTATACGTGAATATATGTAGTCAGTATGTCTGATGACTATCTTAATGGTCCTAATAGGATGATTCAAATCCTAGCTTATATATGATAATATGTTGGAACCTGGGTATTATATGTATAATCCTAAGATTTATGAATATTATGTATTAATGACAATAATAACAACTTGGATGCATATGAACCATGGTATGAGTTAGTAGTGCATAAATAAGCTATTTTGCACAATGAACTTAGACTATGGATTCTAATATTATTATGATTATTAAAGAAACATCTAAAAAAATACATAGTATCCTAACCTATTATACCCTAATAACGGTACACCTAATTGCATGTTTTGATGAAAAATGTATGACCCTAAAGATGTTGATAAAAAAGAAAGGATGTGAATCTGGCATAGCCCTTGGATTTTCAGGAGAGAGTCAGACCCATCTTACTGAGGAGCAGTGAGAGTAGGATTTTGGCTTACTATAGGTAAGTGGGCCATGTCCAAGAAATCTATTGTCATGTTTTATATTTAGACGATATGTCAAATTTTGTTTCTCAAGATTTAGAATATCTCTTTTTGCAGTTCTTTCCATTATGTATTTTAGACACATTGCAAGATGGTGGTTTTTATCATGAGATCAAAATAGTCATTATAAGATAATAATGGTTTATACTCATGGACTCAGGCATTGTGTCAAGCTAGAATGAGAAACTAGATTTTCAAATTTTAATAGATAGATCTAGACTATATTTAAAGCTAGTCCATAACGTTGAGATAATGGACTCAGAGTCAGAGATAGAGTTGTAAACTTAAAGATATAGATATAGAATCAGAGATAAGAAAATAAGAACATAAATAGGAAAATGACATCAGAACAGTAAATTAATAGATTATATGATAAGTCCTCACTAGAGAGTCCCGGGACGATTTAGAGGCATATGTTGCCTATTTGGGAGTGTTTACTCCATTTTAGAGGGCACATTGTGCCAACAGAGGGTGCGCTGCACCATAAAGGACACTTCAGTGTCAACAGAGGGCACATTGTGCCAACAGAGGGTGTGTTGCACCATAGAGGACACTTCAATGTCAACAAAGGAGAACTTATCATATAATCATGGCCACTGAATAAAATGAGTAATTAAAATATGTATTTTTATCTTGTTCAATAGATCTTTTTGTATCTCATACTTGTTATACATGTTATGATAGATTTCTTGCCACTTACTCTAACCCCTAGTTTTTCCTCTTTTGGTGCATGGCTGGGGATGCGACGTCCGCAGATAGTGAGCAGATGTCAGAGGCTTAGTTCGAGGACTCAGAGATTTAGAAGACATCATTCATTGGTGGGACACTACCCTAGGAGATCCTTCCAGCTTGGTGATTTATTTTAGTTGCCTACTGTCATGTTTTCTTGTGGGACTGTTATTCCCAAACTTTCTTTTTCTATATGTTAAACTTTCTGTTTGAGTCAGTTTGCTTTGGTTATTTGCACGCTTAAGTATGCCAGATTAGTGACGTTTTCCCATGTTTAAAAATAATTATGAGATTCAATGCTTCCACATATATCTGTGATGATAAATGATCGGGCAGGCGTTACAGTTATATCTCCTACTGAGATTTGGAATCTCACCCCATGGGCTTTAACATATTTTAGGTGGTCGTGCACGGTGCGGTGGTCATCGTACAACTAAGGAGGAAGAGAAGCAAGATCAGTAGATAATAAGGTTGAGTGTGTTGTTGTTGGTCTTCTGGTGTTAGAGTCCTAGAGTCATCCTTGTACACTTGGGTCTTGGGTAGAGTATAATGTGTTTTGTGGTTGTACTATCAAGATGTGTTTTTGGTTGATGTGCCCTTATTCAAATAGTTAGTTGATGTGAATGCATATGTAACTGGAATGGATATCACATGTGATAGGTAGTCCTTATGAAATGTTGTAAATAATGATGCTTATAATATATAATTTCAGATGGTAGCTTTTTGAACCCGTATGTAATAAGACATGTAATGTTGGTTCTTGATTTTAAATGGGTTTAATTTCATGTGTTTCTGAGTAATCTCACTTTGTATGACAAGGTGTGCCACAAAAACGATGACAAATGCCAATTATTTTCCACTGTGCACACCACTTATCCTGTCAGATATTTTAAAAAGAACTAATGATGTAGGATTTTCGAACGCAAATGAAATGCTCATAAAAGTTTTGCATGAAATTCTATTTTTGTGAACGATATATAGCTTTGATTGCTTTAAGAAGAGACTGACAATGAAAAAAGAACATCCCATGTTCTCTTTGCTGGTCAAACAATGGAGGTTGTCTTCTTAGAATTGACGCTAAAGATAATATCTTTGTTTTTTCTAGAAAAAACAACTGACACAATATAGCATATCAGTAGTAGTAGATTCTCTCTTTGATATGATTCTTATTTCCCATTTTTCTTACACTGAGTGAAATTCTAAAAGAAACAGATTACAAATAGTCATGGATGATCTATATGTTAGAATTAGAACTCTTGAACAAAATGACAAAGTTCATCTTGATAGCATGTATTCTTTGCAAGGACAATTTCTTGTACTAGAACTTCAATAATGGACTCAAAATTGAAAATGGTGTTTATCCAAAGAAAATAATTGATCTTAAAGATGAAAACAAGATCTATGTTGATGAACATGTTATGCAAACTGAAAATGCCAAGCTTCTTGTTAAAGTTAATGATCTTGAATCTAGACCTATGATTCCTAGTAATGAAGTAGCGAGTTTGACCCTTGAAAAAGATTATTACTTATCAAAATCACTCTATATACAGGCCAACATTTTACATCCTAGATATGATCGTTCTAGTTTTTCTTCTATAGTCATTACTATTAGTGATGATAACCATAGACTGAGAGAGACCTAAAAAAAGTTCCTTAAAGGGAAAAAGTCCCTAAATGAAGTTCCAGCACACACTACCAAACAAGTGGGTAGTAGTGGTTTGGGATATGAGGGAACCCATAAGAACAAAGGGAAAGGTAAGAAAAAGAGTAAGGGGCCTCCAATATACCATGAAGAGACTTTCAGATCTAAGGCATATATGGTTTCCTCTCATTGCAAGTGTGATGATCATTACTCCACTTGTTGTCCTTATAAAGAGAAGGGGACCAAACCAAACACAAAATGGGTCCCCCACCTAACTCCAGATCCCAAATTTTGAATTGGGCACCGATGTCTCCTTTCTATGTAGGATAATGGAAAATGGATTGTTGATGGTGGACGATCAAAGAACATGACCGGTGATAAAGACCATTTCAACACACTCATGAAAAAGAAAGGAGGTTCAATAACATTTCGGGGTAACAAGAAAGGTAAGTAATGAGTGAGGGTTATGTAGGTGATTTATCATGTATTAAAAATGTTCTTCTTGTTTATTTTGACATCACAATTTAATTATTTTTAGCCAACTTTGTGACATAATGGATATATTGTTCTCTTTACTCACAAGAATGTTTGCTTCTAGATTCCTTCTACTACAATGTCATATATAAGGGAACTTGTAATGGAAAAATTTAATTGTTCTTGAATTTCATAAGCTTGTTCTTGGTAAAATCCTTGTTAATGCTAAAATGATGTATCTTTGGGGCACTGTAGGCTTTGTCATGTAAATATGCATCAATTGACAAAGTTGAGCAAATAGGACATGGTCATGGGACTTCCTAAATTGGATTTTGAGAAGGATAATGAATGCCAACCATGCACACAAGAAAAGTAAAATCCTCCTTTACATCCAACAGAGTCCTTAGCCCCAAGAGAGTTCTTGAAATTCTTCACATGGATCTATTTGGACCTGTGAGAACTCAATCACTTCATTCTAGTAAATATTGTCTTTTGATTGTTGATGATTTCTTCCATTTCACATGGACTTTCTTTTTGGTTTCAAAATGTGATACTCTTGACGTTTTCTTAGATTTTTGATAATTAATTGAAAATGAAGCATCTTTTTGTATCATATCTTTCCGTAGTGACCATAGGGGATAATTTGGAAAATACTTATTTAAAAGTTTTTATGAGAAATCCTATTACTCGCAAAATTTTTCTTCCCCACATACACTTCAACAAAATGGGTAGTTGAGAGGAAGAATAGGTATTTACAAGAAATGGCTAGAACAATTCTTTTGGAGTATGACACGCTCAAGATGTTTTGGGTTGAAGTCGTTAGCACCACATGTTTTCTGCGAAACTAGGTTTTCACTCATCCTTTTCTTAAGAAACCTCCCTATGGTGTTATAGAAAACCTTCAATTGACTTCTTTCATATGTTTGGTTGTCCACACTTTGTCTTGAACACCAAAGACTCTCTTTATAGGTTTGATGATAAAACATATAAGGCTTTCTTTTATTGATATAGAACTATACGTAGATCCTTCATAGTTTTTAGTATTTAATAATCTAAATTATAAGAATCTATCAATGTTAAGTTTAGCGAGACTAACCCCTCAATTTCAAATAATAATGTGAATAATGATTTTGTAGACGAAGTGATTCCTAGATTGAAAGAACTCAGCATCAATGACAAAGGAAAAGAGGTGGTTCTAGATGGACCAAAAGAGGATGAAAAGAAGGATCCTACTCCCTAGTTTGCCAAAGATCATCCAAAAGTGCTCATCCTAGGAAATCCTTTTGAAAGGGTGAAGACTCTGGTTGCCTTCAACAAATAACTAGACCACAACGGATTCATCTCATTACTTGAGCCAAAGACTGTCAAAAATTCTCTTAAAGATGATGAATGGATCCTAGCAATACAAGAGGCACTAGAACAATTTGAAAGAACAAAGTGTCGAATCTAGTGACAAGACCAAGCGATAGAAAGATCATTAGCACAAAGTGGGTCTACAGCAACAAGCTTAATGAAAGTGAAAAACAAAGAAATGTTACTATCTCAAGGTTATAACCAATAGGAACATAGTGACTTTGATGAAACTGGTGCTCCTATTCCTAGTCTTGATTCTATTAGAATTCTACTTGTCTTTTCTACTCATAAAAATTTCTTGCTATATCAAATGGATTTTAAAAGATTTTTTTATGGTAGAATAGAGGAGGAAGTCTATGTGGCTCAACCTCTCAGATTTAACATGGTAAGTTTCCTAACCATGTGTATTTGTTACGAAAAGCTCTTTATGGTCCCAAACAAGCCCCTAGAGCTTGGTATGAGAAAAATCTTTTTGTTACATAATGGTGATATCATGGGAAAAGTTGATTCTATAGTCTTTATTAAGCATGCTTCGAATGATTTCTTGATTATTCAACTTGTTGGAAATACTGGAGAAATTATATATTGGAAGTGTGTGATGCATTACAATGATATGTTACAAGAGATACCCCTCTCCTTTATATAGGAGAAGGTGGACATGAATGCAGAGACTTTCATATATGACTTTACTTGACAAGACTCTATATGGGGCTATGGACTTTATGCGGTATATGATATGACTTATATTCTAACACTCCCCCACAAGTTGAAGCATCAGAGAATCACATGCCCATATTGGATGATAGTCTAAAACAAGACATAGAAGATAAAAAATATGACTAAAACGTGATATTATACCCTTGACAATGCACAACATGTTCACTCCCCCACACTATGATATATTCGGCAACTTCGAATTTGAAGCTTCCTCTAAGATTGACAAACAACTGAGATTGATACACAATGGATCTTTGACAGAGATTGATAAACACAGAATCTTTGTAACATTTGGAGCTTTGACTAGGTTGGAGATTGTATCTTGGATTATGTTGAAGGAAAAGATGAAGATCATTTGAGTCATAAACTCAGTTTGTACTATCGTTGAAGCATTTTTAAAAAGAAGACCACCATGGGGTAGTCCTGACGGTCAATGTGCTTCATAGAACATGGACTAACTTGAACTTGATGGTACAGACCAACATCAACATGTATGACATAGCATGGATGATGTCATGGAACCTTTCATACCCCAATCCCAATCTCACAACCTAGATAGTGGTAAAAGGTTTGAAGTGCCTATCCCTGAGTGGCCCAATAGGATCTTAGATTGGCATATACAATAAGATATAATAACTCATAAAAAAGGAGATTTAAACAACAAACTAACCCAAAAAGGAAATTTTGTAGATTTATCCTTGTCATCATTGTTTATCAAGTGCGGAAGCGATCTAGTCAACGTTCCATTTGTTTTGCTAAAATCAAGAAAATTAAGATGCAATCAATGCAATTTCACGGTATGCTATCAAAAACAAGAAAAAATGTTTATAGAAAAATAGTAGACTTTGTAGGTTTTATATTCAAGAAGTATAATAAGTAATTTTCCAAAAAAAATATTTTTTCGAAAAGATGTTCATTTTGAACAATTCACTTTTCATTATGAGTTCCCATTATGCTAATTCGAGAAGCATGCTTATTTATTTTATTTGACTCCATCGCCCCAATGAGACAGGGGAGGTCACCAAGATCCTTCTCTCCATATTAGGTAGCAGGTCAAAAGACATGTTCAACATTCAAGATGATTCAACTGGTACAAGTTACACCCTCTGAATGAGGAGGTCACTTGTAGTCAATATCAATGTTATCATAATTCAAGCAGTCATAATGGGCAATATCATGTATGTTTTCAAGTTTGTCTCAAAATATTATATAGGAAAAAACAAAAGCCTAATCAATAGGGAACATTTTCTCAACCAAGTATATAGACAAGTATACAATCAAGAGATACATAAAAAGTATCTTCAATACAATCAAGGAGAAGATATAATAGCGTACCTTTCACCGAAGATATATAGTATAGATCTCACCAAGTAATAGGCCAACCCTTTGAGTCAGATCCTAAAACAAAAATATTAGATTAAGGGTCAAGATCATTATGTTTAAGAGATCATGTTTCAATGTTCATGATTAGGGTTACATTTTCCTATTTCAATCTAAGGGTTAGGTCTTCCACTTATGATCAAAAATTCCAAGATGTTTAACTTTATTCAATTATCTAATACATTTTCGAGTGTGAATGACCTACCTAGGTACTTTTAGGAACATATTTGTTAACTCTAATTATTATCATCACTATTCAAGTCATTGTCCAGTTTTTAGGTCATCATGATGAATTATCATCATTGATATTCAAGATTGGATCAAGTTTCAATTGCTGTAATGAATAAAATCAAAGATCAAGTACTAGGGCATCAGATCAAGATATTCCACAAGATTTAGGTCAATCATTAAGTTATCCTCATCAAGATTAATCTTTATTCATAGAAATCATTTTAACATACATGATTCATTTTTCTAGAGTAGATGAGTCAAAAGATTACATCTAGATTCTTATCTAGTAAAGTTTGGTTCCAATGTCACAAGATGATCATTACAGTCAAGCATTAGGGCTTTCCCAAGGATTAAACACCAAAATAGAATCATTACCTAAAATATAATGAGCAAGAGAGAAAATATAGGGATATCAGTAAGAATAATTTGGAATTAGGTCTCAAAAGAACTGTTAATGATTCATTTGATTTTTATAATCAAAATTGACTATTTATTCATAAATTTTCGAGTTAGGAATCAAAAGATATGTTTTTTGTAAAAAAACAATTAATCTAAATTATTGGGCAGAGAGGATGGGAATTATCGACAAAAAGGGTGGCAAAAAAGAATGTCGGCCATTGATCCTTTGTTATCATTTGACCACCATTATTGATCTAAGGTTGAGAGGTGATGGCCTCCTGGGCATGTGTGCAAGACATGACAAGAGAGAGGAAAGGAGCAGTCATCAGATTGGGTCAAATGTTGACTGATGCGAGGATCCTATGGTGCCTGGTCAACTTCTGTATAATGACCCGCCCACTCGCTCCCTAGTTGGGCCACAACAGCGTAGCGGCAGAGCAAAGGAGGGAAAGTACGAAGAGGTCGAGGGAGAGAAAGGGAAGTTGTCGTTCCTGATTGTGTTGGCAAAGAAAAAAGTGGGGGTGCGGTTTTTATAGGTGATTGAGGCTTGGTTTTAGGGTTTCCAATGGCCAAAATGCCCATGGCAGAGATTGAGAGAGCAATCTTTCACTTTCTCTCAAAACATGTTGGTTCAATGTGAATTAAGGGCCAGTTTGGCTTGGAATCATGAGGCTGACACTTTCATTGGATTGGTTTTTCAAAATGAAGTCAAATCGAGTCAAAGGCATGCTCAGCCTCGCAACCATCCTCTCCGCTTATTGTAGGAGGTAAGTGATGGGTTTGTGGTTTCCCGATCCAGCCTGGATCCACATGGCTTAGGTATAAGGGATGGTTTTTGTCTCCTAAGAAAGCCCTAGATCGCTGAGGTGGAAAATGGGAAATTAAAGAGCAAATAATAGGTAAAAAAGTGGTTTTCTACACATAAACTTCAATAATTCATAGAAAATTGTAGGAATGTCTGAATAGGATGAAATTTGGAAAATAGATTCAAAAAAATGTAGAGTACACTTAGAAATAGTTTGAGGACCATATGATGAATTTAAATGGATAATTTTATATCTTTGAGTAGAGTGATGATTTAACATTATTTGTAGTGTCATAATGGGTATAAAAGCCACATTGGTCACCATATTTTGAGTTTGAGTATCATTAGTGATCAAGTGGCTAAAAAAATAATTGGAGTTCATGAGTGAACATAAAGAGGGAAAAAGATAAACAATTCATTCTTATGCTAAAATTCACTTTGTCAAAGAAGAACATCAGCGTGCTTGAATGGATGCGCATCAATGTCTATTGCAGAAACAAACATCAACGTGGACACAGACAAACATCAAAGTGCTCGACATCCCATGGACAACTATAAATTTGGGCACGACGAACATTAACATGCTTGATAGAGCACAGACGAATATAAATGAAGCATAGATGTTGTACTACATTGAATGATCTTTAGCATGAGACAGGTGTGTCAGACTAACACCCAACAAAATCTACATACAATTTAGGATGACCCAATACTAAAAGACTAAAGTGTTGTCAGAGTAGAATAACCAAGATATGGTCGATGATGAAATATATTCACCTGATGTACAACGTTGATGACATCCAATTCATCTGATGAATCATCTTCTTTAAGCTGATGATGTAGAAGATGGATTCATAATGACAAACCAATGCTTGCAACTCGAAATCTAAATGGTGAGATTAGACATTGACCTTTAACTGGAGTGAAATTTTCACAACACATGAAGTACACGAAAATCCATATGTAGACAATGCTATTCTTTGTCTTTCCTCTTCTGAGATTTATACCTCAACTCTTCTCCTCATCCTCCGCTTCTCTTCTCCTTTGTCTCTATCCTTTTCACCAACCATGAAGAGACGATGAAAGTTGTGGGGTGGACAAAGATAAATAGAAACTTGCCTATAACATTAGGGGACATGGGGTGGAGATGGAAGAAATGATGGAGAAGGATTGGCATGATATCACTAGAGAAGTAGATACAATAAGTGGATTTGAAGTAATCTTTTTCCAACACGAAAAGAAGATTTGCATGGCCCTTAGGATTATGGTCGACTGCAATAAATAGAGAGAGAAGCTACTGAATCTGATATTTGTAGCAGTATATGTCGGTAAAATATTGGTCAAATGTTGTATTTATTAACTTTGCAACAAACATATGAGGGTCAAAGATTGATTTACGGTTGTGTTTAATTTTTTTTTCTTCTTTAGTTTTCTTTTCATACTCATTACCACTAGGGAATTGGGAATGACCTTTGGTTACAAGATTGTCTTTTTGGTAATATGGATTACATAAGAAAGGTGGGTGTGAGTTTGTCGATCTGTCTGGATATCTGCATTATGCCTAGCTCAAAGACAAAGGCACTACCCACGTGGTAGGCAATGATGATTGTAGGATAAGATAAGGGCATGAAATCTACCCATAGATCAACTAAGTCTTAGGTGTGTGAACTCACAAACAAAATAAATCGTAAAGTGTCAGGGAACCATTCAGACCCCAATCCCAATCCCATTGCCTACACATTTGTAATGGGATTGAAGCATCCATCTCTGATTGGCCCAAAAGGATCTCACACAATGGCATATACAATAAGAAATAATAACTCATAAAATAAGAGATTTAAATAACTAACCAACCCAAATAGGAGATCTTGCAGATTTATCCTTGTCCTTAGAGTTTATCAAGAGTGGAAGCAATCTAGTCAATGATCCATCTAGTTAGCCTAAAATCAAGTAAGTCGAGACTCAATCAATGCAAAGCATCAGTACGCTTTGAAAAAAATAGATATTGAATAATTGAAAACATTAATAGAAAAATATAGTACTTTATAGGACTTATATTCAAAATTTAGTCAACAAGTGATTTTCAAACCAGCATTTATCTAACAAGATTTTTATTTTGAACAATTAAATTTTATTACAAGTTCCCATTATGCTAATATCAATAAGCATGTTTATATATTTTATGTGGTTCCATCGCCCCATTGAGATGGGGGAGTTCATCAGGATCCTTCTCTCCATTTGAGGTAGGAGGTCAATTGATATGTACAAGAATCAAGATCATTCAACATGTACAAGTTCCACCGTCAGAGTGAGGAGGTCACTTGTACTCAATATCAACATTATCATAATTTAGGTAGTCATAATTGGCAATGTCATTTATGTTTTCAAGTTTGTTGCAAACTATATTGTACAAAAATGGTAGACTAATTAGTAGGGAGGTAGCTCAAACAAATACATAGCCAAGATTTTTCAAGACGTACATACAAATATCATTCAATATCAGTAATTTGTTCAAGGAAGAATTAATATAAATCATACCTTTCACTGAATATTTAGAGAAGGTATTCCAAGAAATAATAGATCAAAGTCTCGAGTAGGTCCTAGATCAATCAAGATGTTGATCAAGGGTCAAGATCATGATATATATAAAGATCATGTACCGATGTACAATATTAAGGTTTCTCATTCCTATTATTCCACTTATGATCAACAATATTTCAAGATATCAAACATTATTCAAGTGTCAAGATTATATCTAGAATGAATGAGCTCTCTAGGTATTTTAGGAACATGTGTGTTAACCCTAATTATTGGCATCTTTATTCAAGTAATTATAGATAATCCATATCATCATCAAGGAAGAGTTTCAAGGGTCTAGATCAGGTATTTCACAAGGTTTAGCACACTCATACTCACCTTATGGAAATTCTAGGGTTAGCATCAAGCTTATTCATGGCATGGAATATTATTCAAGATTAGAACACATCAAAAAAAGAGATCTAGATCACTAATGTATCAAGTCTACAATTTTGTGTCTCAAGATAATCTAAAAGCCAACAATTACGGTTTCCTAGGATTAAACACCATTATTGAATCATTAGAAAAATTATATAAGAAAATGATCAAATCTAAGGATATTAGTGAAATCCATAAGGAATTAGGCTTCAGAAGTAATATAAATGAAACATTGGATTTTTTTGATCAAAATTGACTATTTGTTCATAATTTAGGAGCTAGGATGCATTTTTTATGATTTAAACTAGATTTGATCATTATATTGATTATTTGTCAGGGAGAGATATAAAATACCTTTAATCAGGAAAAAAGGGTGGTCGTTTGGTACATAATGGACGACCTAGATTGTGCCACCCAGGTGTTGCAACTTGCTAGCTTAGGTATCTGGTTTGATCATAGTTCATGGGGTTTAATCTTCAATTTTCCGCTTCAATCAGCGGTTAAGCCAGGTCATTGAACCGGGTTTATTCTTCTTGGGGTGGCGGTTCTGGGGTTTGTTTCTCCTTTACTCGGGATTCCTCGAGAGCCCAAGCAAGGAGGCAGAGGGATCATCAGAGTAGAGGAGGTTTGGGAGTAGTAGGCATTAGCAGAGGCAAGAGAGGCATGTTTGGGTCTATCTTCACCCTATGGAGTGGATGGGAGCCTCACTTCACGTGTTGAAGGTACAAGGGCAAGATGCCAAATCTGCCCTAGGCGGTAGTGCCGCACGAAAAGGAGGAAATGGAGAGAAATTGGGGGGGGGGGTTAAATTCAGTTGAGGGCGCGATACTAAGTGGTGATCGTAATGGTTGTAGGTGTCGACCTTGAGGGGTCATTTTATAGGGTTGAGATGTACGTTTTAGGGGAAATCAAGTCTTGGTTGCAGTCATGGCCATCAGAGTGAGAAGAGGAAATAAGGGAATCATTTTTATGATGAAACCAATCTTTAATGGTCATCAAATGGGGTATGTGTTTGCATGAATTCACGAGACCAAGCATTCCATTCGCTTAGATGTTCAAACTGGGGTCGTGGATGGGTTATAGCAAGTCTCACTCCTCATTGATTCCTCCCCACTGATTGTGGGAGGTAGGAGACAACACAATGGCTGTCAGATTAGGCCACAATCTGTGTGGGGTGGATTCAAGGTTTGAAACTTGCCCCCAATCCTTTTCCCCAAATTGTTGACTTGGAAAGGCCAATTAAAGGGCAAATAAAGTATTTTTTAATATAAAACTTTAAAAATTCATAGAAAATTGTAGGAATGTCCAAATGAGATGAAATTTGGACAATAATGTGTAGAACATTTAGAAATTTTTTAAGAACCAGATGATGAATTTTGATGGACAATTTTATTTCTTTGGGTAAAGTGATACTTTAACCTAATTGGTAATGTCATAATGTCTAAAAGTTTGAAGTGGTGATCATATTTTGGATATGAGTATCAATATTGATCAATTAGCCAAGAAAAATTAAATTGAGATCATGAGTGAACATAACGAGGACCATAGAATAATTAAACAAAAATAGGGGAAAATTTATTATATCACATAAAGGCCATCCCATCAAAGATGGATGTCAAGATGCATACGCCCAGCGATTAGGGACCAGCTTGCTCTAGTAATCCAGTTGTTGCTGGCTAGAACATACACCAATATTGCATGTCGTGAAAACCATGGCGATGTCTAATTATCAAAGGGGATGGAATGTGATATGGCTTTTGATGCAACATATGCATGATTGGTCCTCCTTGAGTATGGGATGATTGTATAAAGTCAAATAGATTAATTAGAAACTACTGGAAGATAAGCATTGATGATATCTTGAATCTGGAAAGCACGATCTAATTCTGGACTTATATTTGTGGAGGGAGAGGACGAACCTTATTCTTTGGGAAGATGAATGAAGAAAGACATACACACAGAGGTGTTAGATTTTGGATCTACAATTGTGAGGAAGATGTTAGTCAGATCAGGATCTACAATGTAGAGATTTGGATAATGAAGGTCATTCAGAGAGAGAGAGCAATGGTGATTACCCTTCAGAGAGGATGACATAGATGTCCCTACAAACATCTATCTGTGATAGCGGTTGCTACATGCGGGTGGAGGAAACATTGCTTTTCCTCTAGGGTTAGAGTGCCTAGAAGAAGGGCGTCATACCATGTAGGAAATAATGAAGAGATGATATATTGGAAGGGTGTGATGTATTATAATGAGATGTTACAAGAGATACCCCTCTCCTTTATATATGATAAGGTGGCAATGACTCTAGAAACTTCCATATTTGACTAGATTTTACTAGACTCTATATGGGCATACAAACTTTGACCCATATATGATAAGACTTATATTTCAACAAAAATATATTTCAAGGAGTTTAGCTCTTTTATGTAGAGTGAAATTGATATGAGCATGATGGGGGATCTCACATTCTTTCTTGGCTTTTAAATCAAGAAAACAAAGGATGGAAACTTCATCAACCAAGCCAGTGGATACTCCTATGTCCAACACCACCAAACTTGAGAGAGATGAAGAAGGAGAGAAGTTAGATGAGAAGCTCTATAGAGAAAACCCAAAATTTGAGACTATGATATCCTAAGTCAAGGGACTTTACGCTTGCATCTTAAAATGATGTGGATGATGTCGGGTGATGTAACACCCCTACTATGGGTTATGGCTTAACCCTAGAAGTTTTGCTTAAGTAAGATATTTACAAACTGATTCTAATCTTTTGAAAAGTAATTAAGGCTTCTAGTGAAGTTGTTTTCAAAGTTTGAGCTTAATTGCAAACTAATTGTGCATTATATGGAAGTCTAAGTGAAAAGTAAAATTTACCCAAGATAAGGGGTTACATTGCAAAATGTCACATGAGGAATGTGTTATAAGAGCTTTGGTATCATAAGAAATAGGGTGATGCTAAGTGGTAGCTTGTGGAAAGCCTGAATCCCAAGTTACAACTCGTTTGAACAATGTTAGTACCTTGTACACCAATTTTGGTAAAATTTATAATTTACCCAATATGTGGGGTTAAAATGTAAAACACCACCTCTAGAGTGTCCCTACTCCCTCTATGTATCTTTTAGTGGAAAGAGAAAGAAGGCAACACTATGTTTGAATCACCTTTGAGTGGTGATACTCTTGGTAATGAAGGACTAAGAATGAGTTGAAGGCCAGAGCCTTATATGTGTTGTATTGAGTTGTAGACTTGATATAAGGAGCCCCATCAGTGAAAGAGACAAAGTAGGAGCCTCCTATCAGTTTGTTGAGCCATGAAAAAGGCCATGATGGGAAGAGAACCTCAAGGAGGTGGCCCATGATGAGTTGCCAAGTTCCTTACAAAAAGTTAGGGCCGAGATATTGTCTCCAGGTTATCCCCAAGACTCTTGCATGACAAGATATACATATGTGCATGCATGGCCACATGTCAACCATGCATGGCCACATGTCATCTAGTAGCATGAGGGGAAGACACCTCATATATGCTTTATCTCATGAAATCAAGTATATATACTTCACCTTTCATCAACTAATGAAAGGGTACGATCCTCATAACCATTCCCCTTGGAGATATCGTGCAAAGACCCTTAGGTATCATGCAAAGCAGCTCAAGGAGCTAGGAGAGCTTGAGAACCAAGTTTGAGGTAAGGCTTTGGTCACCTTCAACCTTGGTTGAAGTAAAATATCGAGTTATGGATATTCTTTTCTTTCATTCTTCACTCAGTGCTTAACTATGGTGATCTTGTCTCCATGGAGGAGCTGTGAACGAGACCTAGACTTTGGAGAAGTCCTTCTTCAACCTTAGTACGTGGAGATTTGAAGCTTGGAGCTTTGAAGCTATTCACAAGGCAGGTTATATAACTTGAACTCTATCATGTTATTATTCATCACCTAAATTTCTATACATAATGAACTACTTTTAATTCCAAAAATCATCTAAAATAATTGATGAATTTATGAGTTCTAGAAGTTTCTTAGACCTATTTCCATGAACTAGAATAGATAGAATGAAGGTCTAGAGCTTGAACAAGATGGTATCACTTCATACAGTGATATCGGGTTCAAGCACCCAAACAAGTAGGTCTTACCCTATATGATAATATACATGCACTAGTTGCACGATATGCTTGTGAGATTATATCTCCTTGCATGATATGGAATGAAGTTCCTACATTGGAACATGATATGGCGTTAACAAGTGTATACTTATGAGACAATATGAAATCCTTGCATGATACAAGAACTTGTGTATACTTGTGAGACAATTTGTAGTCAAGTAATAGACTTCTAGCATGATACAAGAACAAGTGTATATGTAATGGAGTGGACTTTTAGAATACTTAAATTTATTTTAAGAGTCCAAGTGCTTTGATAAACGATTGGTGTTAATTGTGTTTTTACATCATGATTATGATTCATAAGGTATTTAGTTGATTGATCAAACATATGATTCTTGGCACCAAAATTTAATGGAAAATAATTATCATGATGATAAAGATATGTTTACATTTTCAAGATGTTATGAGATTCCTAGAAGAAGATATTGTGTTTTGAAATCGGTGAAATGATGTATGTGTTGGTGACTTTAGAAATAGGTCTATTAATAATTTTAGACCAAGTTGTTGATATGTGTAGTGTTACGCTACCCCTTATTAATATATATGGATTGGCGCCCCTTCGAGGAGCCACAGATTGGCCTTGAGAAGAGTTAATCCCGACCCTAGATGTGATCGCATGGCTGGGATTCACCTCCTACCTTGTATCTTGCTAGAGATCGTGGAGGTAGAAGTGCCGACGACCAAACCCATAATCCCACATCTTGGTCATTACTCAATGAAGTAAAGGAAGTGGGCAGTTTCTCCCTTGTATTGCTAAGACCAGGTCGACGTCTCCTTTAGGGAAGTTGGAGAAGATCCACCCACCCATCTCTACTGTTTCTCCACCACAGAGAGCAGGTGGTGATTTGAGGTAGAGAAAAGAGCTGGAGTGAATGTCGAGGAAGATAAGGAAGGATATTGGAATAGACATGGTACTGCTGCTTCTTCTCACCCAAGTATTAGGAGCTTTTATCTCTATGCAGCAAGATGCTCAGCACCGGGAGGCAGCATCGAAGAACGAAAGGAAAGCCTCGCAATGGTGAACGTAGACAGAGCAGCACCTAGTCCATGCCGCAATGGAGCCCAGACGACGATAATTCTGTTTGAATGAAGAAGACAAAAGTTGGACGACGAGGAGGAACCTCCAGCAGCCGGGTAGCAGCCAAGATCATGTGAGACCCATGAGGAAGAGGCTCCGGTGGCTATCCAGAGAGACCGGAGGTGGAAAGGTGACAAGTTGTAGAAGAACCTGGCGAGGTAGGTTCCGGAAGCCACCAATCCCAACAGTGCGACGGCGGCTTCGTAGAGGCGCAAACGGTGTTTGAAGCTACAACAAGGAGGGGGATGTTGATCCCTCACATGTTCCCTGCAACACGGCGGTGATCGATGGAGAAGCAGGTGGCGGCGGTCTTGTGCACTGGATGACTGACGAGTAGTACCAGGCGACGACCAAGTCCTCGCCAGAAATTTGGCTCACGCCGACAATGTTGTGAGGCATAGAGAGCGTCGCGCCTAAGAAAGAACATGGGCGGTGGGCAGAGAACTGAGCCCCGTTAGAGTCTTGCACAGAACAAGAGAAGGCATGACTCACAGACGTGAAGAAAGTAAGAGAGGAGGCTGACTCAGTTCAGGCCTCAAACCAGGCGACTCATCTTGGTTCACAGAGAAACCAAGGATGAACTCGGTCCAAACCTAAACCAGCCGAACCAACCTAGGACCGACCTCAAAAAAACAAAGGAGTTGTGCCAGCCCTAGAGACGTGGTATCCCACAATTGGTCGATAAAGGTAAAATCTTTAAAAATATGTAGATATTTGATAATTCATAGAAATTAGCACGCTTATAAAAAAAATACAAGTAAAGTACCAAAATTCTTAGAAAAATGCATAGAACAATATGGAAGCATAATATTAGCCTTTTAATGCTTTAATCTCAAAGATATCATGTAAGATGTGTAATGCTTGTTTAATGGATAATAAATATCAAATAGTGACCTAAAATTATGAGAATGCATCAGTAATGCTGAAATGTGATTTAGAATCCATGTGAAATCAGATATGATCATGTTATGACACATAATCATGTATTTTTCTTAGAATGTCTATCTAGGGCTTATAAACCTAAATAAAATACAATTAATACATTGATGATCAATAAATGACGATATTTATAGAGTAAGCTCGTATAAGTATAAGGAACCTCAGATTTAATTATGAAATCATGATGATGTACAAAACTCACATTATATGAAGACCACCGTTAATACATGTGATGTAACCCTAATATGGTTAATGGAAGTGATATATTTTTAAATATGTTCACATAATAATGTGACACATGAGTATATCTAGTTGATGAACTATAATCTAGAAACTGACATCAGTAAGATAATTCGAAGACAAGAATGCAAGTGATAATGAAAATATCCTAATGAGATAAAGTAAACCCTAATATGAACACAATTAAGGTGAAGATGAGATGTAAGATGATGAGAACCTGATGGTGATATGTAATCTTGTCTTAATCAGGGTTGACCAAGGATATAGATGACATGAGGAATATGTGATTAGGATATCTCTTTGGAAGGTACGCCGTTACCTCTTACTTGGATTATTATACAATATGCTTGCATTACATGTGTAGTAAATTACTTGGCATATGATATTGGATGAAATGATTGTTCTTGTATGCTATGTTGCTTGAGTTTTTCATACTTATGGCTATGAACACATGAAACATAAGATATTTGATCCATTATATGACAACACTTAATCTCTTTGGTAGAATAGTGCATGGATGAAAGTACTAATTCTCTTTGGCAGAATAGTACATGTGAGCACTAAAAATCTTTGGTAGAATAGTGCATTATGAAAGTACTAAATCTCTTTGGAAGATAGTACATATGAGCACTAAATCTCTTTGGTAGAATAGTGCATGTTGTTTATCAACTTTACATATAATGGAAAGTCATACTAAAACATGTGTGCTATTTTATTAATAAACCTCTTTGTTTGAGTATATGCCTTTTCTTTATATTTATTTTTTTACTTCCAAGTATTATTTTTATCTTATTGCCAAGATACGATGAGAGGTATATAAAAGACATGTAGGCGTACTCAGTACAATATTCTTGAATATTGTGCTGACGTGTACTGTAACATCCCTGATCTGGGTTATGAAGTAACCCTAGGTGTTTTGCATAATGAGAGTGATTATATGCATAATTTTTTCTTTGAAAAGTAATTTGGGCTCAAGAGTAAATTATATTACATTTTAGTCCTTTTTGAATATTGTTGAAATCAATATTTTGCCTATTTTGGACTAAAGTGCAAATTACCCAAGTAGAGGGGTCTATTTGCAAATTGTGCATGATAATATGTTCCTCATGTGTTAAAGCATCATGGGAATGAAGATGATGTAGATATATGGCTTGTGATAGCCTAAATTCCAAGAAAGAGCTGATAAAGCAATGTTTGTGCATGAAAACCTATTTTTGGTGTAATGTGCAAATTACCCAAAATCAAGGGTGAAATATGAAATTTACCACTTCAATAAGGTCCCTAATGTCTCTTGGCATCATTTGGAGCAAATAAAATGAGATGCGTACTTCATTTGAATTAATTTGAAGGAGGGAGAACCTTGATATTAAAATAATCAAGATTTAAGCATAATGGATATATTAATGTAAAAATAAATAAAATAATTCAAGGGCCTTCAACTAAAATTAATTTTATGGAATTCAGATGTGTGTGTGGACGTCCTTGAGGTTTTCAAGGTCCGAAAATATCTTAAGGAGGTGAAATTCCACTCACCTTATTATAAGGAAAAGAATTTCCACTTAAAAAGATATATTAGTATTATAAGGAATTAAGGTGCTTATTTTCTTTTCCCTTAATCCATGGATAATGGAAGGGAGTTCGGTGGCTTTGGTTGCCTTTGCATGCAAGCAAACCAAGGATACCATTTTTGGAATTAATTGAATTTTAATAAAACATTTTCTCTTTCATCAATTTTCTTATCAAAGAGCCTTTTCCAACCCACCTAAGGATCTTTTCGATTCCTTTTCATCCCCTTTCTTGCAAAACCGACCAAGAAGTCTAAGGACATCAGGGAGCACGTCCCCAACCTGTTGGTAAGCCTTTGATCTTCGTTCTTCATGATTTCATGGTGAAAATCATAAAACAATGTGTAATTCCTTCATTTCTTCACTCCATCTTCAACCCTAGCTGATCCTTTCACTCCAAAAGCTTGAGAAACGACCTTGGGAGGTTGCTAGAGCTTCAAACACCATTGGAGCCATGAATCTTGGAGCTTGGGATCAGATTTGAAGGTGGGTTATATAATTTTAACCCTTCATCCTTGTCATTGAATTCGATTTCTACTTGCAATTGATTTAGTTGTCATTATTGCAATAACCTTGCTTAATTGATGGAGTTGCCATGGAAATGGAAGTAGCTTTCATGAGTCGAATGTTTGAAGATGATAACCAATTCATAAGCACACACCTTAATCAAGAACAATAGCAAATAGTCTTATACTTTTGGTCCAAACGGTTTTGCAAACCATTTGGTAAAGTTAAAATCCAAACCGCATAGCATGGTTGACCGTTTGGTATAGTTGACCGTTTGGACTCCAAACCGCATGGCTTGGTTGACCATTTGGTATGGTTGACCATTTGGGGTCTGAACTTGATCATAGGTTGGATGATGATCCAATGGACTGAATTGATTGTTCCAATGTGTGCACGATCCTTGAAGTAGCAACCCTAATCAAGTTGATTGATGAAACCCTTGATTGGTCCTTATGATCTCAAGACTTTTTGGGGAAATGGTCTTGAGACCATTTGGGAACAAACGGTTTCAAAACCGTTTGGTGGATTGAAGGTTGATCCTTGACCCATGAATGATGATCCAATGGTTTAGATTGATGATCCCTTCAAATGAATAATCTATGGCCATTTCAATGGTGCAATTGGAAATCAATTTGATTGAGATTTGACCTAGTTAGCCCTTGCGGTTTTGGGACTGATTTGGCCCAAACGGTCTTCAGACTGTTTGAGACCAAACGGTCTTGAAACTGTTCGGGGCCAAACAGTTTCAAAACCGTTTGGGGTCAAACTGTTTCAAAACTGTTTAGTAGCAAATGGTTTCAAAACCATTTGGTGATGGAACTTCAAGACTGCATGGAGGTTGTTAGTGGTTCAATCATTTGGATATTGAAGGCAATGATGGTTCTAATTACCAATGATGGTTAGTAAATAAAGGTATAAAGATTGAAACCCTAATAGTACCTAGGGATTTGTGCCAATTAAGAAAAGAACCCTAATTTTCATGAGATCAATGGCTTGGTACACTATGTTACCCATGGTTGTATGAACTTGATTGAAGCGTTGATATAACCTAATCAAGTTGAGAGGATAATAGCATGTATTTTATACATGAGTTTGATTCATGTGGTGATTAAGGGTATGATCCTTAAGTAAAAAGATCATGAAACCCTAATCCTGGACCTAATCCCTAATTGACAAGGTTGTTGATCCTTAACCCTAATCCATGGCAATTATAATTAAAAACCCCAATCCATGGTATGGTTGTAACCCAAATTTAGGGTGATGTTGTGAATAGACCTAATCAGGAGTAATGTGATCCAAAACCCTAATTATGGGAATGGACCCTGAAACCCTAATTGGGATGAGTAGTAAACCCTAATTATGGGAATGGACCATGAAACCCTAATTGGGATGAATAGTAAACCCTAATTATGGGAATGGACCATGAAATCCTAACTGGGATGAATAGTAAATCCTAATTGTGAAATTATTGCATGTTAATCCTTTTATAGGATGCATTTGATGTGAAACCCTAACTAAGGATGGTTTCATGAGAAACCCTGATGTTGGATGTGTTGTAAAGCCCAAACCCAGGGTAATGCTATATATTGCCTAATGAACCCTAATCTTGGGAAATATGGTGATAAACCTTATCTTTGATGTGATAAGGGGATGACTATCCTTAAATGAAATGAAATGGGAAACCCTAACCCTGGTAAGGGAATAGTGGTGTTACCCATGACTAGTGAATTCATATTTGTTGAACATGATTCTGATATGCAATTGATAACACTATATCATCTGTGCTAACCATGCAGGTATCTTCAAATGATGATCATGGCCAGGTATGAGCTATGATGTTTATTTCATTATTGTTATTGTATCTTGAGTGCCTTAATATACCTTGCTTCCTGGTAAGAGGTAACAAGAGAGTTAATGTGCCTCAAGTACCATGTGTGATGCTTGTAATAGCAAGTATCATGTTTGCCTTGGTCAATTGGCCTAAAGGTGATGGTTACCTGGAAAAGTGGTAACAATGCTTAATGATGAATCAAGGGTTTAATTACCCAGGGCCATATGATTATGGTGATGAAATTGAGAAAGGATTGAGTTCCCAATATCTTTTTAGACTATTAAGTAATTGATGAAATTAGTACATGTTTCCTTATAGCATTGATATAATAAGTTATGTTTGAGAACTTTCCTGATGCTAAATGAATATGAAAATGTACTTAATTAATCAAGTGAAATATTTTAATGTAGTGCTCTAACCATAGATCCATCTTCGTCAGCAACTGGTGATGGTGAAACAAGTTTTCTATAGAATTCCTGGAATTCACATATTTTGAAAATGTGGGTGTAAATGGGTGAAAATATCCTTACGTTCGGGTGAAGAGATTGAGAGAGAGTAAACATTAAACCCCTCAATCCTTCATGTGTCAGGATATATGTACCATAAATCTCCTGATGGTTGGGATGGATGTATCATTAATCTCCCAATGTTATTTATGTCGGATCGATAGAGATAAACATTAATGATCTCGGTTGCCGATGAGAGTGCAGTTGACGCTGTAACTCTATAGCGAAGTTCCAGTATACCCTGGAAAACTATTTGAGCAGTCGACACAGTCCTGCTTATAGTCCTGTGCTGACTAGGATGTGGGAGGTCATGGGAATCTGGCTCTTCCATTGACCTATTTATGGTACCAATTTTGATTCTAGAAATGGTTGGTTGGAGTATGAGCGGTATACCTCATCTCCTTAGAGCTTATACCTATTTGTAAAATATAATCAGCCGCATAGCATATTTGCATAAGATTGAAATACGAGAAACACTGATTGATGATATGTTGCTTAGTATACCCTTGATACAGGAATGTACCTATGTTCCTTTAATTCATATTTAATATAAGACATGCTACTTAATCAAGTTATAGCTGTAATATTGCATAAGAATGTTTCTTTAGGATGCATAGATGTGATTCATCTGCTATTGATTTATATTATCCCACTATTCAATTTATTTCTATTAAACTGCAATGACAATATTTTGGCGGAGAGTTATATCTCCCGCTGGGGCAATTTTTATAATTGTCTCACCCCCATGGGATTCAATGTTTTTAGGTAGACGCAGACACCAAGGAAGGAACTATTCTGTAGAGGAAGAGCAGCAACAGTCACAGGGATAGTAGTGATCCAACAGGTGGAGACATTGGCTGTCTGGTCTTGTGTAGATAGTCCTATAGTCATCTTTGTACTCTCAGGTCCTAGGAGTTAGTGTTTTGTTATTTGGATCTGAGGTTTTGTGTATGTATGCCTCGAGGAGCAATGATGCATGTAATGTATATATGAACTAGGATGTAATGTTTTACTTTGGTTCTGAATGAAAGAGTTTCCCTATGAATGGATCTCTTGATAAATGGTTTTAATTTTTAGTGATTTTCAGTAATCTGATGTTAGTAATCGCTTCCGCATTAGTTAATCTGGTTTTATGAGTTGTATGCCACAAATTAAGTGGTATCAGAGCTCTAGGTTTGCTGAGTCTACAAAGACATAGGATTAAGGTTGTTGAGTCTGTTCTAAGTGTCTTCCAGTTTATCTGATAGTGTCTTCTGCTCATATAGGAGAAGAAGAACTAAGGATGTCTGGATCATACAAAGAACATGCTGCTGAGAGCAGTGTTGCTGCACCGGGAAATGGTGCAAGAGACCAGGGCAGGGAGGAACATGTACCTGATCAGCCCCAGTTCAACCTAGCTGACATGGGGAATCCAGCCTTCCAGGCTATGTTCGGGCAGTTTATGGCAGCTATGACCCACATGACGGATAGAATGCCAGTACCTGCACCCAGGGCACCACCCCATGATGAAAGACATGGTAGCAGCAATATTTTTGAAAGGCTTAAGAGGGTAGGAGCCTTGGAGTATGCTGGTACAGCCAATCCAACAGATGCTGATTTGTGGTTGACTGAGTTGGAGAAAGCCTTCAGAATCATTATGATTCCTGATGATGAGAGGGTCATACATGATGTATATCTCCTCAAAGGAAGTGTCAAACACTAGTGGACCGTTGAGGAGGACAAAAGACCTGGAGTTTTGATTGGATGGGATGAATTCAGGCATGAATTTGTCACTAGATACTTTCCCAAGACGTATCTAGATGAGAAGATATCCCAGTTTGAGAAGATTAAGCAAGGGCCTATGAACATTAGTGAGTATGAAGCTAGGTTCATGGAGTTGTTCTGGTTCTGTCCGCACATGGCATCCAATGATGAGGAGAGAATTCGGCGGTTCGAGAAGGGGCTTAACACTAAATTAACCACTCTGGTGTCTGCTCTGGAGAACCGAGAGAGGTTTGCAACATTTGTGGAGTTTGTAAGACGTATAGAGAGGTCTGTAGTTGAGAAGCGACAAACCAAGGGTAAGAAAGAATACCCACAGTTTCAAGGACAGAGTGTTGGGAGTTTCAAGAAACCAAGGTATTCTATACCTACACCACCACCAAGGTTTAATACCCAGACACATTGGATGTCAAGTAAGGGTAGAAACCATAGTTTACCACCAAAGGGAGCTCAAAGCTCAGCCTCTATGTCAGTAATAGGACCACCAAAGGGGAATATAACCTATTATAGATGTGGAAAAGAAGGCCATGTGGTGAGAGAATGTCCTGAGAAAGTCAGGAGTGTGACCCAGCAACTGAGGCAGAGTCAGCAGGGCTCTCAGAGGCAACAACCTTGAAGTGGTGTTAGAGGATGTGGACCAGCGTCCCAAGCCGGATCTTCCACATCTAACAATCAAGCACAGGGTCAACAACAAGCGACAACTAGGTTCTATGCTATGAACCCGCCTGAAGCAGTAATCAACCCTCAGGTTGTGACAGGTCAGATGGAACTACTTTATTTTGATATGACTTTATCTTGCTTTGTATTTGTGTTAATTGATCCAGGTGCTACACACTCTTTTATCACTAGAGAAGTGATTGATGACTGCAATATGATTGTTAGTCATAGAATAGATAGCTTTCTGTTAAAGACACCTTTTATGGGATCTGAAGTATTGCGAGAGGTGTGTTCTCCCTGCAATCTATCCTTTTTTGATCACTACATTCAAGTGGATCGCATACCACATGAGATGCAGGGTTTTGATATAATCCTTGGGATGGACACCTTAGAGAAGTATAAGGTTGTCTTGGATTGTAGTTCCAAGCAAGCTGTGTTCACAGATGGTGGTGACACATGGATCTTTCAGGGAGATAGAAAGATTCTTCCCACATGTCTTGTGTCAGCTATGATAGCTGAGAGGCTGATGAGACAAGGATGCCTTGCATTCTTAGCCCATGTGGTTGATACCACAATGGAAAGCCCTCATCCTTCTGAAGTTCTTGTAGTCAGGGAATTTGAAGATGTATTTCCCGAAGAACTTCCAGGTGTTCCACCACCCCGAGAGATAGATTTCAAAATAAATCTAATCCCAGACACACAACCAATAGCACAAACACCGTATAGGATGGCGCCTGCTGAAATGGTAGAGCTCAAGAAACAACTATAAGAGTTGCTTGAGAAGGGTTCTATCGGACTGGGCACTTCACCCTGGGGTGTTCCATTCCATTTTGTTAAGAAAAAGGATGGGTCGATGCTATTGTGCATTGAATATAGATAGTTATACAAAGTCACCATAAAGAACAAGTATCCTCTACCAAGGATTGATGACTTGTTTGACCAATTGTGTGGTGCGACTATCTTTTCTATGATAGATCTGAGGTCAGGATACCACCAGTTACGTATCAAGGAGGGTGACATACCCAAGTCTGCCTTTGGGACAAGGTATGGTCACTATGAGTTCACAATTATGTCATTTGGACTAACTAATGCACCAACTGCATTTATGGAGCTCATGAATAGAATTTTTCGACCTTTTCTGGATCAATATGTTGTCGTCTTTATCGATGAAATTCAGATCTATAGTAGAGATGATCAACAACATGAGAAGCATCTTCACCAAGCTCTGACTTTGCTAAGAAAGCATAAATTGTATGCTAAGTTTACCAAATGTTAGTTTTGGTTGCCAGAAGTTTCCTTTCTCGGACACGTAATATCTGCCTTAGGTATTCGTGTTGATCCTAAGAAGGTAGAATCTGTCCTGCAATGGGAACAGCCGAAGACACCGACAGAGACAAGAAGTTTCCTAGGACTGGCTGGCTATTATAGGAGGTTCATTAAGAACTTTAGTTCAATAGCCTTACCCCTGACTAAGTTGATAGGAAGGATATTCCATTTGTCTGGAATGACGAGTGTCAACAATCTTTCCAGTTGCTAAAGGAAAGATTGACATGTGCACCTATGCTGGTGCTACCTGAGCAAGGAAATGGGGACATAGTTGTAACATCCCTGACCTGGGTTATGAGTTAACCCTAGGTGTTTTGCCTAAATATGTAATTAAATCCTTGTGATTAACTTTGGGCATGTAATTAAGTTTCTCAGAAACATATATTTCAGTTTTTGCTCCTTTTTATATAAAGTTGTAGCATTGTTTTGTAATACAGGGACCTATGTAAAAATTACCCAGTTAGAAGGGTTAACTTGCAATTTGCACATGTTGAGATGTTCCTCTGATGTTGAGACATCATGAGAATGATGAAGTTTGAGGGATTCCCCAAGCTTGGGCACCAAGGTGCAGCTGTGGAAGCAATCCCTGTGCTTGAAAACCCTAAATTGGAGTAAAGTGCAATTTACCCAATTTGAGGGGTGCAACTTGTAATTTACACCATCAAATGTATTTATTAAGACTCTTGTCATCATTTAGATAAGAAATGATGCAGAGGTCACTTTAATTGAATCATCATATAATGAAAAACACCCTTGTGATTGAATAATCAAGGTGTATGTGCTATAGCCCTTTTATGTGTATGCTTAACTAATAGATTGATCTTCTTTGCCTTCATTTCTTGACCTTAAAAGAAGGTTGTCCTTAGAAATAAGAAGAAGGGACGAGCAAAGAAGGATGGAGGGACTAAGTTGAAAATATGGAGAACTTATGAGCTTATGTTGAAACCTCATCCCAAGTATATAAGCTCTCTATTTCACTTAGCAAGGAAACCCTCCCTTCGTTCCTTTCACTGTTCTATTCACCCAAACTGACTAAAGAGGAGCTGTGGAGCTCAGGAGGACGACCAAGGAGGGCAAGGTAGGTTTGAATCCTCCCTTTTTCTTAAGTTCATGGTTAGAACTCGAATTCAAAGTCAAATTGATGGCTAGCTCACATAGCTCTACCTTTCTAGCCATCTCTTCTCGACTTTCCTTGGAAGGATCACCTTGGCCGACCTGTGGAAACTCAAGGACGCCATTAAAAGCTTGGAGCTCAAAAGCCTGGAGCTCAAGGAGCAAGCTTTAGGCGGGTTTTATAACTCTAAACCTATGCTTTGTTATATACATCTCGTTTATGCTTTTAGATGATGGTTCTTCTTCTTCTCTACCTTCCTTTGCTACCTTGCAAGCAAATCCGTGAGAAATCCTTTCTATTCTTGAGCTTGGAGATGAAGACGTTATTTACAATGTTAATCCACTACTTTTCACTTTACTAAATGGTCTCCACCAAGTGCTCACACGGTTTGCAAAACCGTTTGGTGAGCAAACGGTTTCAAGACCATGTAAGAGCAAACGGTATCAAGACCGTGTAAGGGCAAACGGTCTTCAAGACCGTTTATCTGCGTTGACCGAGCGTGGACCGTATAAGATTTCTGTTCATAATTATGTAGGCTAATCACCCACAAAATTTGAGATGATAACTCCAAAGGAATCGTGAGATATGGCCTTTTTAATCAACAACTTTAATTGAATTTACTCCTGATTTCCAATCTGTTGAAATCGCCCTTTTTGGGCAAACGGTCTCAAGACCATGTAAGAACGTTTACCAAGCATTGACCGTATGAGATTACTGTTCAAAATAATGTTGATTAACAACTCACCAGATTTGATGGACTAATTCCAAACGAGCTAAGAGTTGAAGCATGATTACTAGGGTAAAACCCTAATTGAAATCAGTACTGTAATCTCAATGAATAACTTAGTGTTTTTGGGTTGATTGACCCAAACGGTCTCAAGACCGTTTGGGGATCAACCAAACGGTCTCAAGACCGTGTGGTGACAACCGAAGACCGTTTGGAGGTCTAGGGTTAAGGTAATTTGATCAATTGAGGGCCCAATCGCAATGGGTTATTGAATTAATCAAAAATACTGAATTGAGACTCAATCAAGGTTCAACCCCTATCAAATCACATTAGATTTTGATAAAATCTTGGGCAAACGGTCTCAAGACCATGTGGAGTTCATCCACACAATCTCAAGACCGTTTGGGCCACGTTTGGGCCCAATTGGAGCTCAATTGAAGGGTTCAACCTTGTGTTGATTCACATTGTTGAGTGTTGATGGTTGAACGTTGATGGACCTTGATTGAACCAACTTCAACCCTAATTGGATAATAATTGAGGGTCAATTGAGTGACCAATTGGTTAAGCATAACCCTAATTAACTCAATCTATAAGTGGTTACCATGGCTTTGACCATTTGGAGGCTTCAACATTGATAATCATAAACGATTGAAATCATTGAACCATGTTGGAGGTCCAAACGGTTTGAGACCAAGTGGACCAAACGGTCTCAAGACCGTTTGAGGTCACACGGTCTCAAGACCGTTTGAGACCTCACGGTCTCAAGCCCGTTTGAGGTCACACAGTCTCAAGACCATGTGAGGCCTCACGGTCTCAAGACCGTTTGGGGCCAAACGGTCTCCAGACCGTTTGGACTCAAACGATCTCAAGATCGAGAGACACCAAACGGTCTCAAACCGTGTAAGACCTCTCGGTCTTGAAGTCAAACTTGTTAAACGGTCTACACCCTCACACAGTTTGGGCAAACGACCTTGAAGGTCACACGGTCTTGGAGTCAACCCTAGAAAACGGTCAACTCATCCAAACGGTCTCAAACCATTTGGAGGTTGAAGGTTGAAACCGTTTGAGGTTTTCAAAGGTTGATTTCACTTAATTAATTGAAGGTGTAAATGGTTCAATGATGCTCTAATCTAAACCCTAATGATAACCTAGGATATTAAGGGATTAAGTGACTAATGAATTGAACCATGATGGTGATCAAAGGGGTGAATTACCAAAATACCTTGATGGGTTCAATTGAGTAATACCTTGTTCAAATCAAACCCTAATCACATGATAGTGATGTTTTGGCTTATGTTAGCCCATGAGGACTTAACCCAACCTAATTTAGAGTGGTGTTATCACCATCTACTAGTATGAGGAGAGAGAAAGTATCTTAAGAGAGAGAAAGTACCCTTTTAGGGTGGAAACTCAAGTAAAGAACCTTCAATACACATGAATATGCATGATTAGGGTATGATCCACCTATGTGAGATCATGGAAACCCTAATTATGATATATGATGAATCTTAAGCTAATCTGAGAGCATCAATGATGATGTTCATCATACATGATGATGTTATGAGTTCAATTCACCATGTGATGTGAATAGTAAACCCTAATTCCATGGTAATGACATGTGATGTGAATAGTAAACCCTAATTCAAGGGTAATGATATGTGATGTGAATAGTAAACCCTAATTCAAGGGTAATGATATGTGATGTGAATAGTAAACCCTAATTCAACGGTAATGATATGTGATGTGAATAGTAAACCCTAATTCAAGGGTAATGATATGTGATGTGAATAGTAAACCCTAATTCAAGAGTAATGACATGTGATGTGAATAGTAAACCCTAATTCAAGGGTAATGACATGTTATGTGAATAGTAAACCCTAATTCAAAGGTGATGACATGTTATATGAGTATTAAACTCTATTTGATAAGAATCAAAGAAATTAGCTCTTATGACAAGAGTGGAAAGTATTGTTGGTATGTATGCCCTGAGAGCCAATCATGGGATGATTGGTGGGATACATTAAGATTGATTTGATAAACATCAAAGGCAAGCTTCCAATTCTTTCTGGTTCAATCATATGAGATAGTGATAGAACAGATTGAATGCCTAGAGAATGACAATACTCAATGACGTATGCCTTCAGGTTCAGGACCTGAACGATGAGATCATACGGATGCTAAGAGTTTGTACATTCTTGTTATGTCCCTAGTCGGATGTCATTGTGGAAGGTAGATAGACAGCAATGACACACAAGACTAGATTGTGGTGTTGGTTGATGACAGAATCTCATTAGTCATTATATAGAGATATCAAACCAAACACATAGGTACTTGTTAGAGAACAAGGTACCGGACAGACCCACCGTGAGTTTGACACATGGAACCATGAGATGGTAGTCACAGTCAATACTCACAGTGATGGTGGTGAGTGTGATTCTTTGACCTGAAATCACTGCACTCAACACATGTCGTTGGGCACACTTTGACATCATCAAACGCAGTCCTGAAACATGGGTTGTTATAAAGGTGATGATTGGGTGGCTTTAACACATGGGGCTTTTGAGGGGTGAGTGATAGATATGGGATTTGTCCCTCCTGAGGGAGTTTGATATCCATGGCCACTTGATGAGTAGGATTGAGAAAGGCGTGCACGCATGTGTGAATCAGTATGTGATACTGATGTCATACATATCTCTTCCAGTCTACTCTGAGATCAAGGAAGTGAATGAACGTTGACAGGATGACTGTTCCATGCCTCGAGTTCATTCGGGATATCAGTGACAAAGGAATTATACATTCGCTGTAACACCATTCACGGATTGTAGGATGAAAGTTGTTCTCCAACTTTCTACTTTCACTTGGGTAGCACTGATGTGTGACTAGGCACCGCTCTTTTCTTGTGAAGTCATAAGTGTTATGGACTTTCACTGCCAACGTGAAATGGACCTGCAGGGTCACACACATAGGATTTAACCTGGAATAGGAGTTTTGTCCACAAAGCAATGTTTAGATTGATTACTAAAGGGGTTTAGTAGTTCAATTAAACACTCAATCAGTCGATAGCTCAATATCGTATGGTTCAAGGTGTTGGACGCATTAATTAGAATATTGGATTGATTGAAATCGCATTTGACTGATTTTGCCCAACCTGTGCTCCCAACCGATTGGCTCATGTGATGAACTGGTCGGCTGAGGTTGCTGAACCGGTTGGCTGGAGTGTCCAGGCCGATCGGCTCATGCCCAGGTTGAAACGACCGGTTCAAGGGTTGAACCGATCGGCTCAACTGGTGCAATGGACCAGTTGGGAAAGTCATGTCGGCAAGGATTTTCCTTTGGTTTCAAATTGCCCAATTCGATTGGGAATAACATTGGTATTCGATACCAATTGGGAAAGAAACAAGGAAAGTCTTTTTGAGCCGGATTAGGACCATGAACCGATCGGTTCAGGGCACCAACCGATCGGTTGGAGTGCCCCAAACGATCGGCTTAGGTCCAACCGATCGGCTCAATGGCCGAACTGATCGGTTCAGTTGTGAACCGATCATTTCAAGTTGCGAACCGGTTGCTTTTTGTGGAAAATTCTCGAACCCTTCTACTCCTGCTTTAGTCCCGCATTGCCCGGGATGGAGAACCCTGTCCCATGACTCTCCTATATATATAGGGGTATTGGGGGCTTCTCAAAGAACAGCTCAGTGCAACCAGTTGCTCTGCAAGTTGTCGTTCTCTCTGGTTTTGGTAACTGTGAGAGAGCCCGAGCAAGTGCTTCCCGCAAAAGGGAGGTGTAGCAAGGGAAGGACAACTGCAGTTGCAACAGGAGGCAGGAGAGCGTGTTGGCGACTAGTACGTCAACAGGAGGGTGCGACTCCTTCCACTTCCTTGTGGGACAAGGAGAGTGGAGTTCCAAGTGGTCCGTGTGGACTACTACAGAGGTGGGAGGACACTGTCGCTTAGGGGGACAACTGTCATCCGACAGTCCGGTTCGAGTAGGAGTTGTCAGTCCCGGTGCGACCAGGAGCTGCACAGACACCGTCGAAGTCCAGAGTTGAAGACCGCGCATTGCGCAAGGTATTGTCGCCGAGCAAGCCTCGGGACAAGGTATGATTCCACAAACCATCCTTTCCTATTATATAGACGTTGACGCGTTTCCTCGGTATGGGTTGGGGGAGAAATTTTTGTTTCCGCTGCCTTCTCTATCTCCCCTAAAACCCAAACAGTGGTATCAGAGCCACGTCAACTGCTCTATGTTTTAGGAATATCGATATGATCGATTTTGGTTTCTCGCCTTTATTTATTGCATGCGATGTGAATAATATCGGCTTTATGCATGTCCAATCCTAAATCCACAAATCCCTAATTACATATATGATATGTATTATTAATGCACTCGATACGCGTCGCCCTTAAACGATTTTTGTGGTGGATGTGTGTAGCGTGATTATGGCCTATAAACCCCTATCTGTGTGTGGTTGTTTGTGGTTGCTTGCATCTCGGTCTGCGCACCGATCTTCCCTCTCTTATTCCTGATGTAACTCGAAATAATTCGAGATTCTTTCCTACCTTTGCTCCCCCCGAATGTAAATCGGGGTTTCCTTTTTAAAGCAATGTAATAAATAGAATAGGATTTTATTTCCTGTTATGTCAAAGACCAGCAGACATCAAGACGATTGCTCAGACGGTCGGTTCAAGGAGTGAACCGATCGGTTGACCTTCCAGACGGTCGGTTCAAGGAGTGAACCGATCGGTTGATGACTGGTTCGAGGAGCGAGACGAGCGGGTGGCGGACATGATGAGATGCACGACGACCAGGCGAACCGATCGGTTGGAGGAGCCAACCGATCGGCTGGTGGCACCCAGACGACCGGCTGGAGAGTACAGATCATTCATTTGATGAGTTGATCAACTCGGAAGGCAAGGCACATAGTTCATCTTGTACAGGTTGCATGTGATGTTGACCTAGATGACCGTGATTCCTTTTGGCTCGAGGAATCACATTAGGATGGCCATAATCATCGCTTTTTATCGTTTTGTGCATGTTTTCTATGGGATATAGCATGTATATGATACGTACTATGTATTGTGGTGATTGGATACGTATATGTATATAAAACCAAATCCCTCATTAAATATTAAGTTTTAGATGCCTTCCAAATGCGACACACGTGAAAAGCTTGATCGACCAAGTGTGGGCACGCCCAAGCGTGGTGCACCGTCTATCTCCTAGAAGCGTGAAGGATGAATGTGTGGGTCTGCCCAAGCAGGGTGCATATTCATCGTGTTTGCTTTGGGTTGGACTTAACAAGGTGACCTAGATAGGATCTAGCGCCTTGAGGCATGGAGATGATCATTGCAAGGAGTTGTAGATGACATCTTATCAAGAGTTGCATATGATGCAATTGGCAAAAGTTGCCTACCTGAGAGATCTATGTTGTGGGTGACAGCCCAAGTTGGTCCATGACTTGGAGGATTTCAGGATCTTGCCCACTAGAAGGTTGTACGCTGCAATCTTATGAATTGATGGTGAGGGCTATCAATTTGAAGTAAAATAGTGGGAGCGATAATTAATTAAAGGCCTAATTATATCGTCAAACTTTCAAATCAATCAAATAAGTCAAAAATGAGTTTTGGACTAAAATTGCATATTTTCCTTTTTGTAGTTCAAATGGCAACAAACAACAACAACTTTTCTTTGCGATCGGTCCTTGACAAGGACAAGCTAAATGGGACAAACTTCCACGACTGGTATCGGACATTGAGAATTGTTCTCACTCAAGAGTGTAAACTCTATGTCCTGGATACTCGCTCCTAATGCACCAAGGAAAGAAAGGGATGCTTACAAGAAGCATTCTGATGATGCCATTGATGCAAAGTGCTTGATGCTATGTTCAATGAACCATGAGTTGCAGAGGCAACATGAGAACATGGGTGTCATAGAGATGATTCTGCATCTCAGGAACATGTATGAAGATCAGGCACGGCAAGAGAGGTACAATGTTTCTAGGGTGTTGTTCAAGTGTGTCATGACAGAAGGAGATCCAGTTGGCCCTCACACACTCAAGATGATTGGGTATGTGGAGAACCTGCAGAGACTGGGATTTCCACTGAGCCAAGAGTTGGCTACTGATGTGATACTGCAATCGTTGCCAGAATCTTACAGTCAGTTTGTGATGAACTACAACATGAACAACTTTGATAGGCCACTGTCAGAGTTGTTGGGCATGTTGAGGACAGCCGAGTTACAGATGAAGAAGGACAAGCCTAAGTCCGTGATGGTGATCACGAGCAAGAAAGGAAAGTCCAAGCGCAAGGGCAAGGGCAAAGCTAAGAAAGGTTCTGAAGCTAGCCAGGAGTTCAAGCCATCTTCAGCTCTCAAGGCCAAAGGAGGCGTGACCAAGAAAGGAAATTGCCACCATTGTCAAAAGCCAGTACATTGGAAAAGAAATTGTCCTCTCTATCTGGAAGAACAAAAGAAGAAGGAGGCGACTGAAACCTCTACTTAAAGGTGTCATGAAAGTAAACTTGTAACACTTTTGAGATATATGATATCAAGATGTAAAGTGTAAAGCATTCTTACTTGGGGCAAGTGTTGCCTTTATAGATAGGAATACTTTAGTTTATTTTCAGTAAATAAGGCATGTAATACAGTTATGAACTGCTATTTCATACTTGCCAATAGATAGAAACACTTTATTTTTCATATTGTATGACAATGATGGCAATTAATAAAGAGATGTTTCAATTTATAAAGATGTGATCTTTGTGGCAATGCCTTATTTATCTTGTGATATTTGATATACATAAGATAAGACGATACCTAAAAATTATAGATAACTCAAACAATTTAATTAGCATTAATCATGAGAAATTCATTTCTAGTTTCCATGTGATGGATAAATCTAGACTCTTTTGGTTATAGGACCAGTAAGAGACATGAATATCTTGGACATGATTAATCAATCTTCACTAATGTAGTGGGAGAGTGATTATCCTATTAGGTATAATACATGTGATGTATTTACATACCTATTGGAATAAATGCTAATACTTCAAATGGTGTTTAGAGAAATACCAATATGAATGTCTTGAAATGTTCAAGATTATCATAAATGAAGTACAATTTTGGTAAAGTATTAATTCTTGATGAGATCAATGAATGAAATACTTGGACCAAATGTTTGAGATCCTTATGAGTGATTATGATATTGTATCATAGTGAACTCATGATTAAGGCATGGTGATGTCTGAATCAAGAAGGAATCATACTCTAAGGAGTTAGAGAATGATTATCAAATAACTGAATTCTTCTTAATAAACGAATACCCCACACTAATAAAAGAAATTAAGAATCACAAGGGTTGTGAGTTCTTATATCTTTAACAGATACACCTCAATTATCTATGTGATGATTATTTCATGTGATGAGTCAACTATCAAGATGAATATGAGGAACCAAATCTTGAGTTATGGTTTAAAACCATTACATCCTAAATGACTTCCATGTGAACCATAAGGTATGACCTTGATGGTAGCACTCATTGGATCATATCCATAAGTGCAAATAAGTCTTAAGTGTTAAGACACATGGATAACATTTTGACAAGGATGATGCTTGTTGATTGCAACTTAATGACTAAGACATTTGGCACATGGATACTAAAACCACATTCCTATGAGGAATAAAAACAGGATGTGTACGTGACACAGCCTATAAGGTTTATGAATCCACTAATGCAAATAAAGTCTATAAGTTACAATGGACTAATCAATGTGATTGATTGAGTACAAGCAACTCAAAATTGGATCTTTACTTTGATGATATAGTCAAAGGGTTTCACTGATATGTCAAAGATAAAGAAGGGATCTGTGATTTAGTGGGAGCGTGTTCACATTCCACATATTGATGTGAAATAGGAATGTTCTAGATTGGAAATCCGAATGTGGAAATTATCTTTAAGGAAGATAGAGATGTTTCCTATGTGATAGGAATAGAGATCTATAGAGATAGTTCTCGAAAAATCTCTTGACCTGGAAAGAGAGAGCATACATTGGCAATCTGTACTGAACTGTTCAGTATGCAGAGATTCAGTGGGAGAAAACTTGTCCATGCTACATGGAGTTAGTATCCCAAGGCCAAGTGTCCAATTCTTATGAAGAATGGGAACACTGAGAATAGATATGGATCTATCATGTATGTAATCATCCCATTATCTTGCATGTATGACATGGCAAGAATAAAATGCATTCATAATCTTGTATGTAGGACATGGCAATATGATGTGCTCATCCTGATAACTCGTATGTGTGACATGACGAGTGGATGTCTGTCGATTTCTAGTAAGGGTTACTAGAATACCATGAGAACTTGATAAGTGCTTGCGAAGTACTAGTTCTATGGAGATAAGGAAGAGTTTGATGTAAAGAGTTACATTGATGCGAACTTCCAAAAAGGACAGAAAATTAATCGCAAAATATACATAGGATGTATAAAAGTAAAATTGGAAGCATTCCAATAAAGCCATTTAAAAGGGAAAAGCCAAGTATCTATGTGTTAGTGAACATCAGTGGATACTATATGGATCTGAAAAGTTCATAAGATGAACTTATATTCCACTCATTGATGACAAGTCTGGAATCCTTGATCATGCAATGAGGCTAAAGGTTAGCAAATGGAATGCTAGATCGCATATTATGGCAACTCCATCTCATACGTGTGACGTACAGCGAAGAGATAAGAGACATGCAATTTATACTGACTTTGGCAAGGTGTTGCCATTACTCACTATGTTCGCACTAAGAGCACAGTAACATGTGTGACATGTTTAAAGATCACTATGAATATGATTCATGGGTGATTGGCTCGCAGTGCAAGTGGGAGTCTGTTGGTATGTATGCCCTGAGAGCCAATCATGGGATGATTGGTGGGATACATTAAGATTGATTTGATAAACATCAAAGGCAAGCTTCCAATTCTTTCTGGTTCAATCATATGAGATAGTGATAGAATAGATTGAATGTCTAGAGAATGACAATACTCAATGACGTATGCCTTCAGGTTCAGGACCTGAACGATGAGATCATACGGATGCTAAGAGTTTGTACATTCTTGTTATGTCCCTAGTCGGATGTCATTGTGGAAGGTAGATAGACAGAAATGACACACAAGACTAGATTGTGGTGTTGGTTGATGACATAATCTCATTAGTCATGATATAGAGATATCAAACCAAACACATAGGTACTTGTTAGAGAACCAGGTACCGGACAGACCCACTGTGAGTTTGACACATGGAACCATGAGATGGTAGTCACAGTCAGTACTCACAGTGATGGTGGTGAGTGTGATTCTTTGACCTGAAATCACTGCACTCAACACATGTCATTGGGCACACTTTGACATCATCAAACGCAGTCCTGAAACATGGGTTGTTATAAAGGTGATGATTGGGTGGCTTTGACACATGGGGCTTTTGAGGGGTGAGTGATAGATATGGGATTTGTCCCTCCTGAGGGAGTTTGATATCCATGGCCACTTGATGAGTAGGATTGAGAAAGGCATGCACGCATGTGTGAATCAGTATGTGATACTGATGTCATACATATCTCTTCCAGTCTACTCTGAGATCAAGGAAGTGAATGAACGTTGACAGGATGACTGTTCCATGCCTTGAGTTCATTCGGGATATCAGTGACAAAGGAATTATACATTCGCTGTAACACCATTCACGGATTGTAGGATGAAAGTTGTTCTCCAACTTTCTACTTTCACTTGGGTAGCACTGATGTGTGACTAGGCACCGCTCTTTGCTTGTGAAGTCATAAGTGTTATGGACTTTCACTGCCAACGTGAAATGGACCTGCAGGGTCACACACATAGGATTTAACCTGGAAAAGGAGTTTTGTCCACAAAGCAATGTTTAGATTGATTACTAAAGGAGTTTAGTAGTTCAATTAAACACTCAATCAGTCGATAGCTCAATATCGTATGGTTCAAGGTGTTGGACGCATTGATTGGAATATTGGATTGATTGAAATCGCATTTGACTGATTTTGCCCAACCTGTGCTCCCAACCGATCGGCTCATGTGATGAACCGGTCGGCTGAGGTTGCTGAACCGGTCGGCTGGAGTGTCCAGGCCGATCGGCTCATGCCCAGGTTGAAACGACCGGTTCAAGGGTTGAACCGATCGGCTCAACTGGTGCAACAGACCAGTTGGGAAAGTCATGTCGGCAAGGATTTTCCTCTGGTTTCAAATTGCCCAATTCGATTGGGAATAACATTGGTATTCGATACCAATTGGGAAAGAAACAAGGAAAGTCTTTTTGAGCCGGATTAGGACCATGAACCGATCGGTTCAGGGCACCAACCGATCGGTTGGAGTGCCCCAAACGATCGGCTCAGGTCCAACCGATCGGCTCAATGGCCGAACCGATCGGTTCAGTTGTGAACCGATCATTTCAAGTTGCGAACCGGTTGCTTTTTGTGGAAAATTCTTGAACCCTTCTACTCCTGCTTTAGTCCCGCATTGCCCGGGATGGAGAACCCTGTCCCATGACTCTCCTATATATATAGGGGTATTGGGGGCTTCTCAAAGAACAGCTCAGTGCAACCAGTTGCTCTGCAAGTTGTCGTTCTCTCTGGTTTTGGTAACCGTGAGAGAGCCCGAGCAAGTGCTTCCCGCAAAAGGGAGGTGCAACAAGGGAAGGACAACTGCAGTTGCAACAGGAGGCAGGAGAGCGTGTTGGCGACTAGTACGTCAACAGGAGGGTGCGACTCCTTCCACTTCCTTGTGGGACAAGGAGAGTGGAGTTCCAGGTGGTCCGTGTGGACTACTACAGAGGCGGGAGGACACTGCCGCTTAGAAGGACAACTGTCATCCGATAGTCCGGTTCGAGTAGGAGCTGTCAGTCCCGGTGCGACCAGGAGCTGCACAGACACCGTCGAAGTCCGGAGTTGAAGACTGCACATTGCACGAGGTATTGTCGCCGAGCAAGCCTCAGGACAAGGTATGATTCTGCAAACCATCCTTTCCTATTATATAGACGTTGATGTGTTTCCTCGGTATGGGTTGGGGGAGAAATTTTTGTTTCCGCTGCCTTCTCTATCTCCCCTAAAACCCAAACAAGTATAATCATTGTTTTGAATTACCTTTATTAATTGAATTAACCATGCATGTTCTGATATGGAGGTGATCATATCCAGATATGGATGATGATACTATATTCATTAAAGGCATATTGATAGCCTTATGAATAAGTAAAGTATCTTGATGCCTTGTCAGTGGCATTCTATGATAATAATGGGTTGTGAGAGCCATGAATACCATCAAGGTCATGCTTTAGAGATGACTTGTGATGAGTATAATGAGAAATGATGATTGATGTGAGATAGGCTTGTTACATTTAGTATTCTCCTTTTATAGCTGTTATGCTACAGTTATTGTTTGAAGAACAATGTGTGATGCTAAATGAATACTGAATGTACCTAACTAATCAAGTATAATGTAGAGCCCTGATCATAGACCCATCATTGTCAGAGATCAAATGATGGTGAAACAGGTTTTCCTAAGTGAACTCCTGGATCACATACTATTGAGTATGTGGGGTATATGGATGTGTAGAACCTTACATCCTATTGTAGGAGTTTGATGTAGATATGTAATCCATCAATCCTTCACTACAATCCCATACCGTATCAGTAGTAGGTAAACATGAAACCTCCTGATGACGAAGAAAACATAGATATCCGTATCAGTGGAGATAAACATGAAATCTCCTGATGACGAAGGGAGTACAGAACGCCACTGTAACTCTAAAATTGCGAAGGACCAGTTTACCCTGGTGAGCTATAATAGTAGAGACACAAGATGTCCTACAAGTGATCCTCTTACTGACTGAGGAAGGTGAAGGTCATGAGAATCCGGCTCTCTTAATGACCTATGTATGATACTGATGTGACTTCTTAGCGATCAGTTGGAGTATGAGTGGTATGCCTCATCTCCATAGGGCATAATATTGTTTGTAAAACATAATCAACCATGTAGTATACATGTTAGAGATAACTACGAGTTAGTTGATTGATGATACACTGTAATAGTGCTTATATTCTTCATGTCTCATAAATGTTGAGCTCTTGTTTATAGCTACAACTGCTATTGAATACTTCGAAAGCTTTACTGCTTAAGATATTCTTTGATGTTATAATAAAGCTTCTGGCGGAGCGTTATAACTCTCACTCGGACAATTATGTAAAATTGTCTCACCCCGTAGACTTCAACTTTTTAGGTGGATGTCGAAGACGGAGGAACCGGTCTACAGGTGACCAGTCCCAGCAGCAGCAGCACCAGGAGCAGCAGTAAATCTCAGGTGGAGATTTAGTCTGCCATGTGGTGTAGTTAGAGTCAGTCCTATGTGTCCTCTGTACTCTCAGGTCTTGGAGTCTTTTGTTATGAGTTCTTGAGATTTTGTATCTTGATGTATATAATTACTCAAGAAGTAATTATCATGAGATGTAAATAGTTTATCTCTTGTTATGAAAGAAGCTTTTATGGATTCAAGCTCTTATTTCGAAAAGTTTTAATTTCCCGTGATTTTTGTCTTCCGCTATTAATCGAATCGCTTCCGCTAAGTTTGAATCATGTTTATATCGTGGTTTGGAGATCAGAGTCCACAATTAGTGGTATCAGAGCTCAAGGTCAGTTGAGTCTACAGAGGCATAGGACTTAGGATGTCGAGTCTATCTTTAGTACTCTTTCCCTATCTAATAGAATCTTCTACTCCTCAGGAGAAGAAGATACATAAGGATGGCTGAGCCTCATGATGAGTACATGGCCGAGAGTAGTGCTAGTGCACCTCAAGGCGGTGCAAGGGTTCCAAGAATAGAACAGCCTGCACCTGAGTCACCAAGAGAGCCACCCCAGTTTGACCCAGCCGACATGGGTAACCCAGCTGTACAGACAATGTTCGGGCAGTTCATGACTGCCATGACACACATAACCAACAGGATGCCCATGCCTACACCTAGGGCACCTGTCCAGCCTGAAGCACAAGTTATCGGTAAGACGTTCGAATGACTTCGTCGTGTCGGAGCTACCGAGTACTTTGGGACTGCCGACCCCGTAGATGCTGACCTATGGTTGACAGAGTTGGAGAAGGCTTTCAGGATTCTTATTATCCCAGAAGCTGAGAAGGTTAGACATGCTGTCTATCTTCTCAGGGGTAGTGCTGGTCACTGGTGGAACATGGAAGAGCAGAAGAGACCTGGAGTAGAGTTCTCATGGGAAGAGTTTCGTCAGAAATTTATCAATAGATATTTTCCAAAGACCTTCCTAGATGAGAAGATCTCTCAGTTTGAGAAACTAAGGCAGGGTATGATGAACATTAGCGAGTATGAAGCTAAGTTCATGGATTTGCTGCGGTTCTGTCCGCACATGGATGCCACAGAAGAGGAAAGAATCAAAAGATTCGAGAAGGGTTTGAATGCTAATATATCAACCCCTGTGTCTACCTTAGAAAACCGAGAGAGATTCTCTACCTTCGTTGAGTCAGTCTGAAGGATAGAGAGATCTGTGGTTGAGAAGAGGCAAACCCAGAAAAGATATCCACAGTTCCAGGGTTCTTCATCCGGGGATTTTAAGAAACCTAGATTCTCTGCACCTAACCCTCCACCACCCAGATCGAGTTTTCAAACTCAATGGTCACCAAGCAGAGGTAGAGGACGGAGTCAACCGCTTCAAGGGACTCACAGTTCTGCATCGATGTCAGTTACTGGACCACCCCGACCACAACAACAGGAGAGGAGATGCTACAACTGTGGTAAGATGGGACACTTGATGAAGGATTGTCGTTCTAGGCCTGTCAGTGTGACACAGTCTCCGAGACAGAATCAACGAGGATCTCAGGGAATGCAATCTCAAGGAGCAGCTTGAGGACGTGGACAAGCGTCTCAAGATGGATCATCAGCACCACCTCAACACTAGGCGACAACGAGGTTCTATGCTATGAACCCACCAGATGCAGTGGTCAATCCACGGGTAGTGGCAGGTCAGATGGAACTTTTATATCCTGATATGTCTACATCCTGTGTAGTATCTATTCTGATTGATCCGGGTGCTACACACTCTTTCATCACTCGAAGAGTGATTCGTAACTGCAATGTGACTGTTAGTCATAGGGCAGATAGTTTGTTGTTGGAGACTCCATTGAGTGGGTCTGCCATTTTGCAGGAGGTATGCTCTCCCTGCATCCTTTTCTTTTCCGACCATCGCATTCAAGTGGATCTTATACCACTTAATATGCAAGGATTTGATATAATCCTCGGGATGGATACCTTAGAGAGGTATAGAGTTGTCTTGGATTGTGAATCCAAGTTGGCTGTGTTTGTTGATGAAAGCAACACATGGATCTTTCAAGGAGAAAGAAAGATTCTGCCCACCTGTCTTGTGTCAGCTGTGGTTGCTGATAAGCTGTTGAGGCAAGGATGTTATGCATTCTTGGCCTATGTGGTAGATGTTACCAGGGAAAGGTCCAATCCTACTGAAGTTCCCATAGTCAGGGAATTCGAGGATGTGTTTCCTGAAGAACTTCCTGGCATACCACCACCTCGGGAGATTGATTTTGAAATCAATCTGATTCCAGATAAGAAACCCATAGCCCAGATTCTGTATAGGATGGCACCTGCCGAGATGGCAGAACTCAAGAAACAGCTTCAAGAGTTACTTGAGAAGGGCTTTATCCGACCAAGCACATCACCTTGGGGTGCTCCGATCTTGTTTGTTAAAAAGAAAGATGGGTCAATGCGGTTGTGCATCGACTACAGACAACTCAATAAAGTAACAATAAAGAATAAGTACCCTCTGCCGAGGATTGATGATCTCTTTGACCAGTTGCGTGGTGCAACCGTCTTTTCCAAGATAGACTTAAGGTCTGGATATCATCAACTTCATATTAAGGATAGTGACATATCCAAGTCTGCCTTTAGGACAAGGTATGGTCACTATGAGTTCACGGTTATGTCGTTTGGACTAACCAATGCACCAGCTGCATTTATGGAACTCATGAATAGAGTTTTTTGACCTTTCCTTGATCAGTGTGTTATCGTCTTCATAGATGACATTCTGATCTATAGTAAGGATGCTCAGCAGCATGAGCGGCATCTTCGCCAAGCTTTGACCTTGCTAAGAGAACACAAGCTGTATGCTAAGTTTAGCTAGTGTGAGTTCTGGCTGTCGGAGGTATCTTTTCTTAGACATGTGATATCTGCCTCGGGAATTCGTGTTGACCCTACAAAGGTAGAATTTATTCTACAATGGGAACAACCGAAGACACCGACGGAGATTCGAAGTTTCTTGGGGTTAGCTGGATATTATCAAAGGTTCATTAAGAACTTTAGTTCTATAGCCTTACCTTTGACCAAGTTGACTCGGAAAGATGTTCCTTTTTCTTGGAGTGATAAATGTCAACAATCCTTCCAGTTGTTGAAGGAGAGGTTGACAAGTGCACCTGTGCTTGTGCTACCTAAACAAGGAAAATGATATGTAGTCTTCTGTGATGCTTCCATGAATGGACTAGGATGTGTGTTGATGCAGGATAAACAAGTGATTTCTTTTGCTTCCCGACAGTTTAAGAAACACGAGGAGAATTATCCGACACACGATCTGGAGTCAGCTGATGTGGTTCATACCTTGAAGATCTGGAGACATTATCTCTACGGAGAAACATTCCAGATTTTCACAGACAATAAGAACCTTAAGTATATCTTCTCTCAGCACGAGCTTAACATGAGGCAACGTCGTTGGATGGAGTTAATCAAGGACTACGATTGTACAATTGATTACCATCCGGGCAAGGCCAATGTTGTTGCAGATGCCTTGAGTAGGAAATCAGCAACATCAACCATGTATAGAGCACAACTAAACTCTTTAGTATGCTCTAGGAGAGATATGCTTATCTCTTTAAGGCAAGACAATGTACAGTTGAAGGTGTCATTGTTAGCCGGGTTGTTAGCTGAGATGCATATTAAACCTACCCTAAGAGAGCAGATTAAGGAAGCACAGCTAGGTGATGATGCAGTTCAGCAGATTAGATCTGAGTATGGAAATGAGAAGCGAGATGGTTTCCATGACTCAGATGACCAAGTAGCCTGTTATAATGGAAGGATGATAGTGCCAGATGTGGATAAATTGAGGAAGTTAGTCCTAGAAGAAGCTCATTCTTCCATGTATGCTATGCATCCAGGGAGCACCAAGATGTATCGGAATTTGAAAGATCTGTATTGGTGGCCTGGAATGAAGAAGGATGCTGCAGAATTTGTTCTGAGGTGTCCTGTGTGTCAGCAAGTTAAAGCTGAACACCAGAAATATGCAGGAACAATGCAACCTTTACCCATACCACAGTGGAAGTGGGACCATGTGACCATGGACTTTGTTGTTGGCCTACCCAGGACAAGCAAAGGACATGATTCCATTTGGGTAGTTGTTGATAGGTTGACTAAGACAGCACATTTCTTACCTGTCAAAACAACCTATTCTGCTGAAAGGTTATCCGAATTATATGTTCAAGAGATAGTGTGGTTGCACGGAGTTCCTGTCGCAATAGTTTCTGACCGAGGTCCTCAGTTTACAAGTCATTTTTGGGAACAGTTACACAGAGCCTTAGGCACCAAGCTAAGGTTTAGTACGACCTTTCATCCATAGACTGATGGACAGTCAGAAAGGACCATACATACTTTAGAAGACCTTTTGAGAGCATGTGTTCTCCAGTTTATCGGGAGTTGGGATCTACACCTAAGCTTGATAGAGTTTTCCTATAACAATAGCTATCAACATAGTATTGATATGGCACCATATGAAGCCTTATATAGTAGACGTTGTAGATCACCTTTGTGTTGGTTTGAGAATGGTGAGCGTCAGTTGTTAGGTCCTGATCTTGTACAGCAGACCACAGAATAGATTAAAGTAATACAACAAAAGATTAAGACTGCACAGGATAGGCAGAAATCTTATGCTAACAAGCGGCATAGACCCTTAGAGTTCCAGGTTGGAGACAAAGTGTATCTCAAAGTCTCGCCTTGGAAAGGAGTCCTTCGTTTCGGAAGGAAAGGAAAGTTAGCTCCTAGATATATGGGGCCTTATCCAATCATTGAACGGATTGGAAAGGTAGCATATAGGCTAGAGCTGCCACCATAGTTACAGAGGTTACACCCTGTGTTTCACATTTCTATGCTGAAGAAATGTCACCCAGACACTCAGTCAATTCTACAACCTATGGAGGTAGAATTGAATGAAGATGTATCTTATGAGGAGGGACCAGTGTCAATCCTTGATAAAAGAATTAAAAAGTTAAAGAAGAAAGATATAAGTCTTGTGAAAGTCCTCTGGAATCACCGTGGTGTTGAAGAAGCCACTTGGGAACTAGAGGATGAGATGAGAAGGAAGTATCCTGCCCTTTCGTCTTAATATGTCTTATCGATTTTGGGGATGAAATCCTTGTAAGGGGTGGATAATTTGTAACATCCCTGACCTGGGTTATGAGTTAAACCTAGGTGTTTTGCCTAAATATGTAATTAAATCCTTGTGATTAACTTTGGGCATGTAATTAAGTTTCTCAGAAACATATATTTCAGTTTTTGCTCCTTTTTATATAAAGTTGTAGCATTGTTTTGTAATACATGGACCTATGTGCAACTTACCCAGTTAGAAGGGTTAACTTGCAATTTTCACATGTTGAGATGTTCCTATGATGTTGAGACATCATGAGAATGATGAAGTTTGAGGGATTTCCCAAGCTTGGGCAGCAAGGTGCAGTTGTGGAAGCAATCCCTGTGCTTGAAAACCCTAAATTGGAGTAAAGTGCAATTCACCCAATTTGAGGGGTGCAACTTGTAATTTACACCATCAAAAGTATTTATTAAGACTCTTGTCATCATTTAGAGAAGAAATGATGAAGAGGTCACTTTAATTGAATAATCATATAATGAAAAACACCCTTGTGATTGAATAATCAAGGTGTATGTGCTAGAGCCCTTTTGTGTGTATGCTTAACTAATAGGTTGATCTTCTTTGCCTTCATTTTTTTGACCTTAAAAGAAGGTTGTCCTTAGAAATAAGAAGAAGGGACGAGCAAAGAAGAATGGAGGGACTAAGTTGAAAATATGGAGAACTTATGAGCTTATGTTGAAACCTCATCCCAAGTATATAAGCTCTCTATTTCAGTTAGCAAGGAAACCCTCCCTTCGTTCCTTTCACTGTTCTATTCACCCAAACCGACTAAAGAGGAGCTGTGGAGCTCAGGAGGACGACCAAGGAGGGAAAGGTAGGTTTGAATCCTCCCATTTGCTTAAGTTCATGGTTAGAACTCGAATTCAAGGTCAAATTGATGGCTAGCTCACATAGCTCTACCTTTCTAGCCATCTCTTCTCGACTTTCCTTGGAAGGATCACCTTGGCCGACCTATGGAAACTCAAGGATGCCATTAAAAGCTTGGAGCTCGAAAGCCTGGAGCTCAAGGAGCAAGCTTTCGGCAGGTTTTATAACTCTAAACCTATGCTTTGTTATATACATCTCGTTTATGCTTTTAGATGATGGTTCTTCTTCTTCTCTACCTTCCTTTGCTACCTTGCAAGCAAATCCGTGAGAAATCCTTGCTGTTCTTGAGCTAGGAGATGAAGACGTTATTTCCAAAGTTAATCCACTACTTTTCACTTTACTAAACGGTCTCCACCAAGTGCTCACACGGTTTGCAAAACCGTTTGGTGAGCAAACGGTCTCAAGACCGTGTAAGAGCAAACGGTCTCAAGACCGTGTAAAGGCAAACGGTCTTCAAGACCATTTAGCCGCATTGACCGAGCATGGACCGTATACGATTTCTGTTCATAATTATGTAGGCTAATCACCCACAAAATTTGAGATGATAACTCCAAAGGAATCGTGAGATATGGCCTTTTTAATCAACAACTTTAATTGAATTTACTCCTGATTTCCAATCTGTTGAAATCGCCCTTTTTCGGAAAACGGTCTCAAGACCGTGTAAGAACGTTGACCAAGCGTTGACCGTATGAGATTACTGTTCAAAATAATGTTGATTAACAACTCACCAGATTTGATGGACTAATTCCAAACGAACTAAGAGTTGAAGGATGATTACTAGGGTAAAACCCTAATTGAAATCAGTACTGTAATCTGAATGAATAACTTAGTGTTTTTGGGTTGATTGACCCAAACGGTCTCAAGACCATTTGGGGATCAACCAAACGGTCTCAAGACCGTGTGGTGACAACCCAAGACCGTTTGGAGGTCTAGGGTTAAGGTAATTTGATCAATTGAGGGCCCAATCGCAATGGGTTATTGCATTAATCAAAAATACTGAATTGAGACTCAATCAAGGTTCAACCCCTATCACATCACATTATATTTTGATGAAATCTTGGGCAAATGGTCTCAAGACCGTGTGAAGTTCATCCACACGATCTCAAGACCGTTTGGGCCAAGTTTGGGCCCAATTGGAGCTCAATTGAAGTGTTCAACCTTGTGTTGATTCACATTGTTGAGTGTTGATGGTTGAACGTTGATGGACCTTAATTGAACCAACTTCAACCCTAATTGGATAATAATTGAGGGTCAATTGAGTGACCAATTGGTTAAGCATAACCCTAATTAACTCAATCTATAAGTGGTTACCATGGCTTTGACCATTTGGAGGCTTCAACATTGATAATCATAAACGATTGAAATCATTGAACCATGTTGGAGGTCCAAACGGTTTGAGACCAAGTGGACCAAACGGTCTCAAGACCGTTTGAGGTCACACGGTCTCAAGACCGTTTGAGACCTCACGGTCTCAAGACCTTTTGAGGTCACACGGTCTCAAGACCGTGTGAGGCCTCACGGTCTCAAGACTGTTTGGAGCCAAACGGTCTCAAGACCGTTTGGACTCAAACGATCTCAAGATCGAGAGACACCAAACAGTCTCAAACCGTGTAAGCCCTCTCGGTCTTGAAGTCAAACTTGTTACACGGTCTACACCCTCACACGGTTTGGGCAAACGACCTTGAAGGTCACACGGTCTTGGAGTCAACCCTAGCAAACGGTCAACTCATCCAAACGGTCTCAAACCGTTTGGAGGTTGAAGGTTGAAACTGTTTGAGGTTTTCAAAGGTTGATTTCACTTAATCAATTGAAGGTGTAAATGGTTCAATGATGCTCTAATCTAAACCCTAATGATAACCTAGGATATTAAGGGATTAAGTGACTAATGAATAGAACCATGATGGTGATCAAAGGGGTGAATTACCAAAATACCTTGATGGGTTCAATTGAGTAATACATTGTTCAAATCAAACCCTAATCACATGATAGTGATGTTTTGGCTTATGTTAGCCCATGAGGACTTAACCCAACCTGATTTAGAGTGGTGTTATCACCATCTACTAGTATGAGGAGAGAGAAAGTATCTTAAGAGAGAGAAAGTACCCTTTTAGGGTGGAAACTCAAGTAAAGAACCTTCAATACACATGAATATGCATGATTAGGGTATGATCCACCTATGTGAGATCATGGAAACCCTAATTATGATATATGATGAATCTTAAGCTAATCTGAGAGCATCAATGATGATGTTCCTCATACCTGATGATGTTATGAGTTCAATTCACCATGTGATGTGAATAGTAAACCCTAATTCCAGGGTAATGACATGTGATGTGAATAGTAAACCCTAATTCAAGGGTAATGATATGTGATGTGAATAGTAAACCCTAATTCAAGGGTAATGATATGTGATGTGAATAGTAAACCCTAATTCAAGGGTAATGATATGTGATGTGAATAGTAAACCCTAATTCAAGGGTAATGATATGTGATGTGAATAGTAAACCCTAATTCAAGGGTAATGACATGTGATGTGAATAGTAAACCCTAATTCAAGGGTAATGACATGTGATGTGAATAGTAAACCCTAATTCAAAGGTGATGACATGTTATATGAGTATTAAACTCTATTTGATAAGAATCAAAGAACTTAACTCTTATGACAAGAGTGGAAAGTATACTCATTGTTTTGAATTACCTTTATTAGTTGAATTAACCATGCAGGTTCTGATATGAAGGTGATCATATCCATGTATGGATGATGATACTATATTCATTAAAGGCATATTGATAGCCTTATGAATAAGTAAAGTATCTTAATGCCTTGTCAGTGTCATTCTATGATAATAATGGGCTGTGAGAGCCATAAATACCATCAAGGTCATGCTTTAGAGATGACTTGTGATGAGTATAATGAGAAATGATGATTGATGTGTGTTAGACTTGTTACATTTAGTATTCTTCTTTTATAGCTGTTATGCTACTGTTATTGTTTGAAGAACAATGTGTGATGTTAAATGAATACTGAATGTACCTAACTAATCAAGTATAATGTAGAGCCCTGATCATAGACCCATCATTGTCGGAGATCAAATGATGGTGAAACAGGTTTTCCTAAGGGAACTCCTGGATCACATACTATTGAGTATGTGGGGTATATGGATGTGTAGAACCTTACATCCTAGTGTAGGAGTTTGATGTAGATATGTAATCCATCAATCCTTCACTACAATCCCATACCGTATCAGTAGTAGGTAAACATGAAACCTCCTGATGACGAAGAAAACATAGATATCTGTATCAGTGGAGATAAACATGAAATCTCCTGATGACGAAGGGAGTACAGAACGCCACTGTAACTCTAAAATAGTGAAGGACCAGTTTACCCTGGTGAGCTATAATAGTAGAGACACAAGATGTCCTACAAGTGATCCTCTTACTGACTGAGGAAGGTGAAGGTCATGAGAATCCGGCTCTCTTAATGACCTATGTATGATACTGATGTGACTTCTTAGCGATCAGTTGGAGTATGAGTGGTATGCCTCATCTCCACAGGGCATAATATTGTTTGTAAAACATAATCAACCGCGTAGTATACCTGTTAGAGATAACTACGAGTTAGTTGATTGATGATACACTGTAATAGTGCTTATATTCTTCATGTCTCATAAATGTTGAGCTCTTGTTTATAGCTAAAACTGCTATTGAATACTTCGAAAGCTTTACTACTTAAGATATTCTTTGATGTTATAATAAAGCTTCTGGCGGAGAGTTATAACTCTCGCTGGGACAATTATGTAAAATTGTCTCACCCCATAGACTTCAACTTTTTAGGTGGACGTCGAAGACGGAGGAACCAGTCTACAGGTTACTAGTCCCAGCAGCAGCAACACCAGGAGCAGCAGTAAATCTCAGGTGGAGATTTAGTCTACCATGTGGTGTAGTTAGAGTCAGTCCTATGTGTCCTCTGTACTCTCAGGTCTTGGAGTCTTTTGTTATGAGTTCTTGAGATTTTGTATCTTGATGTATATAATTACTCAAGAAGTAATTATCATGAGATGTAAATAGTTTATCTCTTGTTATGAAAGAAGCTTTTATGGATTCAAGCTCTTATTTTGAAAAGTTTTAATTTCCCGTGATTTTTGTCATCCGTTGTTAATCGAATCGCTTCCGCTATGTTTGAATCGTGTTTATATCGTGGTTTGGAGATTAGAGCCCACAATAGTCTTCTGTGATGCATATAAGAATGTCTTAGGATGTGTGTTGATGCAGGATAAGGAGGTGATTTCTTTTGCTTCTCGACAGGTTAAGAAACACGAGGAGAATTATCCGACACACGATGTAGAGTTAGCTGTTGTGGTTCATGCCTGGAAGATCTGGAGAACATTCTAGATTTTCACAGACCATAAGAATCTGAAGTATATCTTTTCTCATTATGAATTAAATATGAGGCAATGCCGCTGGATGGAATTAATCAAGGACTATGATTGTACAATTGATTATCATCTAGGGAAAACCAATGTGGTTGCTGATATGCTAAGTAGAAAATCAACAACACCAACCCTAGATAAAGCACATCTAAACTCCTTAGTGTTCTCTAAAAGAGATATGTTTATCTCTTTGAGGAAAGACAATGTACATCTTAAAGTTTCATTGTTAGCCGAGTTGTTGGCTGAGATGCACATAAAACCAACTCTGAGACAACATATTAAGGAAGCACAACAAACTGATTCTGTGGTTTAGCAGATTAGGTCAGAATATGGTAGTGAGAAGCGGGATGGCTTCCATGATTCTGATGATCAGGTAGTCTGTTACCATGATAGGATGGTAGTACCTGATGTTGATAACTTACGAAAGTTAGTTCTAGAGGAGGCTCATTCCTCAATGTATGCCATGCATCCAGGGAGCACCAAGATGTATCATAACTTAAAAGATATGTATTAGTGGCCTAGTTTGAAGAAGGATGTTGCTGAGTTTGTTATGCGATGTCCGGTGTGTCAGTAGGTTAAAGATGAACATCAGAAGCCCACAGGAACAATGCAACCCCTGCCTATACCACAGTGGAAGTCGGATCATGTAACTATGGACTTTGTGGTTGGTTTGCCTAGAACAGCCAAAAGTCATGATTCCATTTGGGTGATAGTTGATAGGTTGACAAAGACGACACATTTCTTACCTGTCAAAACAACCTATACAGCTGAGAAGCTTGCACAAATCTACATAGATGAGATAGTGCGTTTGCACGGGGCTCCAGTTACAATAGTTTCTGATAGAGGTCCTCAGTATACGAGTCATTTTTAGGAATGACTTCATAAAGATTTGGGCACTCAGCTGAGGTTTAGTACGTCTTTTCATCCTCAGACAGATGGATAGTCTGAGAGGACAATACAAACCTTGGAGGACTTGCTTAGGGCATGTGTCCTTCAGTTTGTGGGGAGTTGGGATCTACATCTGAGCTTGATAGAGTTTGCTTATAATAACAGCTATCAGCACAATATTGAGATGGCACCATATGAGGCTTTGTATGTTAGACGTTGTAGATCTCCCCTATATTGGTATGAAACTGGTGAATACCAACTTTTGGGTCCTGAGATGGTTCAACAAACAATTGAGAAGATAAAGATCATACAACAACAGTTGAAAATAGCCCAGGATAGACAAAAATCATATGCTCACAAACGTCGTAGACCCTTAGAATTCCAAGTCGGAGATAGGTTGTACCTCAAGGTTTCACCTTGGAAAGGTATCCTAAGATTTGGAAAGAAAGGGAAGTTAGCTCCGAGATTTATGGGGCCTTATCCAATCATTGAGAGAATGGGAAAGGTAGCCTATAAGTTAGAGATACCACCTGAGTTGCATAGATTGCACCCAGTATTTCATATCTCTATGTTGAGGAAGTGTCATCCTGACACTGAGTTAGTTCTACAACATGTGGAGGTAGAACTAAATGATGACATATCTTATGTTGAAGTACCTATGTTGGTTCTTGACAGAAGAACCAAGAAGTTGAAAAAGAAAGACATTAGTCTTGTAAATGTCCTCTGGAATCACAGTGGCATTGAAGAAGCTACATGGGAACTAGAGGATGAGATGAGAAGGAAATATCCTACTCTTTTATCTTAATGTTTTGTTGATGATTTCGGGGATGAAATCATTGTAAGGGGGGATAAACTTGTAACATCCCTGACCTGGGTTATGAAGTAACCCTAGGTGTTTTGCATAATGAGAGTGATTATATGCATGCTTTTGTCTTTGAAAAGTAATTAGTGATCAAGAGTAAATTATATTACATTTTAGTCCTTTTTGAATATTGTTGAAATCAATATTTTGCCTATTTTGGACTAAAGTGCAAATTACCCAAGTTGAGGGGTCTATTTGCAAATTGTTCATGATAATATGTTACTCATGTGTTAAAGCATCATGGGAATGAAGATGATGCATAGATATGGCTTGTGATAGCCTAAATTCCAAGAAAGAGTTGATAAAGCAATGTTTGTACATGAAAACCTAGTTTTGGTGTAGTGTGCAAATTACCCAAAATCTAGGGTGCAATATGCAATTTACGACTTCAATAAGGTCCCTAATGTTTATTGGAATCATTTGGAGCAAATAAAATGAGAGGGGTGCTTCATTTGAATTAAGTTGAAGGAGAGAGAACCTTGATATTAAAATAATCAAGATTTAAGCATAATGGATATATTAATGTAAAAATAAATAAAATAATTCAAGGGCCTTCAACCAAAATTAATTTGATGGAATTTAGATGTGTGTGTGGACATCCTTGAGGTTTGCAAGGGCCGAAAATATCTTAAGGAGGTGAAATTCCACTCACCTTTTTTTTGCCTATACCGGTAAAACCAATTACATCAGTTAGCTAATCCTGAAAATAAATGAAGAAAAAGAGTCTTGTCCGAGAGATAAAGTTGTAGCAAATTTGAAGGGCACCTATTCCAGTTGGTAGGTGTAGATGGCTATTTTAGGCAGAACTTGGCTAGCATATCGGTTAGCTTGTTTTGATCCCTCTTCAGGTGCACAATGTCTTCAATATTCGCAAGCTGGAAATGCTCCCAGATCCTCATTGTAATCGTGAAGTACTGCGGTGGAGGTTCGGAGTTCCCTTTAATCCATTGGACTTCATTCCAAGAGTCTGAGATAATGATCCCAGACTATATATTATTTTGCAAAGCCATATCTGCCCCATGTAAGATCGCTTGCAGTTCTCCCTGCATGGCATCCACGCCTGCTATCATCATCGTCGAACCGTGAATCCAATCTCCAGCGGTATTCCTAGAAATCACACAAGCACATGACTGATTAACGACAGAGGAAGTTGCCACATCCACGTTGATGATAGAGGATTCCAGAGCTTCATTGGGTGACCAGGAGGTATGACAGGATGCTTATTGTATGAAGTTGGCTTCAGAATAACATTGCACTGCCAGGACACAGTGTGGAATGGCCTTGTGCTCAAAGATGAAAGAGTTCTGATGCTTCCATAGCTTCCAACATGTAACCATGAACGTTGTTCTCCAGGCACTCACATATCAAAGTGATTTGAGATTATATTCCAACCAACTTTTAACAGTAGTGCTAGTGTAGAAGTGGACAACTTCATGGGGTTGTATAATGGACCAGACCATCTTGGCTTCCTTGCAGTCACGTAGAACATGAATGCAATCCTCGACCAGTGCATCACATCGTAGGCACCTGGTGTCATCTGTCATCTTCTTTTGGGCACGGAGAGCATTTGTAAGAAGGTGATTGTGTAGCAGCAACCATAAATGGGTTTTGATGCGGTGCGGAAGAGATAGAAACCAGATGGTCTGGAAAAGTGTCTGGTCTGTATCCACCAGAGCTTGATTAATAAGCATATACACCGATCTTGCAGTGAACTTACCATGTGCCTCTGGTTTCCAAATGCGTATATTCTCCCCATAGTGTGGTCTGGGGGTCGGCATGGCAGTGATAATATTAATAGACTCAGAAGTGAACCACGAGTTAAGGAAGTCATGGTCCCAAGTTCCATCGTCCTTCACGAGGCTGGAAACCATGAGATCCAGTAGGTCTTCAGGAGTAGATAGACCGAGCTGTAAGGTTGGTGCTTTCCCATGGCCGATCCATCCATCTGTCCACACGAGGGTTTCAAGACCAGATATGGCAATGCATCTTGAATTATGCATGATAAAGGGGATGTGACTATGTATGCTTCTCCATGTATATGAACCAGTTAACTTGTACTGTCCTCTAGAGATGTACTTACCAGTCATGACTTCCACCCATGGTATCTGATGTTTCTGAATGAACTCCCATGCTAGCTTCATTATCAACGTTGCATTGAAGTTTCTGGCCCTTTTGATACCCAGTCCCCCCAGTTTTTTAGGTAAAGTGATGCGCTTGCATGCAACCAAGTTCATGTGGCCCGCATTTGAAGATCCATTCCAGATGAAGTTCCTCACATTCTGTTCAATCTTATCACAAATAGAGATCGGGAATTGGATGGATTGCATGATATAATAGGACTGGGATTGGAGCACCGACCTTGCTAGTGTTATCCTTCCTGCTAGGGACAATAGATTATTCTTCCAAGAGTTGATATGCATGTGAAATTTCTCCAAGGGAGACTGGAATAATTATTTACGCTTCCTTCTATGGATGATGGGAATACCCAAGTGTCTTCCCAGGTTACTGGTTTCTTGGACCCTCAATTTCCTGCAAATTTGGCTTCTGGAACTCTTGGGCGTGTTGTGGGAGAAGAACACAGTAGATTTTTCATAAGATAAGAATAGTCCCGAGGCGTCGCTAAATTTCCGGAGACATCGACCCATAAGCTTGGCTTGGTGTAGAGAGGCTTCTCTAAAAAGGATTATGTCATCAGCAAAGCTGACATGCGTGATCGGCACTTTGGCTTTGGAAATAATAACAGGTCTCCAATTTCCGGTAGCTACTTCTATCTCGATGAGCTGGCTGAATCATTCAAGATAGAGGACAAAAATATATGGTGAAAGGGGGTCTCCCTGTTTGACACCGTAAGAGGGGTGGAAGGAGCATGCAATCTCCCCATTCCAGAGAATAGAAGATTTTCCCGAACATATTATCTGCATAATGATATCAATGATGTTCCTAGGAATTGAGGTGCAAGTAAGAGTGTCATGGATGAAGTGCCAGCTAAGCTTATCGAACGCCTTGACAAGATCGAGTTTGAGTGCTAGGAACTTCTTAGAACTTGTTTTGGACTCCATAGTGTGAATGATCTCTTGGACTAGCATTGTATTATCTCCTATATTCCTTCCTAGAACAAAGCTTGATTGGAAGGGCGAAATCCAATCCTTCAGATATGGTTTGATCCTTGTCGCAATGACCTTGGATAAAATCTTTGTAAAAACATTATAAAGTGAAATGGGTCTAAACTGGGAGCATTGTTCCGGAGAGTTAACCTTCAGTATAAGAATAATAAGGGATTTTGTCGATGTAGGAGGAAGAGTGGAGCCTGTGAACGGCTCCTGTATGAAATGACATAGTTGTGCTTTCAGGTGTGACCAAATTTTTTGATAAAAAGCTGCATCCACTCCATCGGGTCCTGGTGCCTTGACCGGCGAAATGGAGTTGAGAGCAGACCAGATCTCATCCGCCAGAGGGGTTGCTGACATCTTCACACGCTGCTCCGGTGTCAGAGGTTTGAAGGAACCCGCGAAGATGGGACTCTATGTCCTCCTAAGCTCGCTATGATTTTCCTGGTAGACAATAGAAAAGAAGTTAAGTATAGGGAGTCTAATTTCTTGTTCGTCTTCCTACCAGACGCCCAAGTCATCCTTCAAGCAGGTGATTCTATTTCGCCATCTCTGTGCTTTTGTGAGAGAGTGGAAAAAGTGAGTGTTGTTATCATCAAGCTTAATCCACTCACACCGAGCTCACTGTTGGCTCTCAGCCTCCTCTCTTCGAAGAATGGTATCTAAGTGTGCCTGTAGAACTATGGTTTCTTGGGCCATTACATGATCGAACTGGAGAGCAAGATTCATTTGGTACCATTTGATTTTATTAGAGATCTGATCTCTTTTCCGTCTGTCAGCTTTGCGGCTTGCAGAGTCCCAGTCGGCGGCTTGGGCGAGGAAGTGAGCGTTGGCAGCCATTAGGTCCTGGTCCCTGGGCCATGACCGCATAAGAAGATCATCAAAGCCAGGTGTGGTATACCATCTCATTGATGTGCGAGTAATATTCCTCCGATTTTCCAAGGATGGTGACTCTGACGACACCAGGATAGGTGCATGATCCGAGTGATTCTTTTCTAGAACTTGGACCGAGTTACTGGAAGATTGGTCGATCCAAAGTATTTTCCCCAAAGATATATCCAAACGCTCATGGAGGAGTCCCCTCCTGAATGTGGTTCGGGCTCCACTTGCTCCCAGGTCATAGAGAAAGCAAGCTTCAGTGGCCTCGATGAAATCGTGACTGCTAGCACTGTCAAAGGTATTGCTTCCAAATTTTTCCGATGGATACATGACAACATTGAAGTCCCCTACCACCACCTAAGGAGCAGCGATGGAGGGTGCCAATGTAGCAAGTTGATTCCAGAGAAGCTTCTTCCCGCTCCTTATTGTGTTCGCATAGACAAATGTAAAAAAGTACTTATGAATTTTGTAGTGAATGAACTGTTTGTGCGACACGGTGATTTCCAGAGGGATGTCATTCCTCCATAGAATCCAGATTCCTATGGAATAGCCAACAACTTCTACTCTATGTGAATGTGCAAACCCCATCTTTTTAATGATGCTCAAAGCTCGAGCACCGCTGCACCTTGGTTCGAGGATACAAAGGACTGAAGCTTCATATTTCTTGGATAGTTCTTTAGATGCATTTTGGGTGTCCTTATCACAGACACCTTGCACGTTCCAAGTAATAATCTTCATTGACTAGGGTCTGTGAGAGTGGAGTTTCCCATCGATCTCGCCTCCTCCTCTAGATCTTGAAGAAGCGAGGTTTTGTCGCGTTTCCGGGTGGATGACTTGATACCATCTCCAGAGCTTATGATCTTCCTGTTGCGCAGATGAATCCCGATAGAGTTATAACTCGGACTACTGTAGGGATGGGGCAGGGCATCCACGCTAAAGGAGAAAGGTGTGGTGACGAATGGGTGGGTGGTGTTAGTTCTTCCCAGGATTAAAGAATCCCCTGTTGGATTTACTGCCAAGTGAGAAGGATGGGGTCGATCGGTCCTTTTTACTTGCTACGGTACGTGCTTCTGTTGCTGTAATTGAACTGGTTAGGATGAGTCAATATTTTTCTTAGTCTATTTGAAGTTCTTTTTCCTAGTACTCCAGTCAATCCCGTTAGTTACTCTTTCAGCCACATTATCAACATCTATTACCTATGTATCTCCATTTTCCTCTTCCTGATTCTCAATATTTGAGAACATGTTTGCAGATCTGGACTGGTCTTTCGTTTGAGCAGGCCTTTGTTTACGCGGGATGGGTCGAACGTGGATGTAGTCTGTGAATCCTTGCAGGGGGGCAGGAAGGGATGGTGTTGACGAGCCTGCGGCAACTGCGGCCTTCCTCGCATCATTCTCCTCTGTGATTCATTTTGAGTAGTATTTTTCAATGTGTCCAGCCCGACCGCAAAACATACATATACAAGGGATGTTCTCATCCTCTATGCGGTAATGGTTTCCCTCGATCATTACTTGTGGGGTGAGGGGTTTGGCCATATCTAGTTCGACTGCTATTCTTGCAAATCGTCCATGACGTTGTGAGATTGTGTTGAGTTTGACTTTGATCGTCTTCCCTATGTGGGGTGAGGGGTTTGGTATGCGAAGCCATGTGACTAGTTTGGGTAGGGATGATGCATTCGGCGAGAAGTCTGGCTGCCATCGTTGCACTGTCAAATACGATCCAAAAAGTGGATAAGGGCCTCCCATCAGGGCGTGCATGAAGTCGTCTTCTCGCTGGAGTTGGACGACAAAAAAGTCATTGGCTAAATCGACTAGATTGAAACCTCCAGTTGGTTTCAACATTCATTTTATCCGGTCCCAGAGAGTCACGATTACCGTATATTGCCACGGCTTTAATAGACTATCCTTGGCATCTTTCTTTAAGTCGAACGCCGGAAGGCCATTATCAGTTGATATTATGATGTCTTCAGGCTTCAGGGTGATACCGCAGTCGTCTGCGTCTATGTGGATGTATCCATGATCATCCATAGCGCCTTTCCCCACTTTGTCTCTATACAAGGACTTTGATTGCTGATTGTTAGTCGGTCCAGCGGATTGAAGGTTTGAGTTTGGGAGGTCTGGATATTGTTGTGTTTGATTCGTCTCAGCATCGACCTCCATGGCTTGGTTCAGAGGTTCTGCAATCTGTTCTCGATTCTGTGCATAGCTTGAGAAGTTCAGGTTCAGTCTGGTATTGCCCAATGATACCGTGGAGCTGCATGACAGTGGCCTTCCATCCCCGTCATCATCCAAAAGGACGCTTCCGTCCTGATCGCCGCTATCACCAGATGTCCTAGGGTTTACCATCGCCGCTCTAATATGTATGTGCCTTATTATAAGGAAAATAATTTCCACTTAAAAAGATATATTAGTATTATAAGGAATTGAGGTGCTTATTTTATTTTCCCTTAATCCATGGATAATGGAAGGAGGTTCGGTGGCTTTGAGCTGCCTTTGCATGCAATCAAACCAATGAGGAAGACGTGGCACCATTTTTGGAATTAATTGAATTTTAATAAAACATTTTCTCTTTCATCAATTTTCTTATAAAAGAGCCTTTTCCAACCAACCTAAGGATCTTTTTGATTCCTTTTCTTCCCCTTGCTTGCAAAACTGACCAAGAAGGCTAAGGACAACAGGGAGCACGTCCCCAACCTGTTGGTAAGCCTTTGATCTTCGTTCTTTATGATTTCATGGTGAAAATCATAAAATAATGTGTAATTCCTTCATTTCTTCACTCCATCTTCAACCCTAGCCGATCCTTTCACTCCAACAGCTTGAGAAACGACCTTGGGAGGTTTCTAGAGCTTCAACCACCATTCGAGCTGTGAAGCTTGGAGCTTGGGATCAGATTTGAAGGTGGGTTATATAACTTTAACCCTTCATCCTTGTCATTGAATTCGATTTCTACTTGCAATTGATTTAATTGTCATTATTGCAATAACCTTGCTTAATTGATGGAGTTTCCATGGAAATGGAAGTAGCTTTCGTGAGTCTAAGGTTGAAGATAATAACCTATTCATAAGCACACACCTTAATCAAGAACAATATAAAATGGTCTTGGACTTTTGGTCCAAACGGTTTTGCAAACCATTTGGTAAAGTTAAAATCCAAACCACATAGCATGGTTGACCGTTTGGTATAGTTGACCTTTTGGATTCCAAACTGCATGGCTTGGTTGACCGTTTGGTATGGTTGACCATTTGGGGTCTGAACTTGATCATAGGTTGGATTATGGTCCATTGGACTCAATTGAATGATCCAATGTGTGCACGATCCTTCAAGTAGTAACCCTAATCAAGTTGATTGATGAAACCCTTGATTGGTCCTTATGATCTCAAGACTTTTTGGGGCAAACGGTCTTGAGACCGTTTGAGCCCAAACGTTCTTGAGAACGTTTGGGACCAAACGGTTTCAAAACCATTTGGTGGATTGAAGGTTGATCCTTGACCCATGGATGATGATCCAATGGTTTAGATTGATGATCTCTTCAACTGAATAATCTATGGCCATTTCAATGGTGCAATTGGAAATTGATTTGATTGAGATTTGACCTAGTTAGCCCTTGCAGTTTTGGGACTGATTTTGCCCAAAAGGTCTTGAGACCGTTTGAGACCAAATAGTCTTGAAACCGTTTGGGGCCAAACGGTTTCAAAACTGTTTGGGGTCAAACAGTTTCAAAACTGTTTGGTAGCAAACGGTTTCGAAACCGTTTGGTGATGGAACTTCAAGACCGCATGGAGGTTGTTAGTGGTTCAATCATTTGGATATTGTATGCAATGATGGTTCCAATTATCCAGTGATGGTTAGTCAATAAAGGTATAAAGGTTGAAACCCTAATAGTACCTAGGGATTTGTGCCAATTAAGAAAAGAACCCTAATTGTCATGAGATCAATGGCTTGGTACACTATGTTACCCATGGTTGTATGAACTTGATTGAAGGGTTGATATAACCTAATCAAGTTGAGAGGATAATAGCATGGATTTGATACATGAGTTTTATTCATGTGGTTATTAAGGGTATGATCCTTAAATAAAAAGATCATGAAACCCTAATCATGGACCTAATCCCTAATTGACAAGGTTGTTGTCACGGAACTGGAAACCCAATCCCTTGAACCAAATGTATACCAAAGGCAAAATGCGGAAGCGTAAAGCTTAGCACACATGAACAGATAACAAGATACAAGCACCAACATAATCTCAACAATCAACAAGATATATTAAGGAACATCATTATATTACATGATTTGAATTACATATTCAAGAGTCACTTTGTATAAGTCTGCTCATGTATACTATATTTGGATCTTACAACAAGTACACCTAGCATAGCTCAACAAGCCCATCAACCTTGTAGCCATCTCTGAACCTAAAAACAACATACGAGAAATGGGTCAACACACGAGGTGTTGAGTATGGGGCTGAAAGATACACATATATATAAGTTTTGCATAATTTTGAAAAGATTTCAAGATTAAACGAACAAGAATAAACATGTTAATTGTTTAACAAATGTGAAACCATATTTTATGTCATTTCACTCCATTATACCAACAATATCAAACATGTTTAAGGCCTTTGACCATCTTTCCGTTGGAAGGGTCCGTAAGGGTGCTCAAGTGAGCCAACCCTTTTATACGATAGGGACCTCAAGGTCGTAACCAAGAGCCCTTTATCAACAATATTATAATGGAGTTCCATATATATATATATATATATATATATATATATATATATATATATATATATATATATATATATATATGTGTGTGTGTGTGTGTGTGTGTGTGTGTGTGTGTGTTCAAGTTATAAAACTGACGAGGCAAACATCGAGTAACACATAGCAATACTACATGGCAATATTTGAGAAAATAGACAAACAAGCATACAATATATGACTTTTCAAGCAAGAAAGTGGTAGTCATATAAGTAGATAAGGCCCATACTTGATTCAGAGATTCTTAAAACGTCCATTACCATCTAAATCATAAGCCAACCTGATTAACAACAAGATTACATATATGCATTAGATTCTCATCATTAACCCTATATAAATGTATTTTATGGTTTTGTCCAAGATGGGTTCCAAGTTTCTTATTGGTTCATTATATGATCTTGTACTGATCTAAAGGTCATCATGATGGTGTGGTTCAAGTCTCATGCTATTATGATGTGCCATGCACTTTCTATGATCATATTAAGGTTTAAGGCATTTACATGCATTCTAGGGTCAAAAAGACTCACAATAGAGAAACTAAGGTCTGAGATCATCAGGACATGAGATTCAGACAAGATGCAAGATTAGCTCAGCAAGATATAGATACATGAATCCTATTAGAGAAATATAGCAACTTTGATCAAGATCATACATTAAAGTCCAAGGACAAGTCACATAGTACAAAAGGGAGTAACTCTTAAGCAATAAGGGTGAGAAGGACCCTTCTACAGATCAAAAATGTACTAAAGGTTTTGATTTCATGATTAGGTAGATAGATGATCATTAAAGGTTCAAGTTTTATCACTTAGGTGCATTGAATGAACTCAACATGGACAAAGTTATCATTTTGAAGAAATTAGGGGTGTAAACATTCGATTTAGGACCTGGAACCATGCCCAATTGGTAGGTCTCGTCAATCTGATCAATTTGAGATATTGGTTCGACATTTTTGGCCAAGGTATTAGCAAGATATCATTTTTACAATGTTTACAATGAAAACTATAGTGGATATCATAGAGGGCGTTACCAGTAATTATCACAACGACCATGGCCCTTGATCATCAATCCAACGCCTCGCACCAGGCACCTCCACTAGCGTTTCCTAGCTCCTCAGGCTGTCAGCATACCACAGCCGCACTCACTGGACTCCTACAATCGCACGCCACCATTACCGAGCTGCTGAGGGATGCTCGCGGTCGCCAGGAGTCGCCTCCCAGCATGAACGCACGATCGCCGATATTCACTCACCGCCCACCCGCCTTCCGCTTCGCCTGAAACACGATTTCTCTATTCTTCATTCAGAACAGAGCACTTGCGGCTCCCATTCATGAGCATTGTCGAGTCCACCACAAGCCCTAAATAGGCTACGTCCGAGCGGCGGCGGGTCAAAGGTACCCCGACCGCCCATCCAGTCCTCGATGTTCGTCGTGATGGGGCAAGGTCAAACTAGTTGTCCTAGCCGCCTGCTGGAAAACTAGTAGGTTTGGAAGAACCAAAGTCGGGGCTAACTGGGGAAGAAAGAGGATGGAGAAGTCAAGGAAGGATGACATACTAGGGTTAGATGGGGGGCGGGTTATATACATTGAGCAAAAGCTAGGGTTAGACTCAACCCTCAAGCGCCTCCCTCGCTGTCTGATTTGGCGGCAGGGTGAACTAGAGCTTCCAACCCTACACTTATTTCCCAAAAGGGAAAGGCAGAAGGCAGCGATGGGCCGAGATTGAAGACTTTGGGCCCAAGAAGAGTTGCAACTCAACAAGGATAATTAAAACATGTATAATATGAGTCAATTTTCAAATACCCATATCTTGGGCTAGGATGGTCCAAAAGAGGTGATTTTTGTTCCACTGGATTCGCAATTGAGTCCTATACAATATGATACATATTACAAATCCAAAAGAATATGAAGATGAGTTTCAAAATTAGGTATAAGAAGGTGACATGATATAGCAAGATACTTAGTTAAAAGTACAAATTAAAGTCGCACATTGCATAATTGACCATGGTAGTTGCCAAATTGGAACATCACAACTATCCCATTATGAATTTAATATAGAAAAGAGTTAAAGACACTTGATTAGAGAGAAGGAGTACAATAGAGGAGAGAGAAAATTGAGGTTGTCACATCCTTCCCTCCTTACAAGGAATTTCGTCCTCAAAATTCATCCATGATAAAAGTTAAGCGTCAAGTCAGGATCCATCGGGTCTGGCTACTCAACCATGGTTGTCAAGACATTCTCCACAATTGGACACAGACAAAGGCTATCATCATTCATGGTGTACTCATCTCAATTATATACATATTACTTATTGTTCCATCGTAATGTGATGTCATCATGGAATTAGGGTTTACCCATCCTTTAGTATCCATATATCAGGGTTTTTGTACTAATCTTCATACACGACCAGGGTGTATTATCAAAATCTATGTTATCCTTTAGTATCCATATATTAGGGTTTTTGTACTAATCTTCATACATGACCAGGGTGTATTATCAAAATCTATGTTATCACTTCTCAAATGAATCATGTTTATGGACATAACTTCAACCAAGATTATCATCGAGTATGTATTTCATCTTTACTCTAGATTTCATGTATGGTTTTGTTTTCCCAAAATTTCCACCAACTCTAATCAATTATATTCATCTAAGTTATGACTCCCAGAGTATTGTCATATCAAGTTGATCATTTGAGTATGAGATTGGGCATGTTACCCCTGATTATTCAAGCTAAGTTTTCATGACAACATCATATTATTTTCATTATTTCAAGGCTACATCTTTTATGTATGCTTATCGTGCATATGTGAAATTTTTAATGTACGTGAGATATTTCATATATCAAGCACCATATGAGGAACAACATTATCAACAGTGACAAGATTGTTGGATTCTCTCACTTATATCTAGAAATAGCTCCACAACCGCAAGCCACTCAAGCTAAGACATATGTTTCAAACAAGACATGTTAACCACAACCTTATATGTGTAGCAAAATTTCTACCCATCTTTCAAAAAACAAGGATAACCTATAGATCCTTTATATACAACTACTAATCCGAGTATGAGGCTCATCATGAATATCACACATTGTATACCTCATATAAGGGTCTTGGGACATCTCCCTCACCTATAAATATATCAAACATCAAATTTTCAATTGCCTCTTTCTCTAGGGTTAGATGTTTTCACAGGACATCTAGGGTTCAACATTTTCAAGGAAACCGTCCACTAGGTCACTCAACTCATATACTTAGAAGTATTGTAGCTAGGGACTCATCATCAAGTATTTCATCATTCATATTATTCAACATTTCAAATATTTTGGAGTTTAGGTACTCTAACCTTTTCCCGATACGGGTCAACTCATATCAACATGTCACCCTATTCATATGTCCCATGCTAGAGGTCTTCCTTTGTAAAGAGATTGAGGCCCGTGTTGGTCTCAAACCATATATCATATCTCCACACATACAAGACTAGGTACAAGCGAGGATGTCAACCCACTAGCTATGTTTAGCACATCAACCAAGTCATATGTATCAACAAGGTGCTAGGTCTAGCTAGGGTTACATGGTACAACTCATTCCATATCGTCAAACATACTTAACCTTCCTTAAACATCGTGGGTCCTATAAAACATCAAAATCATCATCAATATCATAATCATCATCTTAGGCTTCTAGGTTACTCACATGCCTAACCTATATCATGGATCTAGAAAACTCTAGAGACTATCACTATCATCTAAACTCTCTCATCTAGACTTGATGTTACATCTCTTTCTCCTAGGTTGCAAGGAAACTCACAACCTTTTTGTGTGTGGTAACATTTTTCATATTTACATATAATAATACTTGAAATATGTTTTCTCCAATGTTTAAACAGGCGATGAAAACCACCATACTCCATTCGAATAAAACCAAAACCAAAACAAGTTACCAAACTCATTAGGCAGTCAAGTATCATGACACCTAGAGAACTAGTAAGAACATGGTGCACACTTGTGTAGACATCCTAAGCACATGTCGCGAATCATGTCTAGGGAGGTAACTTACACAAATCTACACTTAGTTCTAGAACATCTAGGTTCTAACCTAGAGGCTAAGTCAACCTAATCCACAAGGATATTTCATTAAGTTTCTAGGGTTGAGATGTAAGGTGAGTTTAGTTTGTGTTTCATGTGAGCCATGTTCGGTGTAGTTATTGTTCATGCTCTGATACCAACTGTCACGGAACCGGAAACCCAGTCCCATGAACCAAATGTATACCAAAGGCAAAATGCAAAAGCGTAAAGCTTAGCACACATGAACAGATAACAAGATACAAGCACCAACATAATCTCAACAATCAACAAGATATATTACGGAACATCATTATATTACATGGTTTGAATTACATATTCAAGAGTCATTTTGTACAAGTCTGCTCATGTATACTATATCTGGATCTTACACCAAGTACACCTAGCATAGCTAACCAAGCCCATCAACCTTCTAGCCATCTCCGAACCTAAAAACAACATACGAGAAATGGGTCAACACACGAGGTGTTGAGTATGGGGCCGAAAGATACACATATATATAATCTTTGCATAATTTTGAAAAGATTTCAAGATTAACCGAACAAGAATAAACATGTTAATTATTTAACAAATGCGAAACCATATTTTATGTCATTTCACTCCATTATACCAACAATATCAAACATGTTTAAGGCCTTTGACCATCTTCCCGTCGGAAGGGTCCATAAGGGTGCTCAAGCTGAGCCAACCCTTTTATATGATAGGGACCTCAAGGTCGTAAGCAAGAGCCCTTTATCAACAATATTATAATGGAGTTCCATATATATATGTGTTCAAGTTATAAAACTGACGAGGCAAACATCGAGTAACACATAGCAATATTACATGGCAATATTTGAGAAAATAGACAAACAAGCATACAATATATGTCTTTTCAAGCAAGAAAGTGGTAGTCATATAACTAGATAAGGCCCATACTTGATTCCGAGATTCTTAACACGTCCATTACCATCTAAATCATAAGACAACCTGATTAACAACAAGATTACATATATGCATTAGATTCTCATCATTACCCTATATAAATGTATTTTATGGTTTTGGCCAAGATGGTTTCCAAGATGCTTATTGGTTCATTATATGATCTTGTACTGATCTAAAGGTCATCATGATGGTGTGGTTCAAGTCTCATGCCATTATGATGTGCCATGCACTTTCTATGATCATATTAAGGTTTAAGGCATTTACATGCATTCTAGGGTCAAAAGACTCAAAATAGAGAAACTAAGGTCTCATATCATCAGGACATGAGATTCAGAAAAGATGCAAGATTAGCTCAGCAAGATATAGATACATGAATCGTATTTGAGAAATATAGCAACTTTGATCAAGATCATACATTAAAGTCCAAGGACATGTCACATAGTGCAAAAGGAAGTAACTCTTAAGCAATAAGGGTGATAAGGACCCTCCTACAGATCAAATATGTACTAAAGGTTTTGATTTCATGATTAGGCAGATAGATGATCATTAAAGGTTCAAGTTTTATCACTTAGGTGCATTGAATGAACTCAACATGGACAAAGTTATCATTTTCAAGAAATTAGGGGTGTAAACATTAGATTCAGTACCTGGAACCATTCCCAATTGGTAGGTCTCGTCTTGCTGATAAATTTGATATATTGGTTCGACATTTTTGGCCAAGGGATTAGTAAGATATCATTTTTACAATGTTTATAATGAAAACTATAGTGGATATCATAGAGGGTGTTACCAGTAATTATCACAACGACCATGGCCCTTGATCATCAATCCAACGCCTTGTACCAGGCACCTCCACCAACGTTTCCTGGCTGCTCAGGCCCTCAGCATACCCTAGCAGCACTCACTGGACTCCTACAATCGCAAGCCACCATTACCGAGCTGCTGAGGGACGCTCACGGTCGCCAGGAGCCGCCTCCCACCATGAACGCACGATCGTCGATCTTCACTCACCGCCCACCCGCCTTCCGCTGTGCCCGAAACATGATTGCTTTGTTCTACATTCAGAACAGAGCATCTGTGACTCCTATTCATGAGCATCGTCGAGTCCACCACTAGCCCTGAATAGGCTGTGTCTGAGCGACGGCGGGTCAATGGTACCCTGGCCGCCCATCCAGACCTCGATGTTCGTCGTGATGGGGCAAGGTCAAACTGGTTGTCCTAGCCGCCTACTAGAAAACTAGCAAGTTTGGAAGAACCAAAGTTGGGGCTAACTGGGGAAGAAAGAGGATGGAGAAGTCAAGGAAGGATGACGGACTAGGGTTAGATGGGGGGCGGGTTATATACATTGAGCAAAAGCTAGGGTTAGACTCAACCCTCAAGCGCCTCCCTCGTTGTCTGATTTGGCAGCAGGGTGAACCAGAGCTTCCAACCCTACACTTCTTTCCCAAAAGGGAAAGGCAGAAGGCATCCATGGGCCGAGATTGAACACTTTGGGCCCAAGAAGAGTTGCAACTCAACAAGGATAATTAAAACATGTATAATACGAGTCAATTTTCAAATACCCATATCTTGGGCTAGGATGGTCCAAAAGAGGTGATTTTTTTTCTGCTGGATTCGCAATTGAGTCCTCTACAATATGATACATATTACAAAGCCAAAAGATTATGATGATGAGTTTCAAAATTAGATACAAGAAGGTGACATGATATAGCAAGATACTTAGTTAAAAGTACAAATTAAAGTCGGACATTGCATAATTGACCATGGTAGTTGCGAAATTGGAACATCAAAACTATCCCATTATGAATTTAATATAGAAAATAGTAAAATACACTTGATTAGAGAGGAGGAGTACAATAGAGGAGAGAGAAAATTGAGTTTGTCATAGTTGTTGATCCTTAACCCTAATCCAGGGTAATTATAATTAAAAACCCTAATCCATGGTATGGTTGTAACCCTAATTTGGGGTGATGATGTGAATAGACCTAATCAAGAGTAATGTGATCCAAAACCCTAATTATGGGAATGGACCATGAAACCCTAATTGGGATGAATATTAAATCCTAATAGTGAAATTATTAAATTTAAATCCTTTTATAGGATGAATTTGATGTGAAACCCTAACTAAGGATGGTTTAATGAGAAACCCTGATGTTGGATGTGTTGTAAAGCCCAAACCCAGGGTAATGCTATATATTGCCTAATGAACCCTAATGTTGGGCAATATGGTGATAAACCTTATATTTAATGTGATAAGGGGATGACTATCCTTAAATGACATGAAATGGGCAACCCTAACCCTGGTAAGGGAATAGTGGTGTTACCCATGACTAGTGAATTCATATTTGTTGAACATGATTTTGCTATGCAATTAATAACACTATATCATCTGTGCTAACCATGCAGGTATCTTGAAATGATGATCATGGTCTGGAATGAGCTATGGTGTTTAATTCATTATTGTGATTGTATCTTGAGTGCCTTAATATACCTTGCTGCCTGGTAAGAGGTAAAAAGAGAGTTAATGAGCCTCAAGTACCATGTGTGGTGCTTGTAATAGCAAGTATCATGTTTGCCTTAGTCAATTGGCCTAAAGGTGATGGTTACCTGCAAAAGTGGTAACAATGCTTAATGATGAATCAAGGGTTTAATTACCTAGGGCCATATGATTATGGTGATGAAATTGAGAAAGGATTGAGTTCCCAATATATTTTAAGACTATTAAGTAATTGATGAAATTAGTACATGTTTCCTTATAGCATTGATATAATAAGTTATGTTTGAGAACTTTCCTAATGCTAAATGAATATGAAAATGTACTTAATTAATGAAGTGAAATCTATTCATGTAGTTCTCTGACCATAGATCCATCATCGTCATCAACTGGTGATGGTGAAATAGGTTTTATATAGAATTCCTAGAATTCACATATTTTGAATATGTGGGGGTAAATGGGTAAAAATATCCTTACATCCAGGTGAAGAGATTGAGAGAGAGTAAACATTAAACTCCTCAATACTTCATGTGTCAGGGTAGATGTACCATAAATATGCTGATGGTTGGGATGGTTGTATCATTAATCTCCCAATGTTATTTATGTCGGATCGATAGAGATAAACATTAATGCTCTCGATTGCTGATTACATTGCAGTTGACGCTGTAACTCTAAAGAGAAATTCCAGTATACCCTGGAAAGCTATTTGAGAAGTCGACACAGTCCTGCTTGTAGTCATGTGCTGACCAGGATGTGGGAGGTCATGGGAATCCGGCTCTTCCATTGACCTATTTATGGTACCAATTTCAATTCTAGAAATGGTTGGTTGGAGTATGAGCGGTATACCTCATCTCTTCAGAGCTTATATCTGTTTGTAAAATATAATCAGTCGCGTAGCATATTTGCATAAAATTAAAATATGAGAAACACAGATTGATGATATGCTTCTTAGTATACCCTTGATACAGGAATGTACCTATGTTCCTTTAATTCATATTGAATATAAGACATTCTGCTTAATCAAGTTATAGATGTAATATTGCATAAGAATGTTGCTCTAGTCTGCATAGATGTGATTCATCTGCTACTGATTTATATTATCCCATTGTTTGGTTTATTTCTATTAAACTGCAATGACAATGTTTTGGCGGAGAGTTATATCTCCCGTTCGGGCAATTTTTATAATTGTCTCACCCCCGTGGGTTTCAATTTTTTAGGTAGACGCAGACACCAAGGCAGGAACTCTTCTGCAGGGGAAGAGCAGTAGCAATTACAAGGACAACAATGATCCAATAGGTGGAGACATTGGTTGTCTGGTCTTGTATAGATAGTCCTATAGTCATCTTTGTACTCTCGGGTCCTAGGAGTTAGTGTTTTGTTATTTGGATATGAGTTTTTGTGCATGTATGCCTCGAGGTGCAATGATGCATGTAATGTATATATGAACCAGGATGTAATGTTTTACTTTGGTTCTGAATGAAAGAGTTTCCCTATGAATGGATCTCTTTATAAATGGCTTTAATTTTTAGTGATTTTCGGTAATCTGCTGTGAGTAATCGCTTCCTCATTAGTTAATCTAGTTTTATGAGTTGTATGCCACATGTACCGCATGTAATCTTTCTTTTTAGGTTGTGGTTTTGCTCTTGAAGATCCAAGATAGTGAGAGTTGTGTGGCAAGCTGATGTACAGGTAGACATGTTGTCTTAAGATCATGTAGTTTAGTAGTAGTACATGTATATGTATAAGTTTGATGTTCAATATGTAATATCAAATGTTGTAATAATTCATGTTGTAATTATATGTTGAATGGTGAACATGTGTGTATGGTTTTATTATTGTTCATGTACATGTGCTACTGATTGTTTTGTTCTGACTCCCCTGATTTTCTTCTTCTTAGCCTAGTGTGGGATGTTTAAATTGGGATTCTCGCTGAGGTGAGGGTTTCAATTTGGATGTCTCACATCAGATTAAGTTTTAGAAAATCTGGGAATGTCACAGGTTGTATCAGAGCATGAACAATAGCAAAGCCTAGAATGTGCTCATTATGCAACTCAAAACTAAAGAACCTTGAACATAATAATCTTTTAGGGTTAGATTAGTCGTCTTTTAGAGACTAGATTTGACCTAGCCTGTAGGTTAGAACCTAGATGTTCGAGAACTAGGTCTAGACTGGTGCTTGTTGAGTAGCAAGTCTTTAGATATCGCTCTTTTCTTGTAGTGCAGTGGTATGGGACGTTGCACTATTTGGAAATGATGTGCATCAAGGGAAGAGAAACCCTAGACATATGGCGCTCGTTGTCTAGAGTAGTATGCTAGTCTACACCATGTTCTCACCCTTTTCATTAGTTTTCATGACACTAGACTCTCTACTACGTGTGGGACACTCATTTCCTAGATTTGGTTTTTGATTCCAATCGGATCGAACCTTGTTAGTTTTCTCTGACGCTTGTTTTATCGGAGAAAAACTATATAATATTTTATTATATATAAGTATTACAAAAATGTGTCCCCATACAAGTACGAGTAGGAGGTGGTCATGTATCCTAAGTAAAAGTGGATGACATCAGTCTAGAAGAGAGAGTAGTTCTAGATTAGATGTCTAGAGCCTTGTTGGAATATATGATAGATGGAATAGATGAAATAAGCTTTGATGTAAGTCTTATATAGAAGACATAAGATGTTTATGATGATATATGTTTGTCTTTGAGGACCCAAGTTCAATTTGAGGATGAAAGATGAGTTTTGATGATGCAAGTAACTAGGATTTTATGTGATAAGTTATGTTAAGTTAAGAGAAGATGTGAGTCAGCATGGGCCTCAAGCTCTTTAAAAAGGAGGACCTCTAGTATTGGGACCAGTTTCGGGGTTAACTCCATAGAGAGTGACACCCATTGGGAGAAGGTTAGAGAACATAAACTCCCAGATATGAGAATTATGAGATATGTGATATGTCCTAAAATAGACTACTCCTGAGTGATTGAGTTGAGTCACTTTATGCATGATTCCTATAGCTTTGTGGAACCCTAGATGTCCTTGGGAGGACCAAACCCTAGAGATAGAGAGAGGATCGATATATATGTGCATGTAGAAATGAATATAAGTGCCTACCATGTGGGTGAGGGAGAGAGCCCAAGACCCTGGAGGAGGTAGCTATGTTAGTTTCTGTAAAGCCTCATGCTCAGGTTGGTGGTTTCCCACATAGGAATCTAGTGGTGTATATAAGAGACTTTTGGGTAAGCATGTTTCATGGGTAGAAGACCTATGCTGAGAACATCATGTCATGTCTTGGGTTTGTGCTTGTGTGGCTCGACCTTGTAAGGCTTTCACTAGTGCCAATGAGGTAATCTGAGAACCCTAGGATAATAAAGGGAAGATAAAGTTGTGTTATGAGATACTCATAGAGTTGAGTTAGCTCAGAGATACTGAGCATGGCACTATCATCTCATGATATGGGTTAGGAGAACCTCAGTTGGACTAGATGAAGTTTTGATACATGTTTGCCAAGCCACTTTGTGTAAGTTTGTTTAGTACAACCATGATATAATATATGCAAGGATGTGATCTAATCTCAAGACGTGATATATAGACATGATATGATGAAAACCTAGAGATGGTTTAATTGATAACAATGCATAAATGGTTAACCATATACATGAATAAAGATGATAATGTAATATGGTTGGTTAATCTTGTGATGAAATCACTAGTGAATGTTGAAATGAATTATGAGTAATGAAATAAGACTATATGAATGAAACATGTTACATGCGGTGTTAATGTTAGTGCTTAATAAAAATGAAAAATATATGTTGACAGTTAGCACAACATAATCATTATGACACATTGAGGTATGAGTTAATCTTAGTTAACTCATTTAGAATATGGTAATATGATGTGGGAATCCTAATGCATGGGTTAAGATAAGGATGCAATCCTAACATATGAGATATGTAATGACATAACCAGAGTTTCTAAACCCTTGTTTCTATCCTTATGAAGGGGTGATTCACCTTAGATGTTTTAAAACCTCCTAATAGTGGTTTGGATATGATTATGGAGCTCTTGTTTGTATATATGTTGCACAAAGAGTGATGTCCTACGTGTGGATGAAGATCTTTTGGTATTTCCTTGAAGTAAGAGGATGGCTTAATTTTGAGGACAAAATTTCTTTTAATATGTATATGATGTGATGGAGTTGGTTTTTGATTTAATTTCGAGGATGAAATGTCTCTTAAGGTGTGTAGGATGTGATGGAGTGGACTTTTGGAATCCTTAAATGTCCAATGATATAAGTTAATTCATGTGTTTAATTTATTTTAAGAGTCCAAGTGCTTTGATAAACTATGGGTGTTAATTGGGTTTTGACATCATGATTATGATTCATTAGGTATTTAGTTGATTGATCAAACATATGATTCTTGGCACCAAAATTTAATGGAAAATAATTATCATGATGATAAAGATATGTTTACATTTTCAACATGTTATGATATTCCTAGAAGAAGATATTGTGTTTTGAAATCGGTGAAATGATGTATGTGTTGGTAACTTTAGAAATAGGCCTATTAATAATTTTAGACCAAGTTGTTGATATGTGCAGTGTTACGCTACCCCTTGTTAATATATATGGATTGGCGCCCCTTTGAGGAGCCACAGATTGGCCTTGAGAAGAGTTAATCCCAACCCCAGATGTGGATCGCATGGCTGGGATTCACCTCCTACCTCATATCCTGCTATAGATCATGGAGGTAGCAGTGCCGACGACCCAACTCATGATCCCACATCTTGGTCATGGCTCAGTGAAGTAAAGGAAGTGGGTAGTTTCTCCCTTGTATTGGTAAGACCACGTCAGCATCTCATGTAGGGAAGTTGGAGAAGATCCACCCACCCATCTATACTGCTTCTCCACCACAAAGAGCAGGCAGTGATTTGAGGTAGAGAAAAGAGTTGGAGTGAATGTCGAGGAAGATAAGGAAGGATATTGGAACAGACATGGTACCACTACTTCTTCTCACCCAAGTATCAGGAGCTTTTGGCTCTGTGCAGTAAGATGCTCAACACCAGGAGGCAGCATCGAAGAACGACTTGAAAGCCTCACAACGGTGAATGTAGATAGAGCAGCACCTAGTCTATGCCACAAGAGAGCCCAGTCAGCGACAGTTCTGTTTGAAAGAAGAAGACCAAAGTTGGACGACCAGGAGGAAAATCTAGCAGCCGAGTAGCGGCCAAGATCATGTGAGAGCCACGAGGAAGAGGCTCTAGTGGCTATCCAGAGAGACCGGAGGTGCAAAGGTGATAGGTTATGGAAGAACCTGGCGAGGCAGGTTCCGGAAGCCACCAATCCTAGTAGTGCGGTGGAGGATTCGTAGAGGCACAAATGGTGTTCGAAGATACAACAAGGAGGGGGGATTTAGATCCCTCATGGGTTCCCTACAACACAATGGTGATCGACAGAGAAGCAGGCGGTGGCGGTCTTATGTACGGGAGAACTGATGAGTAGTACCAAGCGACGACCAAGTCCTCACCATAAATCTGGCTCACGGCGACGATGTTGTGAGGCAGAGCGAGTGTTGTGCCTAAGAAAGAATACAGGCAGTGGGTAGAGAACTGAGCCCCGTCGAAGTCTTGCACATAATGGTAGATGGCGTGACTCATAGACATGAAGAAAGTAAGAGAGGAGGCCGACTCGGTTCAGGCCTCAGACCAGGTGGCTCATCTTGGTTCACAGAGAAACCAAGGATGAACCCGGTCCAAACCTAAACCCGCCGAACCAACCTAGGACTGGCCTGAAACAAACAAAGGAGTTGTGCCAGCCCTAGAGATGTGGCGTCCCACGATTGGTTGATAAAGGTAAAATCTTTAGAAATATATACATCTTTGATAATTCATGGAAATTAGCACGCTTATCAGAAAAATACAAGTAAAGTACCAAAATTCTTAGAAAAATTTGTAGAACAATATGGAAGCATAATATTAGCCTTTTAATGCTTTAATCTCAATGATATCATGTAAGATGTGTAATGCTTGTTTAATGGATAATAAATATCAAATAGTGACCTAAAATTATGAGAATGCATCAGTAATGCTGAAATGTGTTTTAGAATCCATGTAACATCAGATATGATCATGTTATGACACATAATCATGTATTTTGCTTAGAATGTCTATCTAGGGCTTATAAACCTAAATAAAATACAATTAATACATTGATGATCAATAAATGATGAAATTTACAGAGTAAGGTCATATAAGTATATGGAACCTCAGATTTAATTATGAAATCACGATGATGTACAAAACTCACATTATATGAAGAGCACCGTTAATACATGTGATGTAACCCTAATATGGTTAATGGAAGTGACATAATGTTAAATATGTTCACATAATAATGTGACACATGAGTATATCCAGTTGATGAACTATAATCTGGAAAATGACATCAGTAAGATAATTCTAAGACAAGAATGCAAGTGATAATGAAAATATCCTAATGAGATAAAGTAAACCCTAATATGAACATGATTAAGGTTAAGATGACATGTTAGATGATGAGAACTAGATGGTGATATGTAATCTTGTCTTAATCAGGTTTGACCAAGGATATAGATGACATGGCGAATATGTGATTAGGATATCTCTTTGGAAGGTATGCCAATACCTCTTACTTGGCTTATTATACAATATGCTTGCATTATATGCGTAGTAAATTACTTGGCATATGATATTGGATGAAATGATTGTTCTTGTATGCTATGTTGCTTGAGTTTTTCATACTTATGGCTATGAAGACATGAAACATAAGATATTTGATCCATTATATGACAACACTAAATCTCTTTGGTAGAATAGTGCATGGATGAAAGTACTAAATCTCCTTGGCAGAATAATACATGTAAGCACTAAATCTCTTTGGTAGAATAGTGCATTATGAAAGTACTAAATCTCTTTGGAAGAATAGTACATGTGAGCACTTAATCTCTTTGGTAGAATAGTGCATGTGGTTTATCAACTTTACATATAATGGAAAGTCATGCTAAAACATGTGTTTTCTTATATTAATAAACATGTTTATTCGAGTATATGCCTTTTTTTTATTTCTTTTGTTACTGCCAAGTATTAGTTTTATCTTATTTCCAAGATATGATGAGAGGTATATAAAATACACGTAGGCATACTTAGTACAATATTCTTGAATATTGTGCTAACGTATACCGCATGTAATCTTTTGTTTAGGTTGTGGTTTTGCTCTTGAAGATCCAGGATAGTGAGATTTGTGTGGCGAGCTGATGTACAGGTAGACCTATTGTCTTAAGATCATGTAGTTTAGTAGTAGTACATTTATATGTATAAGTTTGTTGTTCAATATGTAATATCAAATGTTGTAATAATTCATTTTGTAATTATATGTTGAATGGTGAACATGTGTGTATGGTTTTATTATTGTTCATGTACATGTGCTACTGATTGTTTCTTTTTGACTCCCATGATTTTCTTCTTCTTAGCATAGTGTGGGATGTTTAAATTGGGATTCTTGCTGAGGTGAGGGTTTCAATTTGTACGTCTCACATCAGAGTAAGTTTTAGAAAATCTGGGAACGTCACAGTATACTTGTGAGAAAATATGAAATCCTAGTTGGGTACCCGATTTGAGTAAGTTAAAGAAAGTATTCCTTGCCCGATATGATCATGAAATATACCCCTGGCACATGATATGTTAAAGCACACATTTGGTGCATGATATGAATAAACAAGTAAACCCTTATGCATGATGTAAGGCATGGATTCTAAGTGTAATCCGATATGGTTGACACACCTCAACCCAATATGAAACTCAAGATGGGGTTAACCCGATATGGGGATAATGGATAGATCATACACGATATGAGTCATGCCCTTTGCACGATATGGAAGACACCCATTTACTCTTATACACAATTCAAATCTAAAACTACATCTCTTGCACAATAAGAGATAGTGAACACTCTAAATGATATAGAGTTGGATAATTCCTGAGCGATGGGTAAGCCAATATAAGTTATGAGTGATACCACATGAACGATGTGAATGATACCCCTTGAAGGATAGGGAAAGTACCTAGTCCTACCTTGTGAATGATATGAGGTTCAACTCATACTTCATGCATGATATGGCATAATTTACCTAAGTTGGTGGGAAACCCTAGATGAGGGATTGAACCTGATACACCCTACCATTTGTGTGATGGTTTGTGGTATGAGAATATAATAAGACACCTAGCTAGTCAGGTAACTATATGACAAGGTTGATCCTTGAAAGAATGAAAGAATTATGAGTCTAAGGGTCTACCTAACATGGTAACCTAATATGTCACCTGATATGTAACCCGATATATAACTTGATATGCTGCCCGATATGGATACCTGATATGATAATCCTAAAGGGAAACTGAGATGATATCTTGTATATATACCTCTCAAATGATATATGAGGATGCACATGTTCTATGCCCGATATGGTGCATACCTTCTGCATTATATGACACCAAGCGCATACCTTATACCTGATATGGGGTCAAGCACCTAGCTCATACCCGATACAAAGCTAATTTGAAATGATAAGATCTAAGTGATAGTCCATCTGATATGCGTACATGATATGTTAATTAGGGGATAAACCCTGAAACATGACATATGTTGAATGTGGTGTTACACAAAAGATGATGATGATGGACTAATATTCCTCAAGAGGAGGATTGAACCAAAAGTATGATGTAATCAATATCCTAGTGAAGATGAGAGAGAAACTCATACTTTGTGTTGATAATCATTTAATGATAAATGATGAAAATAGATAAATATTATTGCATACTTATGATATCAATATATGCTCCTAGATATGTGGAATTAGGGTTTGCACTCATAATATGAATTTGAAACTCTATTCAGCTATAAAGGGAAACCCTAACCCTAATAATGGGAAGGTTGTATTTCTATTATTGGAAAAGCCTTGTGAGGCATGTTAAATACTTATATGATAAGTATAATTTTTAATGGCCTTGTGATCCATGTGTATAGTTGTTTCCTAGTGAGAGGTGATAAGATGTTTAATGTCCTTGTGAGCCAGGTGTATACTTTTTTCCTAGTGAGAGGTGATAAGATATTTAATGACCTTGTGAGCCATGTGTATAGTTGTTGGCTAGTGAGAGGTGACAAGATGTTTAATGGCCTTGTGAGCCATGTGTATAGTTGTTTCCTAGTGAGAGGTGACAAGATGTTTAATGGGCCTTGTGAGCCATGTGTATAGTTGTTGCCTAAAGAGAGGTGACAAGATACTTAATCAAACCATGTGAACTATGTGAAATACTTGTAGAAAAAGTAAAATGAATACCTTGGTCTGAGGACCTAAAGGTAATAGTTACCTGTTACAGAGGTAACAATGCTATGTGATGATCGAGGGGTTTGAATACCCAGATCCAGTAATCATGATGATAATTATATGAAGGGATGAGGATCCCCAGTAATGTGATAATGGGCTGAGATCCCAAGTACCAAGTATCTAAATGTGTTTTAAAGACTTGAATAGATGAATTACGCCATTCTTTGTAGAAAATTTTGTGATTAATAATGATGACTTGTTTGATGCTAAAAGAATGTTGTAATACATGTAATACATCATTAGGAACTATAAAACATTGCCTTCACCATAGATCCATCAGCGTCAGAACTTGTTGAATGGTAAAATGGGTTTCTCACGGCATAACCCAGAATGCATATTTTTTAATATGTGGGGGCATGGAGCCTAAGTGTCCATGACATAGTAATTTCATAAGAATGTCTCAATAGAGCACAGTGAACTGACCCGTGGCTCAGAGCATGGTGCCTATGTGACCATGGCTCAGAGTATGGTGCCTTAGTGACCATAACTCAATAAGTGGGGACAGTTGTTGTAGATGTTCCCCTAAAAGAGCATAGTTGACGTTGTATCTCTAAGCGAGGATGCCTACGTACCCTGGAAAAACTATATTGCAGTTGACACGAGATGTCCTGCTAAGCCTAAGTGGTCTCATACTGACCGAGATAGGGGAGGTCATGGCAACTAGCTCTTCCATTGACCTTGTATGGTACCAACTTGTGAGAAGTTTGTGATTGGTTGGAGATGAACGGGGTATGCTTCATTTCCTCAGGGCATAAGTGTGATTGTAAAATATGTTCAGCTGTGTAGCATATTTTCTTAAGGATCAATTACAGAAAACATTGTTTGATACATAATTCAGTTATACATCTTAGTTGATAGATGTTATTTATGTTCCTTTACATTCGTTGCAAAGCAGATAGATGATTTATAACTCTACCATGGGTAGATGAAATGTTCTTCTTAAGAAAGGAGATTATCTTATTCTATTCATACAATGATTAATCCTACCAAATAATATAAAAGGAACCCCTGCCTAGTTTTTATAATGTTTATCTGCAATAATAATATGATCGACAGAGAGTTATATCTCTTGCTAGGATAATTGTTTCATCCCGTGGGATCAGCAATGTTTAGGTGGATGTGCACGAGGCGGTGGAGACCTTTCTGTGGAAGAGGAACAATAGTTGAGGCTGCAGTGATAGCTCAGGTTGAGTGTACTGTCTGACGTATCTTGTAGATAGAAGTCCTATGTGTCATCTCTGTACTCTCAGGTCCTTGGAGTCGGTTCGTAATGATTTCATGAACAATCTGAGGTTTTGGCTTGTAAGCCTTGAGGTTTAATGTTGATACAACACATGTGTTGATATAATAATTGTTATATGTTGTCCTCAAGATGAGATGAAACAATGTTGTATAATATACATTATGATATGTATGAGTATTGGATCGTTTAGTAAAAGTTTTCTGGATGAGGATTTTCTTGCTAAATGGTTTTAAATTTTAGTGATTTTTGTTAAATTGATGTTTATGGTAATTCCGCATAATTAGTAATGATTTAGTTGTCGATTTGATGATGGTCGTTACAAGTTTGGTATCAGAGCTTATGGTTCGTTGAGTCTATAGAGACATAGGACTAAGGTGTTGAGTCTGTTCTAGTGTCCTTCAGTATATCCTATAATGACTTTTGCTTATGCAGAAAGGGTGATGTTTAAAAATGACTAGAAAACATGAGGAATACGTTGCTAAGAGCAATGTTATTGCACCAGGAGAAGGTGCAAAGGATCAGGAAAGATAAGAATGATTTCCTGTGGATCCCCAAGATGATACAACTATGTTAAGGAACCCTTCTTTTGATACCACTACTGAGCAGGTTAGGACGACAATAATGTGTATAGTGGATAGGGTATTAGAAACACAACCTAGATTAGCATCCCCTAATGATGAAGTTATGGGATCTGATAGAGTTTCAGATCAACATAGTTATGTTGGGGCAGTTGAAAGAATTAGGTTGCAACCTAAAACCAGGGTTTGCTACAGGTGTAGACAACCATGACATATAATAAAAGACTGTCCAGAAGAGGATAATGAGTTAGGAATTAAGAAAAGACCTATCTAGACTCGGGAATAGAAGCCTAGTAATTCCAAAAAAGGAAAGTTTTTGGTACCACCAGTGCAACCAATGTCTAATGCACCAAGGCAGTGGTTACCCAGAAAGGGTAAAGGACCTGATGTTCCACCAGTTAGGACTTTTGATTTGGTCTCTACATCAGTTATAAGGTTGGGGAATGCTTATAAGATGTGTTATGAGTGTATGCAGATTGGGCATATTAGATCCTCTTGTCCAAAAAGGAAGGAGGAAATGACCCAACCATCGAGGCAAAGTCAATAAGGCTCTCAAAGGCAATGGTTTAGCAGTGGTACCCGAGGACATAGATAGACGTCCCGAGTAGGTTCATCAGCATCAAACAATAGAGCACGACGTTGGAATCAAGCAACGATAAGATTCTATGAAAAAAATCAACCTGAGGTAGTAAATAATTCAGCAGTTAAGACAAGTTAGATGAACTAGTGTCATTGTGATATGTCATTTCATGATTCTATATGTTAAAAATAAGAAAGTAGTTATTATTGAGCTTCCTTTGACTAGTCCTATGAGGAGGCAAGGAAGATGAGGACTTACATTTTGTTCTGTAATCTTTTAAATGCTTTACAATTTCTTCGATCTGTGTAAAAAAGGATAAGGTATACATGTGATGCCTAAAGAAAATCTAGGGATGCTAAGTCCTATGTTCTTGATGGTATAAAAAGTAAGGAATGTGATAGTAAACAAGGTTCATACTACCTAATATAATTACTTGTATACCCTGGCCAGGTAGTCAACTATTGAATATAAGGTGAGTATGGAACTCTTAGATTGCTATCTTTCTGAATTACTCTGATCAAGTACTCATTCTGAGACAATCTAGTGAGTATAATGAAACTAGAAATATGGTATGGACATTTGTATCACATCCCAAGTGCAATATAGTAGAATCTGAGATGATCTCAGATGAGTCTGTGTGTATGAGGAAATAAAGAGTATAATCCTAATGATATGAGAGTGGGAATAAGGGAAATGATCCTTGTTTGATAAAGTCTATGTGCATAAGTAAAGAACTTTTCCCATAATGTGGAAATGGGGAATGTGATAAAACCATGAAATATCCATTAACATGATAGGCAATAACAAATAAAGGGAAGATGATATGTAATTGTCCATATAATTCCTATTAAGATGGCTACGAACTTAAGATAAGACAAGTGTAAATGACTCATGAATAGTGAAAGTTCATGTAATAATCATAGGAGATGATGAGGTCTCCTCTTTGATGAACAACCCTGGGTAATGATGGGATAATGAAAGGAATAAGTTTCTTTATGTTCTTTCCTTTCTGGGACATGGCAATTAAGTGAGCCTGAGGACACTTGATGTGCATGAGTTAGAAATGATCTGTCGATGGATACTTAGAAAAGTATCAGTTTATCAGGGAATTTGGTTCCAAGATAAAGATAGGTGTTATGCATTATGTCCCAAGATATAAGAAAGATCATTTTGTGTTTGACTCAGGTATTAACAATTGAGAAATGTATAGGACAAAGATATGATGTGTTTTCGACACATGTGAAGGATATCAAGGTAAGAAATTCTAGTATCCAAGATGTGCCTGAAGGTATGGGAGAGTGAGAATATGACTCCTAATAAGATGAATAATGTTTGGTTACCTAGAGGGGACAAATTTGAGATAACTCTAGTAGGAAAATCATATGTTAGGGGTTTATGTTTTGCATAAACATAACCTTGATAAAGATGTATTATTTGAAGAAATAATTGCAAAATTGTTTTGAGAAGAAAATTTTCAAGCTAAGGATAATTCCTTAATGTGTCCCTATCTAGATCTGTTGAAGCATATTACTCATAACATTTACAGATATCTTTGAGAACAATTCTTATTTAATAAGTAGCCTCTCCTTATGACAAGGGAATGTACAACTAACAAGAAAATTGGTACAAGTCGTAAGAAAGTTTTGTGTTGTGTCAAACGGATTAGAATGGCACTGAAAATATATGATAAGACTTGTAAAGTCCCAAGTGGGTTACAAAACATAACCATAATCTCTCCATGAAAGTGAAATTCTAAAACTAAGTGGGGTTTGACACCTGAATCATTTAAAGTATGAATAATACTTCTTTGATATAGAAGGTGTTACTTGACACAATATATATATTGCAAGTCAATAATGAAAAGGTAGTTGAATATGTCTTGTACGATAGATTCAAATGATAACCAGAGTGGAAGGACTTTGTACTGGTCAAAGTTCTATAGCATCTCCATGACAACAAGATGTTATGTGGAGATTTCATGACATGAGGCATGAAAGACAATTGTTTTCCTTCATCTAGGATTTTAGGGACGAAATCCTTGTTAGGGGTTTATAATTGTAACACCCCTGACCTGGGTTATGGCTTAACCGTAAAAGTGTTTCTTAAGTAAGATATTTACAAACCGATTCTAATCTTTTGAAAAGTAATTAAGGCTTATTGTGAAGTTGTTTTCAAAGTTTGAGTTTAATTGCAAACTAATTGTGCATTATATGAAAGTCTGAGTGAAAAGTACAGTTTACCCAAGATAAGGGGTTACATTGCAAAATGTCACATGTGGAATGTGTTCTAAGTGTTTTGGTATCATAAGAAAGAGAGTGATGCTAAGTGGTGGCTTTTGGAAAGCCTAAATACCAACTTACAACTCGTTTCAACAATGTTAGTAGCTTGTACATAAATTTTGGTACAATTTGTAATTTATCGAATATGTGGGGTTAAAATGTAAATTGCCACCTCTAGAGTGTCCCTAATCCATATATGTATCTTTTAGAGGAAGGATAAAGAAAGAGAAACTACTTTTGAATCACCTTTGAGTGGTGATACTCTTGGTAATGAAGGACCAAGAATGAGTTGAAGGAAAGAGCCTTATATGTGTTGTATCGAGTTGTAGGCTTGATATAAGGAGCTCTATCAGCGAAAGAGCCAAAGTAGGAGCCTCCTATTAGTTTTTTGAGCCTTGGAAAAGGCCATGATGGGCAGAGAACCTCAAGGAGGTGGCCCATGATGAGTTGCAAAGTTCCTGACAAAAAGTGTATTGTGTTGCTTATTTAACCACTCCGGTGTCTGCTCTGGAGAACCGGGAGAGGTTTGCAACTTTTGTGGAGTCTGTAAGAGGCATAGAGAGGTCTATAGTTGAGAAGCGACAAACTAAGGGTAAGAAGGAATACCCACAGTTTCAAGGGCATAGTGCTGGGAGTTTCAAGAAACCAAGGTATTATGTGCCTACACCACCATAGGAAGCTCACAGTTCAGCTTCTATGTCAGTAACTAGACCCCCTAGACCACACCAAGAGAATAGAACTTGTCATCAATGTGGACTAGTAGGTCATCTGGCAAGGGATTGCCCAACGGGGAGTGCTGTGGTGAATCAACCCCCGAGACAAATTCAACAAGGTTCTCAGAGAAAGCAGTTTTCTAGTGGTACCTGAGGACGTGGACAAGCATCCCAGGCAGGATCTTCTGCGTCCAATAATAGAGCACAGGGCCAACAGCAGGCAACGGCTAGGCTCTATGCTATGAACCAGTCTGAAGCAGTAGTCAACCCTCGGGTTGTGACAGGTCAGATGGAATTACTTTAATTATGATATGTCTTTATCCTGCTTCATATTTATGTTAATAGATCCGAGAGTTGAGGAGGAAATATCCTACTCTTTTCTCTTAATGTTTTGTTGATGATTTCGGGGACGAAATCCTTATAAGGGGTGGATAATTTGTAACATCCATGACCTGGGTTATGTTCTAACCCCAGGAGTTTTGCTTAACAAAGTTGATTATATGCTTGTACTTATCCTGTGAAAAGTAATTAGGGCTCATGAGGAACTTATGTTTCAATTTTGGTCATGTTTGAACAATGTTAAAGCAATGATTGCTTGTTTTGGACTAAAGTGCAAATTACCCAAGTTGAGGGGTTAACTTGCAAATTGCATATGATAAGATGTTCCTCTGATGTTGAGACATCATAAGGATGAATATGATGTAGTAGTATGGTTTCCACAAGCCTGGACACCAACATAGAGCTTGTTGGACAATGTTGTGCATTAAAACCTAGTTTTGGAGTAAAGTGCAATTTACCCAAAATCTAGGGTTCAATATGCAAATTACCACTTCAACAAGGTCCCTAATGTTTCTTGGCATCATGTAGAGCAAATAAAATGAGAGTGGTGCTTCATTTGAATTAAGTTGGAGGAGAGAGAATCTTGATATTAAAATAATCAAGATTAATGCCTAATTGAAACCCTAATTCGATTTAGGGCAAAAATGAATAAAAATAATTGAAGGGCTTTTAACCAAAATGTTTTGGGTTGATTTTGAATAAGGATGGACGTTCCTTTGCCAAGATAAGGAACGAAAATATCCTAAGTAGGTGAAATTCCACTCACCATTATTATAAGGAAAAGAAAACCCACTCACATATGGATATTAATATAATAAGCATTAATGTGCTTAATTTGATTTTCTTTAAATCATGGATAATGGAGAGGAATAAGAGGCAATGAAGATAGCCTCCTCCTTGAGGATTTTGAGGAGAATTTGGGGGGGAAGAGGCGGCACCAGTTTTGGAATTAAATGCATTTTAATAATGCATTTTCTCTTTCATTGAATTTTTATAAAAAGGCCTTTTCCTAGCCAAATGAAAGGCTATTTCGACCCCACTTCTTCTCTTAGCTTGGAAACCGACCAAGGAAGCTAGGGAGGACCAGGAGGACGAACCCCAACCTGTGGGTAAGCTCTTGACCTTCGTTCTCCTTGATTTCATGGTGGAAATCGAAAATAAATTATGGATTCCTTCTTATTTCGATCTCCTCTTCAACCCTAGCCAACTTTTGCAATCAAAAGCTTGAGGACGAGCCTAGGGGGAGTTGCAAGAGCTTCATCCACCATTAATGGCGGGAGCTTGGAGCTTTGGAGATAAATTGGAGGTGGTTTTTGTAACTCAAACCCTTAAACATTGCTATTGCATCAATTTTCTATGCTTTGTTGATTGATTTCTTCAATTTGATACACTCTTGTTTCTTTGCTGCAATTTCCATCAAGAACGGTTGCTGTTCTTGGTTGTTCGAAGGAAGGGGATTATGAAATCATCCTAGATGCTTATTCAAAGAAAATTACCAAGCAAAACCGTTTTGATAGCTACTCCAAATCGTTTTAATTTGATTAGCTATGCGGTTTCAGCAAACCATTTAAGGGCAAACGGTTTGAAACCGTTTGGGAGCAAACGGTTTCAAGACCGTTTGAGATGGTTGACCAAGCGTTGACTGTTTGGGATTCCTGTTAATAATTATGTTTATTAATAACCCTCCAAATTTGAGGGATTAACTCCAAAGGAATCGAGAGTTGAAGGCCAATCAATTAGGCAATCGAATTGAATTATGTGCTGATTTTCAACCTGATTAACTTGACCTGGTTGAGAAAACGGTTTCAAGACCGTTTGAGATGGTTGACCAAGCGTTTACCGTTTGGGATTCCTGTTCATAATTATGTTTATTAATAACCCTCCAAATTTGAGGGATTAACTCCAAAGTAATCGTGAGTTTAAGCCTAATCAATTAGGGAAACCTAATTGGATTAAGTGCTGATTTTGAATCTGATTTAATTGAACTTTGTGGGAAAACGGTCTCAAGACCGTTTGAGTGCGTTGACCAAGCGTTGACCGTTTGGGATTACTGTTCCTAATGATGTGATATAATGAATCACAGAATTTGAGGGATTAACGCCAAAGGAATCATGAGTTGAAGGCTATTCAATTAGGCAAACCCTAATTGAAAACAGTGCTGAAATTCCAATGAGTTAAGTTGAGATTTTGGGTTGATTAGCCCAAACGGTTCAAAGACCATTTGGGGATCACCCAAACGGTCTCAAGACCGTTTGGGGATCACCCCAAGACCGTTTGGAGGTCTGGGGTCAAGTATAGTTGACCAATTGAAGGTCCAAAGGTACTAATCATATTTCAATGTAGTGCTGATCTATTGATCAACTCGATAGACCAATCCATGATGATTTTTCACTAGAATCCAAAGGTTGGATGGGCCAAACGGTCTCAAGACCGTTTGGAGCTCATCCAAACGGTCTCAAGACTGTTTGGTGGTCACCCAAGACCGTTTGGAGGTCCAGGGTTGAGTATGGTTAGGTGTTTGAAGGTCTAAAGGTACCAAGCTGTTATACAATGCAATGCTGATTTGGTGATCAATCCAATGATCCAAACCTTAATTGGATGGCTTGGATTTGAGTGATATGATGGGCAAACGGTCTCAAGACCTTTTGGAGGTCATCCAAACGACCTCAATACCGTTTGGGGTCAGGTCATACCCAATTTGGATAATGGTTCAATAGTTTCAAAGTAACCAATCTTGCATTGATGAGTGTTGTTGGATCTTCGATTCCAAACCCTAATTCAATTGAATCAAGCCCTAATTGATGACCAATTGAGGGTCGATTGAGGGTCAAATTAGTTGAAGGTTGACCTATTAAACTCAATTGAAGTATGAGCATAGGTCCAATTGATGATTGGTTCCATGAATTCAATGGTTGAAGGTCCAATGCAATCAATTGAAACACAATTAGTAGCATGATTGATGATCAACTTCAAAGCTCTAATTGGTGTTTATAAACCCTAATCCCATTGAGATCAGACCATAATTGAAGTCCCAATTGAGGGGTGAGCCATGATTCAAATGATGGTTGATTTGATGATCCAATTGGTTGAAGTTCCATTGATTAGAATTGAGTGTGGTTCAATTTGGTTAATTCAATTGGATACCTCATGTTATTGAAGGTCTAATTTATCAAACCTTTTTGAAAACCTAATGTGATTAGGTGGGAGATACCTTTAATGGTACTAGTCATTAATGCATAACAAATGCATGGACCCAATACATGATGTAAACCCTAATTGAGGTTGATTCAATGTATAACCTTAATAAGAGGTTGTCTACATGTGAAATCACTAATTAGGATGTTAGTAAACCCCAGTTGAGGGTGTATCCTTGTGAAACCCTAGTGGAGGGTGTATCATTGTGAACCCTGGTTGAGGGTGTAACCTTTTGAAACACTAGTGGAGGGTGTATCATTGTGAACCCTGGTTGAGGGTGTATCCTTGTGAAACCCTAGTTGAGGGTGTATCATTGCGATTGTTTATAGGCAACTTTATAATAAAGTTATGCCTTAAACTAAGATAAGTCCATATCATGTGAGATAGCTGGACAATTCTAATGTGTGGCCTATGCATTATATGCTAAGGGTGAGTATTCTGTGATGGAATGTATTAAGAGGGGAAATACCTTAATACAAGATAAAGTTGGTTAACTCAAGAGGGTCTGAATTAATGAGAAATGGGAAACCCTAACCCTGGTAAGGGAATAGTGGTGTTACCCTTGAATAATGATGTTATATATTGTTTTGCATGGTGCTGATATGAAATTGATGTATTATCATCTGTACTAACCATGCAGGTATGATGTGATGATGAACATAGCCATGTATGAGCTATGACATTTTATGTATTGACATTGTTTATTGGGCCTTATGTGCCATGCTATACCTTATTGCCTAGTATGAGGTAATAAAAGAAGTAATGGGCCTTAAATGCCATGAGAAGATGTTTATGTAATAAGCATCATATTTACCTTGGTCAGGTGACCTGAAGGTGATAATTACCTGAAAAAGTGGTAATAATGCTCAATGATGAGATAAGGGTTTGAATACCCAGAACCATATGATTATGGCATTGAGTTGCAAAGGAATGAAAATTCCCAGTATTGAAATAAGGGACTGAGATCCACATGTCTTATAAAGACTGAGAAGTGATTAATGGAAATAGTACATGTTTTCTTTCTAGCATTTGTCTTATTAAGTTATGTTTGGAAACTTGGCTGATGCTAAAAGAATATGATAATGTACTTAATTAATCAAGTGATACCATATAATGTAGTTGCCCTGATCACAGATCCATCAGCGTCAGAATTAGCTGAATGGTGAAACGAGTTTACTCGGAACGCATATTTTTTAATATGTGGGGGTAATTGGGCAATTATATCCTTATGCCCCATAGGCATTGCTATGGGCTATGTCCTATGAATGGGATTGGTTACGGACCATACCCCAATAAGAGCATGGCTACGGGCCATGACTCCACAAAATAATACCGGGCATTGGCTACGGGCCATATCCTGAAGAGAGTATATGCTATGGGATATAACTCTAATAGCGATGTTGCCAGTATACCCTGGAAAGCTATCTAGCAGAGACACAAGATGTCCTGTATGTTATCTCGTACTGACCGAGATAGTTGAGGTCATGGGAATTCGGCTCTTCCATTGACCTATGTGTGGTACCGATGCTTTACGTAACCGTGGTCGGTTGGAGTATGAGCGGTATACCTCATCTCCTCAGGGCATAAGTATGATTGTAAAACATAATCAGCCATGTAGCATATTTGCTTAGGGTTGAATTGCGAGAATCAATGGTTGATGATACATGGTCTATTATATCATAGTTGGATAAATGATATACATGTTCTTCATATTCCTTCTTAAATGAATGACTTGCTGCTTAATCAAGTTATAATTGAAATGATTGCATAGAGAATACTGCTCTACATATCTTATTCAATGATTTACCTATTGTTGAGTAAATATAATTCTACTGCTCAATGTTATTCTATTATCGACAATAACAATGTTTCTGGCGGAGAGTTATATCTCTTGCTGGGACAATTTTTATAATTGTCTCACCCCCGTGGGATTAAATTTTTAGGTAACCGCCGACGAAAAGGCAAGGAACCTATTACAGAGGAAGAGCAGCAACAGCAGTAGTAGGGACAACAGTAAATCCCAGGTGGGGATATGAGCTGTCAAGTTGTATATAGAAAGTCCTATGAGTCGTCTTTGTACTCTCGGGTCCTAGGAGTAATGTTTTGATGGATCAATCTGAGATTTTGGCTTTAAGCCTCGAGGGTTTTATACTACCTGTGTACAGTTAAGACAGAGTAGTTGATGTTTGTATTCCTCGAGAAGTAATAGTACATGAGATGTATATATGAACCAGGATGTAAGGTTTTACTTTGGTTCTGAATGAAAGAGTTTTCCTGTGAATGGATCTCTTTGCAAATGGTTTTAATTTTCACTGATTTTTGCTAATCCGCTGCAACTGATTTGCTTCCGCATGTTTTATTATTGTTAATGACACTTGTTATCTTAAATGATGGCGGGTGTCGTGACAATTTAGTGGTATCAGAGCTCTAGATTCGCTGAATCTACAGAGACATAGGATTAAGGTAGTTGAGTCTGTTCTAAGTGTCTTCCAGTTTATCTGATAGTGTCTTCTGCTCATATAGGAGAAGAAGAACTAAAGATGTCTGGATCACACGATGAACACGCTACTGAGAGCAGTGTGGCTGCACCGGGAAGAGGTGCAAGAGACCAGGACAGGGAGGAACCTGTACCTGATCAACCCCAGTTCAACCCAGCTGATATGGGGAACCCAGCCTTTTAGACTATGTTCGGGCAGTTTATGGCAGCTATGACTCACATGACGAATAAAATGCCAGTACCTGCACCCAGGGCACCACCCCATGATGAAAGACATGGTGTCGGCAAGACCTTTGAAAGGCTGAAGAGGGTAGGAGCATTAGAGTATGCTGGTACAGCTGATCCAGCAGATGCTGACCTATGGTTGACTGAATTAGAGAAAGCCTTCAGAATCCTCATGATACCTGATGATGAGAGGGTTAGGCATGTTGTATATCTCTTGAAAGGGAGTGTTGGACACTGGTGGACCATTGAGGAGGGCAAAAGACCAGGAGTTGTGATTGGATGGGATGAATTCAGGCGTGAATTTGTCACTAGATACTTTCCTAAGACATTTCTAGATGAGAAGATATCCCAGTTTGAGAGAATTAAACAAGGACCTATGAACATTAGTGAGTATGAGGCTAGGTTCATGGAGTTGTTGCGGTTTTGTCCGCACATGGCATCCAATGATGAGGAAAGAATTCAGCGATTCGAGAAGGGGTTGAACACTGAATTAACCACTTCGGTGTCTGCTCTGGAGAACCGGGAGAGGTTTGCAACTTTTGTGGAGTCTGTAAGACGCATAGAGAGGTCTATAGTTGAGAAGCGACAAACTAAGGGTAAGAAGGAATACCCATAGTTTCAAGGGCATAATGCTGGGAGTTTCAAGAAACCAAGGTATTATGTGCCTACACCACCAAAGGAAGCTCACAGTTCAGCTTCTATGTCAGTAACTGGACCCCCTAGACCACACCAAGAGAATAGAACTTGTCATCGATGTGGACTAGTAGGTCATCTGGCAAGGGATTGCCCAACGTGGAGTGCTGTGGTGAATCAACCCCCGAGACAAAGTCAGCAAGGTTCTCAGAGAAAGCAGTTTTCTAGTGGTACCTGAGGACGTGGACAAGCATCCCAGGTAGGATCTTCTGCGTCCAATAATAGAGCACAGGGCCAACAGCAGGCAACGGCTAGGCTCTATGCTATGAACCAGTCTGAAGCAGTAGTCAACCCTCGGGTTGTGACAGGTCAGATGGAATTACTTTAATTCTGATATGTCTTTATCCTGCTTCGTATTTGTGTTAATAGATCCGAGAGTTGAGGAGGAAATATCCTACTCTTTTCTCTTAATGTTTTGTTGATGATTTCGGGGACGAAATCCTTATAAGGGGTGGATAATTTGTAACATCCATGACCTGGGTTATGTTCTAACCCCAGGAGTTTTGCTTAACAAAGTTGATTATATGCTTGTACTTATCCTGTGAAAAGTAATTAGGGCTCATGAGGAACTTATGTTTCAATTTTGGTCATGTTTGAACAATGTTAAAGCAATGATTGCTTGTTTTGGACTAAAGTGCAAATTACCCAAGTTGAGGGGTTAACTTGCAAATTGCATATGATAAGATGTTCCTCTGATGTTGAGACATCATAAGGATGAATATGATGTAGTAGTATGGTTTCCACAAGCCTGGACACCAAGATAGAGCTTGTTGGACAATGTTGTGCATTAAAACCTAGTTTTGGAGTAAAGTGCAATTTACCCAAAATCTAGGGTTCAATATGCAAATTACCACTTCAACAAGGTCCCTAATGTTTCTTGGCATCATGTAGAGCAAATAAAATGAGAGGGGTGCTTCATTTGAATTAAGTTGGAGGAGAGAGAATCTTGATATTAAAATAATCAAGATTAATGCCTAATTGAAACCCTAATTCGATTTAGGGCAAAAATGAATAAAAATAATTGAAGGGCTTTTAACCAAAATGTTTTGGGTTGATTTTGAATAAGGATGGACGTTCCTTTGCCAAGATAAGGAACGAAAATATCCTAAGTAGGTGAAATTCCACTCACCATTATTATAAGGAAATGAAAACCCACTCACATATGGATATTAATATAATAAGCATTAAGGTGCTTAATTTGATTTTCTTTAAATCATGGATAATGGAGAGGAATAAGAGGCAATGAAGATAGCCTCGTCCTTAAGGATTTTGAGGAGAATTTGGGGGGGGGGGGGGAAGAGGCGGCACCAATTTTGGAATTAAATGCATTTTAATAATGCATTTTCTCTTTCATTGACTTTTTATAAAAAGGCCTTTTCCTAGCCAAATGAAAGGCTATTTCGACCCCACTTCTTCTCTTAGCTTGGAAACCGACCAAGGAAGCTAGGGAGGACCAGGAGGACGAACCCCAACCTGTGGGTAAGCTCTTGACCTTCGTTCTCCTTGATTTCATGGTGGAAATCGAAAATAAATTATGGATTCCTTCTTATTTCGATCTCCTCTTCAACCCTAGCCAACTTTTGCAATCAAAAGCTTGAGGACGAGCCTAGGGGGAGTTGCAAGATCTTCATCCACCATTAATGGCGTGAGCTTGGAGCTTTGGAGCTCAATTGGAGGCGGTTTTTATAACTCAAACCCTTAAACATTGCTATTGCATCAATTCTCTATGCTTTGTTGATTGATTTCTTCAATTTGATACACTCTTGTTTCTTTGCTGCAATTTCCATCAAGAACGGTTGCTGTTCTTGGTTGTTCGAAGGAAGGGGATGATGACATCATCCTAGATGCTTATCCAAAGAAAATTACCAAGCAAAACCGTTTTGATAGCTACTCCAAATCGTTTTAATTTGATTGGCTATGCGGTTTCAGCAAACTGTTTAAGGGCAAACAGTTTGAAACCGTTTGGGAGAAAACGGTTTCAAGACCATTTGAGATGGTTGACAAAGCATTGACCGTTTGGAATTCCTGTTCATAATTATGTGTATTAATAACCCTCCAAATGTGAGGGATTAACTCCAAAGGAATCCAGAGTTGAAGGCCAATCAATTAGGGAAACCTAATTGGATTAAGTGCTGATTTTCAATCTGATTTAATTGAACTTTTTGGGCAAACGGTCTCAAGACCGTTTGCGTGCGTTGACCAAGCATTGACCGTTTGGGATTACTGTTCCTAATGATGTTATATAATGACTCACAGAATTTGAGGGATTAACTCCCAAGGAATCATGAGTTGAAGGCTATTCAATTAGGCAAACCCTAATTGAAAACAGTGCTGAAATTCCAATGAGTTAAGTTGAGATTTTGGGTTGATTAGCCCAAACGGTTTCAAGACCGTTTGGGGATCACCCAAACGGTCTCAAGACCGTTTGGGGATCACCCCAAGACCGTTTGGAGGTCTGGGGTCAAGTATAGTTGACCAATTGAAGGTCCAAAGGTACTAATCATATTGCAATGTAGTGCTGATCTGTTGATCAACTCGATAGACTAATCCATGATGATTTTTCACTAGAATCCAAAGGTTGGATGGGCCAAACGGTCTCAAGACCGTTTGGAGCTCATCCAAACAGTCTCCAGACCGTTTGGTGGTCACCCAAGACCGTTTGGAGGTCTAGGGTTGAGTATGGTTAGGTGTTTGAAGGTCTAAAGGTACCAAGTTGTTATACAATGCAATGCTGATTTGGTGATCAATCCAATGATCCAAACCTTAATTGGATGGCTTGGATTTGAGTGATATGATGGGCAAACGGTCTCAAGACCGTTTGGAGGTCATCCAAACGACCTCAAGACCGTTTGGGGTCAGGTCATACCCAATTTGGATAATGGTTCAATAGTTTCAAAGTAACCAATCTTGCATTGATGAGTGTTGTTGGATCTTCGATTCCCAACCCTAATTCAATTGAATAAAGCCCTAATTGATGACCAATTGAGGGTCAATTGAGGGTCAAATTAGTTGAAGGTTGAACTATTAAACTCAATTGAAGTATGACCATAGGTCCAATTGATGATTGGTTCCATGAATTCAATGGTTGAAGGTCCAATGCAATCAATTGAAACACAATTAGTAGGATGATCGATGATCAACTTCAAAGCTCTAATTGGTGTTTATAAACCCTAATCCCATTGAGATAAGACCATAACTGAAGTCCCAATTGAGGGGTGAGCCATGATTCAAATGATGATTGAGTTGATGATCCAATTGGTTGAAGTTCCATTGATTTGAATTGAGTGTGGTTCAATTTGGTTAATTCAATTGGATACCTCATGTTATTGAAGGTCTAATTGATCAAACCTTTTTGAAAACCTAATGTGATTAGGTGGGAGATACCTTTAATGGTACTAGTCATTAATTCATAACAAATGCATGGACCCAATACATGATGTAAACCCTAATTGAGGTTGATTCAATGTATAACCTTAATAAGAGGTTGTCTACATGTGAAATCACTAATTAGGATGTTAGTAGACCCTAGTTGAGGGTGTATCCTTGTGAAACCCTAGTGGAGGGTGTATCATTGTGAACCCTGGTTGAGGGTGTAACCTTGTGAAACCCTAGTGGAGGGTGTATCATTGTGAACCCTGGTTGAGGGTGTATCCTTGTGAAACCCTAGTTGAGGGTGTATCATTGTGATTGTTTATAGGCAACTTTATAATAAAGTTATGCCTTAAACTAAGATAAATCCATATCATGTTAGATAGCTGGACAATTCTAATGTGTGGCCTATGCATTATATGCTAAGGGTGAGTATTCTGTGATGGAATGTATTAAGAGGGGAAATACCTTAATACAAGATAAAGTTGGTTAACTCAAGAGGGTCTGAATTAATGAGAAATGGGAAACCCTAACCCTGGTAAGGGAATAGTGGTGTTACCCTTGAATAATGATATTATATATTGTTTTGCATGGTGCTGATATGAAATTGATGTATTATCATCTGTACTAACCATGCATGTATGATGTGATGATGAACATAGCCAGGTATGAGCTATGACATTTTATGTATTGACATTGTTTATTGGGCCTTATGTGCCAAGCTATACCTTATTTCCTAGTATGAGGTAATAAAAGAAGTAATGGGCCTTAAGTGCCATGAGAAGATGTTTATGTAATAAGCATCATATTTACCTTGGTTAGGTGACCTGAAGGTGATAATTACCTGAAAAAGTGGTAATAATGCTCAATGATGAGCTAAGGGTTTGAATACCCAGAACCATATGATTATGGCATTGAGTTGCAAAGGAATGAAAATTCCCAGTATTGAAATAAGGGACTGAGATCCCCATGTCTTATAAAGACTGAGAAGTGATTAATGGAAATAGTACATGTTTTCTTTATAGCATTTGTCTTATTAAGTTATGTTTGGAAACTTGGATGATGCTAAAAGAATATGATAATGTACTTAATTAATCAAGTGATACCATATAATGTAGTTGCCCTGATCATAGATCCATCAGCGTCAGAATTAGCTGAATGGTGAAACGAGTTTACTCGGAACGCATATTTTTGAATATGTGGGGGTAATTGGGATATTATATCCTTATGCCCCATAGGCATTGCTACGGGCTATGTCCTATGAATGGGATTGGTTACGGACCATACCCCAATAAGAGCATGGCTACGGGCCATGACTCCACAAAATAATACCGGGCATTGGCTACGGGCCATATCCTGAAGAGAGTATATGCTATGGGCTATAACTCTAATAGCGATGTTGCCAGTATACCCTGGAAAGCTATCTAGCAGAGACACAAGATGTCCTGTATGTTATCTCGTACTGACCGAGATAGTTGAGGTCATGGGAATCCGGCACTTCCATTGACCTATGTGTGGTACCGATGCTTTACGTAACCGTGGTCGGTTGGAGTATGAGCGGTATACCTCATCTCCTCAGGGCATAAGTATGATTGTAAAACATAATCAGTCGTGTAGCATATTTTCTTAGGGTTGAATTTCGAGAATCAATGGTTGATGATACATGGTCTATTATATCATAGTTGGATAAATGATATACATGTTCTTCATATTCCTTCTTAAATGAATGCTTGCTGCTTAATCAAGTTATAATTGAAATGATTGCATAGAGAATACTGCTCTGCATATCTTATTCAATGATTTACCTGTTGTTGAGTAAATATAATTCTACTGCTCAGTGTTATTCTATTATCGGCAATAACAATGTTTCTGGCGGAGAGTTATATCTCTCGCTGGGACAATTTTTATAATTGTCTCACCCCCGTGGGATTAAATTTTTAGGTAACCGCCGACGAAAAGGTAAGGAACCTATTACAGAGGAAGAGCAGCAGCAGCAGTAGCAGGGACAGCAGTAAATCCCAGGTGGGGATATGAGCTGTCAAGTTGTATATAGAAAGTCCAATGAGTCGTCTCTGTACTCTCGGGTCCTAGGAGTAATGTTTTGATAGATTGATCTGAGATTTTGGCTTTAAGCCTCGAGGGTTTTATACTACCTGTGTACAGTTAAGACAGAGTAGTTGATGTTTGTATTCCTCGAGAAGTAATAGTACATGAGATGTATATATGAACTAGGATGTAAGGTTTTACTTTGGTTCTGAATGAAAGAGTTTTCCTGTGAATGGATCTCTTTGCAAATGGTTTTAATTTTCACTTATTTTTGCTAATCCGCTGCAACTGATTTGCTTCCGCATGTTTTATTATTGTTAATGACACTTGTTATCTTAAATGATGGCGGGTGTCGTGACAATTTAGTGGTATCAGAGCTTTAGGTTCGCTGAATCTACAGAGACATAGGATTAAGGTAGTTGAGTCTGTTCTAAGTGTCTTCCAGTTTATTTGATAGTGTCTTCTGCTCATATAGGAGAAGAAGAACTAAAGATGTCTGGATCACACGATGAACACACTGCTGAGAGCAGTGTGGCTGCACCGGGAAGAGGTGCAAGAGACCAGGACAAGGAGGAACCTGTACCTGATCAACCCCAGTTCAACCCAGCTGATATGGGGAACCCAGCCTTTCAGACTATGTTCGGGCAGTTTATGGCTGCTATGACCCACATGACGGATAGAATGCCAGTACCTGCACCCAGGGCACCACCCCATGATGAAAGACATGGTGTCGACAAGACCTTTGAAAGGCTAAAGAGGGTAGGAGCATTAGAGTATGCTGGTACAGCTGATCCAGCAGATGCTGACCTATGGTTGACTGAATTAGAGAAAGCCTTCAGAATCCTCATGATACCTGATGATGAGAGGGTTAGGCATGCTGTATATCTCTTGAAAGGGAGTCCTGGACACTGGTGGACCATTGAGGAGGGAAAAAGACCAGGAGTTGTGATTGGATGGGATGAATTCAGGTGTGAATTTTTCACGAGATACTTTCCTAAGACATTTCTAGATGAGAAGATATCCCAGTTTGAGATAATTAAACAAGGACCTATGAACATTAGTGAGTATGAGGCTAGGTTCATGGAGTTGTTGCGGTTTTGTCCGCACATGGCATCCAATGATGAGGAAAGAATTCGGCGATTCGAGAAGGGGTTGAACGCTGAATTAAGCACTCCGGTGTCTGCTCTGGAGAACCGGGAGAGGTTTGCAACTTTTGTGGAGTTTGTAAGACACATAGAGAGGTCTATAGTTGAGAAGCGACAAACTAAGGGTAAGAAGGAATACCCACAGTTTCAAGGGCATAGTGCTGCGAGTTTCAAGAAACTAAGGTATTCTGTGCCAACACCACCAAAGGAAGCTCACAGTTCAACTTCTATGTCAGTAACTGGACCCCCTAGACCACACCAAGAGAATAGAACTTGTCATCAATGTGGACTAGTAGGTCATCTGGCAAGGGATTGCCCAACGGGGAATGTTGTGGTGAATCAACCCCCGAGACAAAGTCAGCAAGGTTCTCAGAGAAAGCAGATTTCTAGTGGTACCCGAGGACGTGGACAAGCATCCCAGGCAGGATCTTCTGCGTCCAATAATAGAGCACAGGGCCAACAGCAGGCAACGGCTAGGCTCTATGCTATGAACCAGTCTGAAGCAGTAGTCAACCCTCGGGTTGTGATAGGTCAGATGGAATTACTTTAATTCTGATATGTCTTTATCCTTCTTCGTATTTGTGTTAATAGATCCGGGAGTTGAGGAGGAAATATCCTACTCTTTTCTCTTAATGTTTTGTTGATGATTTCGGGGACGAAATCCTTATAAGGGGTGGATAATTTGTAACATCCCTGACCTGGGTTATGTTCTAACCCCAGGAGTTTTGCTTAACAAAGTTGATTATATGCTTGTACTTATCCTGTGAAAAGTAATTAGGGCTCATGAGGAACTTATGTTTCAATTTTGGTCATGTTTGAACAATGTTAAAGCAATGATTGCTTGTTTTGGACTAAAGTGCAAATTACCCAAGTTGAGGGGTTAACTTGAAAATTGCATATGATAAGATGTTCCTCTGATGGTGAGACATCATAAGGATGAATATGATGTAGTAGTATGGTTTCCACAAGCCTGGACACAAAGATAGAGCTTGTTGGACAATGTTGTGCATTAAAACCTAGTTTTGGAGTAAAGTGCAATTTACCCAAAATCTAGGGTTCAATATGCAAATTACCACTTCAACAAGGTCCCTAATGTTTCTTGGCATCATGTAGAGAAAATAAAATGAGAGGGGTGCTTCATTTGAATTAAGTTGGAGGAGAGATAATCTTGATATTAAAATAATCAAGATTAATGCCTAATTGAAACCCTAATTCGATTTAGGGAAAAAATGAATAAAAATAATTGAAGGGCTTTTAACCAAAATGTTTTGGGTTGATTTTGAATAAGGATGGACGTTCCTTTGCCAAGATAAGGAACGAAAATATCCTAAGTAGGTGAAATTCTACTCACCATTATTATAAGGAAAAGAAAACCCACTCACATATGGATATTAATATAATAAGCATTAAGGTGCTTAATTTGATTTTATTTAAATCATGGATAATGGAGAGGAATAAGTGGAAATGAAGATATCCTCGTCCTTAAGGATTTTGAGGAGAATTTGTTGGGGGAAGAGGCGGCACCAATTTTGGATTAAAATGCATTTTAATAATGCATTTTCTCTTTCATTGAATTTTTATAAAAAGGCCTTTTCCTAGCCAAATGAAAGGCTATTTCGACCCCACTTCTTTTCTTAGCTTGGAAACCGACCAAGGAAGCTAGGGATGACTAGGAGGACGAACCCCAACCTGTGGGTAAGCTCTTGACCTTCGTTCTCCTTGATTTCATGGTGGAAATCGAAAATAAATTATGGATTCCTTCTTATTTCGATCTCCTCTTCAACCCTAGCCAACTTTTGCAATCAAAAGCTTGAGCACGAGCCTAGGGGGAGTTGCAAGAGCTTCATCCACCATTAATGGAGTGAGCGTAGAGATTTGGAGCTCAATTGGAGGCGGGTTTTATAACTCAAACCCTTAAACATTGCTATTGCATCAATTCTCTATGCTTTGTTGATTGATTTCTTCAATTTGATAAACTATTGTTTCTTTGCTGCAATTTCCATCAAGAACGGTTGCTGTTATTGGTTGTTCGAAGGAAGGGGATGATGACATCATCCTATATGCTTATCTAAAGAAATATACCAAGCAAAACCGTTTTGATAGCTACTCCAAATCGTTTTAATTTGATTGGCTATGCGGTTTTGGCAAACCGTTTAAGGGCAAACGGTTTGAAACCGTTTGGGAGCAAACAGTTTCAACACCGTTTGAGATGGTTGACCAAGCATTGACCGTTTGGGATTCCTGTTCACTATTATGTTTAGTAATAACCCTCCAAATTTTAGGGATTAACTCCAAAGGAATCGAGAGTTGAATTCCAATCAATTAGGCAATCGAATTGAATTATGTGCTGATTTTCAACCTGATTAACTTTACATGGTTGAGAAAACGGTTTCAAGACCGTTTGAGATGGTTGACCAAGCGTTGAACGTTTGGGATTACTGTTCATAATTATGTTTATTAATAACCCTACAAATTTGAGGGATTAACTCCAAAGGAATTGTGAGTTGAAGCCTAACCAATTAGGGAAACCTAATTGGATTAAGTGCTGATTTTCAATCTGATTTAATTGAACGTTTTGGGCAAACGGTCTCAAGACCGTTTTAGTGCGTTGACCAAGCATTGACCGTTTGGGATTACTGTTCCTAATGATGTGATATAACGACTCACCGAATTTGAGGGATTAACTCCCAAGGAATCATGAGTTGAAGGCTATTCAATTAGGCAAACCCTAATTGAAAACAATGCTGAAATTCCAATGAGTTAAGTTGAGATTTTGGGTTGATTAGCCCAAACGGTTTCAAGACCGTTTGGGGATCACCCAAACGGTCTCAAGACCGTTTGAAGATCACCCCAAGACCGTTTGGAGGTCTGGGGTCAAGTATAGTTGACCAATTGAAGGTCCAAATGTACTAATCATATTGCAATGTAGTGCTGATCTGTTGATCAACTCGATAGACCAATCCATGATGATTTTTCACTAGAATCCAAAGGTTGGATGGGCCAAACGGTCTCAAGACCGTTTGGAGCTCATCCAAACGGTCTCAAGACCGTTTGGTAATCACCCAAGACCGTTTGGAGGTCTAGGGTTGAGTATGATTAGGTGTTTGAAGGTCTAAAGGTACCAAGTTGTTATACAATGCAATGCTGATTTGGTGATCAATCCAATGATCCAAACCTTAATTGGATGGCTTGGATTTGAGTGATATGATGGGAAAACGGTCTCAAGACCGTTTGGAGGTCATCCAAACGACCTCAAGACCGTTTGGGGTCAGGTCATACCCAATTTGGATAATGGTTCAATAGTTTCAAAGTAACCAATCTTGCATTGATGAGTGTTGTTGGATCTTCGATTCCAAACCCTAATTCAATTGAATCAAGCCCTCATTGATGACCAATTGAGGGTCAATTGAGGGTCAAATTAGTTGAAGGTTGACCTATTAAACTCAATTGAAGTATGAGCATAGGTCCAATTGATGATTGGTTCCATGAATTCAATGGTTGAAGGTCCAATGCAATCAATTGAAACACAATTAGTAGCATGATTGATGATCAACTTCAAAGCTCTAATTAATGTTTATAAACCCTAATCCCATTGAGATCAGACCATAATTGAAGTCCCAATTGAGGGGTGAGCCATGATTCAAATGATGATTCAGTTGATGATCCAATTGGTTGAAGTTCCATTGATTAGAATTGAGTGTGGTTCAATTTGGTTAATTCAATTGGATACCTCATGTTATTGAAGGTCTAATTGATCAAACCTTTTTGAAAACCTAATGTGATTAGGTGGGAGATACCTTTAATGGTACTAGTCATTAATGCATAACAAATGCATGGACCCAATACATGATGTAAACCCTAATTGAGGTTGATTCAATGTATAACCTTAATAAGAGGTTGTCTACATGTGAAATCACTAATTAGGATGTTAGTAAACCCTAGTTGAGGGTGTATCCTTGCGAAACCCTAGTGGAGGGTGTATCATTGTGAACCCTGGTTGAGGGTGTAACCTTGTGAAACCCTAGTGGAGGGTGTATCATTGTGAACCCTGGTTGAGGGTGTATCCTTGTGAAACCCTAGTTGAGGGTGTATCATTGCGATTGTTTACATGCAACTTTATAATAAAGTTATGCCTTAAACTAAGATAAGTCCATATCATGTGAGATAGCTGGACAATTCTAATGTGTGGCCTATGCATTATATGCTAAGGGTGAGTATTCTGTGATGGAATGTATTAAGAGGGGAAATACCTTAATACAAGATAAAGTTGGTTAACTCAAGAGGGTCTGAATTAATGAGAAATGGGAAACCCTAACCCTGGTAAGGGAATAGTGGTGTTACCCTTGAATAATTATGTTATATATTGTTTTGCATGGTGCTGATATGAAATTGATGTATTATCATCTGTACTAACCATGCAGGTATGATGTGATGATGAACATAGCCAGGTATGAGCTATGACATTTTATGTATTGACATTGTTTATTGGGCCTTATGTGCCATGCTATACCTTATTGCCTAGTATGAGGTAATAAAAGAAGTAATGGGCCTTAAGTGCCATGATAAGATGTTTATGTAAGAAGCATCATATTTACTTTGGTCAGGTGACCTGAAGGTGATAATTACCTGAAAAAGTGGTAATAATGCTCAATGATGAGCTAAGGGTTTGGATACCCAGAACCATATGATTATGGCATTGAGTTGCAAAGGAATAAAAATTCCCAGAATTGAAATAAGGGACTGAGATCCCCATGTCTTATAAAGACTGAGAAGTGATTAATGGAAATAGTACATGTTTTCTTTATAGCATTTGTCTTATTAAGTTATGTTTGGAAACTTGGCTTGTGACGACGGTCTCACGAAAACAAGATTAACTAATGTGGAAGCGTTCATCAAGCAGCGGATTAGCGAAAATCACTAAAAATTAAAACTTTTTGCAAAGGGATCCATTCATAGGAAGACTCTTTCATTCAGAACCAAAGTAAAACTTTACATCCTGGTTCATATATATACATCTCATGTACTTTTGCTTCTCGAGGAATACAAACATTAACTACTCTATCTTAACTGTACACAGGTAGTATAAAACCCTCGAGGCACTAAGCCAAAATCTCGAAATCATTAACTACTACTCCAAGGACCTGAGAGTACAGAGACGACACATAGGACTTCTATATATATCTGAACATGACATGACAGTCAATGTCTCCACTTGAGACTTTACTGCTGTCCCTGCTACTGCTGATGTCCTTCACCTCCTGAAGGATTCCTGTCTCCTCGTCTGCGTCCACCTAAAAAATGTGGTTCCCACAGGGGTGAGACAATTATAAAAATTGCCCCAGCGAGAGATATAACTCTCCGCCAGAAACATTATTATTGCAACTTAATAAGATAAATGTGAATAGGGAAATCATATTTATTTGACAGCAGATATTTTGATGTCTAACAGATTAAATCATTATTCTATATCAAAAGCATTGCAACTGTAACTTGATAGAATAAACATGTTACTATTCCTTTAATGAATATGAAGAACATGTATAACATCTATTCAAACTACAGAATCATTATCACTGCATTAACTCTCTTCAGGCTTAGATCATATGACTAAAGCATGGCATTATCATTGTGGAGTCATGGCTCGTAGCCATACTCTTTTCACAAGGTGTTGGGATCTTAATCCCTCATTTCAACACTGGGGCTTCTCATCCATTCTCAATTTCAATACCATAACCATGAAATCCTGGGTATTCAAACCCTTTGTTCATCACTTGAGCACTATTACCTCTTTCTCAGGTAACTAACACCTTTAGGTCATTTGACCAAGGTAAGTATGATACTTGCTACACAAGCATCCATCATGGCACTTGATGCACATTAATTCTCTTGCCACCTCTTACCAGGCACAAGGTATATTATGGCACACAAGGCCCAATTAACAATTCAAACTAATAATACATCATAACTCATACCTGGCTATGCTCATCATCTCATAATACCTGCATGGTTAGCACATATAATAGCAGTACATCAATTATCTATCAATACCATGCAAAAACAATGTATTAATAATTCAAGGGTATTACCCTTAATCCTTTATCAGGATTTGGGTTTCCATCACACATGGCTCATCAGAACACTGTACATCTTGTCACCTTTCATTAGGCAACAACTTTATTCACATGGCTCACAAAACCATTCACATCTTGTCACCTCTCACTAGGCAACAACTTTATTCACATGGCGCACAAGGCCATTCACATCTTGTCACCTCTCACTAGGCAACAACTTTATTCACATGGCGCACAAGGCCATTCACATCTTGTCACCTCTCACTAGGAAACAACTTAAAACAAAGGCTTACAAGCCCAACTCATCTTGTTACTTCTTTCTCAGTAACAAAAACATAATGGCACATATGGCCAATCAATTCTTATCAAATAAACATCATAGCTCATACCTGGCTATGATCATCAACTCATGAGACCTGCATGATTGTCACATATGATAATAGACTTATCAGGTTTACAACACATCATGCAATATAGGGTAACACCACTATTCCCTTACCAGGGTTAGGGTTTACCATCAATTAGGGCTTTCTCTCACATATCATTACCCTTCATTAAGAATAGGGTTTTCCATTATTAACCATTTAGGTTTTCAAGATCATATTATCAATGATCAAACCCTAGTTCATTGCTCCCCACATCTAGGTGCCAACATTTATACCATAAGTATTCAATCATACTTATTTATTCTCATCAATTATCATTAAATGATTATCATCATAAGGTATGAGTATCTCTCTCATCCTTAAGTTGAGAATTAACAAAACGACCATGTTAGGTCACTTTCAATTCAGCTCTAAGTCAAGCATAGACCACCACGGCTGTGCTACCTTGCACGGTCGTGCAAAGTAAAGCTACCACGGTCGTGCTACCTTGCACGGTCGAGCTGAGTAAAGTTGCCACGGCCGTGCTGCCTTGCACGGTCGTGCTACATAGGATCATCACATGAATCATATTTATATATGAATTCTATTATTTGATCCTTTCAACTTGATTAGGTCACATCAACCCTTCAATCATATGCATACAACTATGATTAACATAGGGTACCAAGTCATTGGTCCTATAAGCAATTAGGGATGCATTCCCAATTAGGGTTTCTCATGAAATCACCCTCAACTAGGGTTCCACATGGATGCACCCTCAATTAGGGTTTCACTTGGAATCACCCTCAACTAGGGTTTCACATGGAATCAGCCTCAACTAGGGTTTCACATTGAATCACCCTCAACTAAGGTTTCACATGGAATCACCCTCAACTAGGGTTGAATTCAATAACCCTGTCAATTAGGGTTTATGTTCATGTTTAGGGTTTCATGATCTCTTTGATTAAGGATCATAACCCTTATACACCACATGATTCATATTCATGTATGAATTCATGCTATCAGCTTCTTAACTTGATTAGGTCATATCAACCCTTCAATCAAGTACATACAACTATGATTTACATAGTGTACCAAGTCATTGATCTTATCAGCAATTAGGGTTCATCCCTTAATTGACACTAATCACTTAGGTACTATTAGGGTTTTAACCTTTGTTCCTTTATTGGTTAACATTACTAACCATCATTGGATCAATAGTACATTCATCATCACATTGGACCTCCATTACATAAGGTATCCAAAGGAATTAGGGTTTACTATTCATCCTAATTAGTGATTTCACATGTAGGCAACCTCTTAATAGGGTTATACATGAAATCGGCCTCAATTAGGGTTTACATCATGTATTGGATCCATGCATTTTCTATGCATTAATGACTAGTACCATTAAAGGTATCTCCCACCTAATCACATTAGGTTTTCAAAAAGGTTTGATCCATTGGACCTTCAATGACATAAGGTATCCAATTGAATTAGGGTTTTCAATGTTGATTCCTTCAATCATTGAATTCATGGAACCAATCATCAATTGGACCTATACCCATACTTCAATTGAGTTTAAATAGGTCAACCTTCAACTTATTTGACCCTTAATTAACCCTCAATTGGTCATCAATTAGGGTTTGATTCAATTGAATTAGGGTTTGGAATCGATGATTCAACAACACTAATCAATGTAAGACTAGTTGCTTTGAAACCATTGAACCATCATCCAAGTTGGGTATGACCTGACCCCAAACGGTCTTGAGGTCGTTTGGATGACCTCCAAACGGTCTTGAGACCGTTTGCCCATCATATCACTCAAATCCAAGCCATCCAATTAAGGTTTGGATCATTGGATTGATCACCAAATCAGTATTCCATTGTATAACAGCTTGGTACCTTTAGACCTTCAAACAACTAACCATACTCAACCCTAGACCTCCAAACGGTCTTGGGTGACCACCAAACGGTCTTGAGACCGTTTGGATGAGCTCCAAACGGTCTTGAGACCGTTTGCCCACCATATCACTCCAATCCAAGCAATCTAATTAGGGTTTGGTTCATTGAAGTGCTCACCAAATCAGCAATCTATTGCAGATCAACTTGATATCTTTAGACCTTCAACCACTGAACTATACTCAACCCTAGACCTCCAAACGGTCTTGGGTGACCACCAACCGGTCTTGAGACCATTTGGATGACCTCCAAACGGTCTTGAGACCGTTTGCCCATCCAACCTTTGGACTCTAGTGAAAATTCATCATGGATTGGTCTATCGAGTTGATCAACAAATCAGCATTTAGTTGCAGTATGATTTGGTACCTTTGGACCTTCAATTGGTCAACTATACTTGACCCCAGACCTTCAAACGGTCTTGGGGTGATCCCCAAACGGTCTTGAGACCGTTTGGGCTAATCAACCCAAAATCTCAACTTAACTCATTGGAATTTCAGCACTATTTTCAATTAGGGTTTGCCTAATTGATTAGTCTTCAACTCATGATCCCTTTGGAATTAACCCCTCAAATTTGGAGGGTCATTAACCAACATCATTATGAACAAAAATCTCATACGGTCAAAGCTTGTTCAACGCACTCAAACGGTCTTGAGACCGTTTGCCCAAGCAGGTCAAGTTGATCAGGTTGAAAATCAGCACTTAATCCAATTAGGTTTCCCTAATTGATTAGGCTTCAACACACGATTCCTTGAGAGTTAACCCATAAAACGTGGTGAGTCATTAGCCAACATAATTAGGATCAAAAATATCATACGGTCAACGCTTGGTCAACGCACACAAACGGTCTTGAGACCGTTTTCCCAAGCAGGTCAAGTTAATCAGATTGAAAATCAGCACATAATTCAATTCGATTGCCTAATTGATTGGCCTTCAACTCTCGATTCCTTTGGAGTTAATCCCTCAAATTTGGAGGGTTATCAGCCTACATAATTAGGAACAAAATTCCCAAACGGTCAATGCTTGGTCAACCATCTCAAACGGTCTTGAGACCGTTTGCTCCCAAACGGTCTTGAGACCGTTTGCTCCCAAACGGTCTTGAGACCGTTTGCTCCCAAACGGTCTTGAGACCGTTTGCTCCCAAACGGTCTCAAACCGTTTGCCCTTAAACGGTTTGCTGAAACCGCATAGCCAATCAAATTAAAACGATTTGGAATAGCTATCAAAACCATTTGGCTTGGTAATTTTCTTTGGATAAGCATCTAGGATGATGTCATCATCCCCTTCCTTCGAACAACCATGAACAGCAACCGTTCTTTATGGAAATTGCAGCAAGAAATAAGAGTGCATCAAATTGAAGAAATCAATCAACAAAGCATAGAGAATTGATGCAATAGCAATGATTAAGGGTTTGAGTTATAAAACCCGCCTCCAATTGAGCTCCAAAGCTCCAAGATCACGCCATTAATGGTGGATGAAGCTCTTGCAACTCCCCCTAGGCTCGTCCTCAAGCTTTTGATTGCAAAAGTTGGCTAGGGTTGAAGAGGAGATCGAAATAAGAAGGAATCCATAATTTATTTTCGATTTCCACCATGAAATCAAGGAGAACGAAGGTCAAGGGCTCACCCACTGGTTGGGGACGTGCTCCCTGCTCCTACCTAGCTCCTTGGTCGGTTTTGCAAGCAAGGGAAAGAAGAAAATCCGAAATAGCCTTTCATTTGGCTTGAAAAAGGCACTTTTATAAGGAAATTGATGAGAGAGAAAATGCATTATTAAAATGCATTAAATTCCAAAAATATGGCCGCCTCTTCCCCCTCAAATCCCTTAAGGACGAGGCACCTTCCTTTTCCTTTAATTCTCCTTCATTATCCTTGATTTAAAGAAAATCAAATTAAGCACCTTAATGCTTATTATATTAATATCCATATGTGAGTGGGTTTTCTTTTTCTTATAATAAGGTGAGTGGAATTTCACCTACTTAGGATCTTTTCGTTCCTTATCTTGGAAAAGGAACGTCCATCCTTATTAAAAATCAACCCAAAACATTTTGGTTGAAAGCCCTTCAATTATTTTTATTCATTTTTGCCCTAAATCAAATTAGGGTTTCAATTAGGCATTAATCTTGATTATTTTAATATCAAGATTCTCTCTCCTCCAACTAAATTCAAATGAGGCACCCAACTCATTTTATTTGCTCTACATGATGCCAAGAAACATTAGGGACCTTGTTGAAGTGGTAATTTGCATATTGAACCCTAGATTTTGGGTAAATTGCACTTTACTCCAAAACTAGGTTTTAATGCACAACATTGTCCAACAAGCTCTATCTTGGTGTCCAGGCTTGTGGCAACCATACTACTACATCATATTCATCCTTATGATGTCTCCACATCAGAGGAACATCTTATCATATGAAATTTGCAAGTTAACCCCTCAACATGGGTAATTTGCACTTTAGTCCAAAATAAGCAAACATTGCTTCAACATTGTTCAAACAGGACCAAAATTGAAACATAAGTTTCTCATGAGCCCTAATTACTTTTCACAAGATAAGATTAAGAATCTACTTAACCTTATTAAGAAAAACAATCTAGGGTTAAATCATAACCCAGGTCAGGGATGTTACATGGCTGATGCTAAAAGAATATGATAATGTACTTAATTAATCAAGTGATACCATATAATGTAGTTGCCCTGATCACAGATCCATCAGCGTCAGAATTAGCTGAATGGTGAAACAAGTTTACTCGGAACGCATATTTTTGAATGTGGGGGTAATTGGACAATTATATCCTTATGCCCCATAGGCATTGCTACGGGCTATGTCCAATGAATGGGATTGGTTACAGACCATACCCTAATAAGAGCATGGCTACGAGCCATGACTCCACAAAATAATACCGGGCATTGGCTACGGGCCATATCCTGAAGAAAGTATATGCTATGGGCTATAACTCTAATAGCGATGTTGCTAGTATACCCTGGAAAGCTATCTAGCAGAGACACAAGATGTCCTGTATGTTATCTCGTACTGACCGAGATAGTTGAGGTCATGGGAATCCAGCTCTTCCATTGACCTATGTGTGGTACCGATGCTTTATGTAACTGTGGTCGGTTGGAGTATGAGCGATATACCTCATCTCCTCAGGGCATAAGTATGATTGTAAAACGTAATCAGCCGTTTAGCATATTTGCTTAGGGTTGAATTGCGAGAATCAATGGTTGATGATACATGGTCTATTATATCATAGTTGGATAAATGATATACATGTTCTTCATATTCCTTCTTAAATGAATGACTTGTTGATTAATAAAGTTATAATTGAAATGATTGCATAGAGAATACTGCTTTGCATATCTTATTCAATGATTTACCTGATGTTGAGTAAATATAATTCTACTGCTCAGTGTTATTCTATTATCGGCAATAACAATGTTTCCGGCGGAGAGTTATATCTCTCACTGGGACAATTTTTATAATTGTCTCACCCCCGTGGGATTAAATTTTTAGGTAACCGCCGACGAAAAGGCAAGGAACCTATTACAGAGGAAGAGCAGCAGCAGCAGTAGCAGGGACAGCAGTAAATCCCAGGTGGGGATATGAGCTGTCAAGTTGTATATAGAAAGTCCTATGAGTCGTCTCTGTACTCTCGGGTCCTAGGAGTAATGTTTTGATGGATCGATCTGAGATTTTTGCTTTAAGCCTCGAGGGTTTTATACTACCTGTGTACAGTTAAGACAGAGTAGTTGATGTTTGTATTCCTCGAGAAGTAATAGTACATGAGATGTATATATGAACCAGGATGTAAGGTTTTACTTTGGTTCTGAATGAAAGAGTTTTCCTGTGAATGGATCTCTTTGCAAATGGTTTTAATTTTCACTAATTTTTGCTAATCCGCTGCAACTGATTTGCTTCTGCATGTTTAATTATTGTTAATGACACTTGTTATCTTAAATGATGGCGGGTGTCGTGACAATTCCCCTTGGAGATATCATGAAAATACCCTTATGTGTCATGCAAAGCAGATCAAAGAGCTAGGAGAGCTTGAGCACCAAGCTTTAGGTAAGGCTTTGGTCACCTTCAACCTTGGTTGAAGTAGGATATCGGGTTATGTATATTCTTTTCGTTCCTTCTTCACCAAGTGCTTAACTATGGTGATCTCTTATCCATGGAGGAGATGTGAACGAGCCCTATACCTTGGAGAAGTGCTTCTTAAACCTTAGGACGTGGATATTTGGAGCTTGGAGCTTTGAAATTGTTCACAAGGCGGGTTATATAACTTGAACTCTATCATGTTATTATTCATCACCTAAATTGCTATACTTAATGAACTACTTTTAATTCTTAAAATCTTATAAAATAGTTGATGAATTTATGAGTTCTAGTAGTTGCTTAGACCTGTTTCCATGAACTAGAATAGATAGAATGAAGGTCTAGGGATTGAAGAAGATGGTATCACTTCATAAAGTGATATCGGGTTCAAGCACCCAAACAAGTAGCTCTTACCCGATATGATAATATACATGCACTAGTTACACGATATGCTTGTGAGATTATATCTCCTTGCATGATATGGAATGAAGTTCCTACCTTGGAAAATGATATGGTGTTAAACATAAACCTTTGTATGATAGGAAGTCAAGTAATAGACTCCTTGCACGATGCAGGAACAAGTATATACTTGTGAGACAATATGAAACCCTAGTTGGGTACCTGATATGAGTAAGTTAAAGCAAGTATTCCTTTCCTGATATGATCATGTAATATACCCTTGGTACATGATACCTTGAAGAACACATTTGATGCATGATATGAATATACAAGTAAACCCTTATATACGATATAAGGCATGGATTCTAAGTGTAATATAATATGGTTGAAACACCTCAACCCGATATGAAACTCAAGGTAGGGTTAACCTGATATGGGGATAATGGATAGCTCATACATGATATGAGACATGCCCTTTGCAAAATATGGAAGATACCCATTTACTATTATACACAATAAAAATATAAACTACATCTCTTGCACAATAAGATATAGTGAACACTCTAAACGATATAGAGTTGGATAATTCCTAAGTGATGGGTAAGCAAATATAAGTGGTGAGTGATACCACATCGATGATATGAATGATACCCCTTGAAGGATAGGGAAAGTACCTACTCCAACCTTGTGAATGATATGAGGTTCAACTCATACTTCATGCATGATATGGCATAATTTACATAAGTTGGTGACAGACCCTAGATGAGGGATTCAACATGATATACCCTACCCTTTGTGTGATGGTTTGTGGTATGAGAATATCATAAGACACCTAGCTTGTCAAGCAACTATATGATAAGGTTGATCCTTGAAAGAATGAAGGACTTATGAGTCTAAGGCTCTACCTAACATGGTAACCGGATTTGTCACCTGATATGTAACCTAATATGTTGCCCGATATGGATACATGATATGACAATCCTAAAGGGAAACTGATATGATATCCTATATATATACCTCTCAAATGATATATGAGGAGGCACATGTTCTATGCCCGATATGGTGCATATCTTATGCAAGATATGACACCAAGCACATAGCTTATACACTATATGGGGTCAAGCACCTAGCTCATACCCAATACAAAGCTAATGCGAAATGATAAGATCTAAGTAATAGTCCATCCGATATGGGTACATGATATGTTAATTAGGGGATACATACTGAAACATGACATATGTTGAATGTGGTGTTAATAAAAAGATGATGATGATGGATTAATATTCCTCAAGAGGATGATTGAACTAAAAGTATGATGTAATAAATATCCTAGTGAAGATGGGAGAGAAACTCATAATTTGTGTTCATAATCATTTAATGATAAATGATGAAAATAGATAAGTATGATTGCATACTTAGGATATCAATATATGCTCCTAGATGTGTGGAGCAATGAATTAGGGTTTGCACTGATAATATGAACTTGAAACCCTATTCTTATATAAAGGGAAACCCTAACCCTAATAATGGGAAGGTTGTATTTCTCTTATTGCATAAGCCTTGTGAGGAATGTTAAATACTTATATGATAAGTATAATGTTTAATGGACTTGTGAGCCATGCGTATAGTTATTTCCTAGTGAGAGGTGATAAGATGTTTAATAGCCTTGTGAGCTATGTGTATAGTTGTTGCTTAGTGAGAGGTGACAAGTTGTTTAATGGCCTTGTGAGCCATGTTTATAGTTGTTTCCTAGTGAAAGGTGACTAGATGTTTAATGGCCTTGTGATCCATGTGTATAGTTGTTGCCTAGTGAGAGGTGACAAGATGTTTAATGGGCCTTGTGAGCCATGTGTATAGTTTTTTCCTAATGAGAGGTGACAAGATACTTCATCAAACCACGTGAACTATGTGAAATACTTGTACAACAAGTAAAATGAATACCTTGGTCTGAGGACCTAGAGGTAATAGTTACATGTTACAGAGGTAACAATGCTATGTGATGATCTAGGTGTTTGAATACCCAGATCCAGTAATCATGATGATAATGATATGAAGGGATGAGGATCCTCGGTAATGTGATAATGGGCTGAGATCCCAAGTACCAAGTATCTAAATGTGTTTTAAAGACTTCAATAGATGAATTACGCCTTTCTTTGTAGAAAATGTAGTGATTAATAATGATGACTTGTTTGATGCTAAAAGAATGTTGTAATACATGTAATACATCATTAGAAACTATAAAATGTTGCCTTGACCATAGATCCATCAGCGTCAAAACTTGCTGAATGGTAAAATGTGTTTCCCGCGACATAACCCAGAATGCATATTTTTTAATATGTGGGGGCATGGAGCCTAAGTTTCCATGACTCAATAATTTCATAAGAATGTCTCAATAGAGCACGGTGAACTGACCTGTGGCTTAGAGCATGGTGCCTATGTGACCATGGCTCAGAGTATGGTGCCTAAGTGACCATAACTCAATAATTGGGGACGATTATTGTAGATGTTCCCCTAAGAGAGCACATTTGACACTGTAGCACTAAGCGAGGATGCCTACGTACCCTAGCACAACTATATTATAGCTGATACGAGATGTCCTGCTAAGCCTAAGTTGTCTCTTACTGACCGAGACAAGGAAGGTCATGGAAACCGGCTCTTCTATTGACCTTATATGGTACTGACTTGTGAGAAGTTTGTGGTTGGTTGGAGATGAACAGGGTATGCTTCATCTCCTCAGGGCATAAGTGTGATTGTAAAATATGTTCAGTTGCATATCATATTTGCTTGAGGATCGATTACGGAAAACATTTGTTGATGCATAATTCAGTTATACATCTTAGTTGATAGATGTTATTTATGTTCCTTTACATTCCTTGCAAATGATTTATAACTCTACCATGGGTAGATGCAATGTTCTCCTTAAGAAAGGAGATTATCTTATTCTATTCATACAATGATTAATCCTGCCTATTAATACAAAAGGAACCCCTGCTTAGCTTTTATAATTTTTATCTGCAATAATAATATGATCAACAGAGAGTTATATCTCTAACTGGGACAATTTTCTCACCCTGTGGGATAAACAATTTGTAGGTGGATGTGCACGAGGCGGTGGAGACCTTTCTATGGAAGACAAACAATAGTTGAGGCAGCTGTGACAGCTCAGGTTGAGTGTCCAGTCTATCATGTCTTGTAGATAGAAGTAATATGTGTCATCTTTGTACTCTCAGGTCCTTGGAGTCGGTTCGTAATGATTTTATGAACAATTTGAGGTTTTGGCTTGTAAGCGTTGAGGTTTAATGTTGCTACAACACATGTGTTGATAGAATAATTGTTATATGTTGTCCTCGAGATGAGATGAAACAGTGTTGTACAATGTAAATCATGATATGTATGAGTATTGGATCTTTCAGTAAAAGCTTTCTGGATGAGGATTTCCTTGAAAAATGATTTAGGGTTTAGGCTTTTTGTTAAACCGTTGTTTATGGTAATTCTTCATAATTAGTAACGGTTTAGTTATCCGTTTGATGATGGTCGTTACAGGTGCTTATTTGATATAAAGTGCACAAGTGGAACTTTCTTCCTCCTAGGACCATGCTTGGTTTCTTGTTTCACTAAGAAACAAAACACACTTTCTCTTTCAACTATCGAGGCTAAGTATATTACAAATGGAAGTTGTTGTGTCCGAGTCCCATGGATGAAGTAACTTCTTCAATACATGAATGTTTTCTATCGTGCTTCACCTATCTATTGTGATAATATTAGTGCCATTAATCTATCTTCCAATCCTATATTGCATAGTCTACCATAATTTCCTTTGTGACCGCATTGCTAAGAAAGACATTTATATCACACATATGGTCACAAAAAATCAACTTGCAAACAATTTTACTAGACCTCTAGCTAGATAGCAATTTACTTTTATTAGATCAAAACTACTTATAACTGCTCTTGATGGTAATTGTATTCCTTCTAGACAAGATGTTCACTTATATGTTTATTCTCATAAAAAACTTATCATGCACTTGTTTGTGCTACAAATGTGAAGTTTTAATGCGTTTTTTTGGTGTTCTTTGTTTTATATTAGAAACATTCATTTTATCACAAAATAGTAGAGAATGATGAGCAAAAAGTACCTTTATATGTTCAAAATACATGACCAGCTAGAGAAATGTATTTATATAGTGGTCTAGGACTCTAGAATTAAATTTCATATCTTATTTATAGGCACCCTTGTCAGTTGAGTTTGTTATTTGGAAACTCAACCGACAAGATGAGAAAGACTTAACTGACAACATTGTCGGCTGAGTTTCCCAAATCATAAACTCGACCGACAACACTGTTGCACAAAAATAAAAAGGGATTGTTGATCAATTGTCTCCCTCTCAATTGGAGAAAACTTGGCCCACCATTCCCTTTTTGAGTTTTTCTTTAAACCCTAGACCCTCCAAACCTTATCCTAGCCTTTTCCATCCCCATTTCATGTTCCCTACACTTACCTAGCTAGTTGGACAGCTTGTTGCTGGTCTTTTCTACCTCTCTTGGCATCATCTACCTATCTGCTCTTCTCTATGACATCAAATAGAAGAAAATGATTGGGTCACGCTGGTGTTCCTTCTTCTTCCACCTCTTCACATCTCATTGGGTGTGATGGAACCTCTTTTCTCAATTCTCATGATGTAAAGTGATACTAGGAGTTGTTCCTAGTAATCGATATCATTTTATGCCCTTTCTAGAGACTAGAAATCAACTATTGAAGGTGGTTAAGATGGTTTTTATAGCACAAAACCTTGGTACAGTTTGCGTAGACCCTCATGCTTTTCAAATTTCCAATCTAGCATGAAAATTTCCCAAGAATTGTATTCCAATCTCACTTAAAAGTACACATCTTTGGTGCACCCCCAATACCTAGGTTGTCCTAACATCCATGATTGATGGGATTTGGTTTACCATTTTATATTATTATTTCAACAAATACTTATCAAATTCCTTGTCCTCATATGATTGCATGGCTTCCTATCCTCAATACGATGAACTCCTCAATCCTAAAGGTTTTTTCAAGAGTTTTGACACCAAGATAACCGTAGTGGATATCGAAAAAACCTTGAAGACACTAAAGGTACCCACAGGAAGAAGACGATCATACCCTCCTCTTCTATGGAAATCAAACACGTCCCATTGCATTGACAGTTAACTGCAATATCAACCCAAAGAAAAATCAAATGTGTATAGAAAACAACTATGCAATGCTAATATAGTCTCATCCAAGATGTCAAAGTAAAATCTGCCTGATATATTCGACATGACCTATTTTGACACTGAGAAGAACACCAGAGACTCCCAACCACCCTACCCTTACCTAATTTGGGATTTGTTTCTACATCATACTGATCAAACTCTTTTCAACAATCTTGGATACCTAGCTAGTAGAAAAGGGATTTGCATCAATGAAACTGCTATTTATAATTCCTTCCATCCCACAAGTACTTCTACTCCTGGTGTATCCTCCTCTACTCAGCATCCACCTCCTCCTAAACCTTCCTATGAATCCTTTTCTGCGTTAAATGAAACCCTTCGGGGTTATGTGATGAATCAGAATGCATATTAGATTCAGGTTCAGGAGCTCCTTCACTAGGACCTTGTTCAAATCATGTTCAATATTACATTTTCCTACTCACATTGTTATCCCTACTACCATCCTTTCCCAACTATTGAGTATGCTTCCTTTGCATATTATCCATTCTACCTAGCTCACTAGTCTTCTACTTCTGCTCCACCTTGTACCTCTCGTAAGGGACCTACCCTTTTTTCCTCTCATCCACAACCCAATGCCTCTTAGTTGTTTGTACTCCTTGTTGGACTTATTGCTTCCATGATTTCCCACTATGATTGGGTTTCTATACCCAACTATTATCAAGTGAAGACATTGTTAGCATATGGCATTTCTTGGGAATAGCAAAAATTTAAATGGATTGATCCTCGTTCCTTTGTTCTTGATGAGGATACAAAGATGGCTGATGAGGATGATGTTTATAAGGATGGTGATGAGGGAAATGGGTTTGATGATGATGGTGATAAGCACACAGTTAGTCCTGCCACTACCACATATTTTCAGCCAACAAATGATGTAGACTACCAATGTGATGAGGAAGTCGACCTAGATGTTCTTGATGGTTAGTTCCTAGACTATATAGTTATAATATATATCTCCTTTTATAGGCTTTCTTGTATTTTACATTGGGCATTGTATATGAGGACTACCAATTTTATATTTTTTTCACTTTCTTTGTCATTTGTAGTTTTTACTTGAGAGGACAGACTTTTGTTGTAATCTTATCATATGTTCTTTTTTTTATTTTCTTCTTTCAACCATAGAGATACTTTTATTGAGCCCACACTCTAGTGTAGGAAAACAAAGATTTAATGTCTATACAAGTTCTCACAGTGAGCCAAGGAGGATTATTTATGAAGGAGAAGATTTTAGAGGTGGAGCGAGCATGCTTAGCTAATGTATCTACCACACCATCATGCTGTCTAGATATATGTTTAATGTGAGTGCACTCCTATGAGCAAGCTTCTTAATCTTTGAAACATATGGCATGTACTTCCCAAGGCAGTCGTCAGAGGTGGATGCCAATGCTACTGCTTGCATGGAGTTTGAAGTGATCAAGGAGTGATCCCAGTTGTTGGAGTGGCATACTTCTAGCCCCGGGAGAATAGCTTGGAGTTTGGCTTCCAATGCACTAGAGCTACGCGATAGTGAGCCCCTGCCAAGACAGTAGGTGCCGGAGTGGTCTACAACCAATATGTCGATGTCGTTGGGTAGAGATTTTTTGATGAAGGATGCATCATCCGTAGCATACCGAGAGTAGTTATGAACATGATTGGTAGGGTATGATGGAATAGTCTTGGGATTGGGAAGAGAAGACATGTTGAAGTTAGCTTGAATAGTTTGTGTCTGTTTTCTGATGAATTTAGCTTTGGCCATAGTGGATTTCATGGTTCCCTCATGAGAATGCTCATTGCGACACTGCCACATGTAGCAACATGTTGTCTGTAGGATGGGTGGTGAGGACATGAAGTCTTTTAGTGCATTGCATACTTTTGAGACCCAGATATCTTTAGATTGGAGGAAGAAGTCATTACCGAAGTCTAGAGCAAGCCAGACCGGTTTACTGAAATTGCAGTCCCTGAGAGCATGTAAAATCGTATTTATTGAGTTGTTGCAGAGTGGACAATCGGTACTGATGTCTATATGACGTCTATGCTTCTCTACATTAGTAAGAAGGGTGTTTTGTTGGAGTAGCCAGAGGAACACCTTCATTCTGTCTGGGAGGGAAGTCGACCAGATGTTGTCTCGATTGCCCATGATGTGAGTTTCTTTTTGTTCATGTGCCCAACGATACGTTGACCGAGCTGTGAATTTTCCTGACATTTCTAGAGTCTAGCCCCAGTAATTGTGACATCCGTCATCCAGAGGGGTAGACATAGCTTGAATATATGCCCAAGTGCCTGGGCGAGGAAGTGGTGAATGAAGTCCCAATCCCAATAACCATTTTCAAGCCTCATCGAGCTAACATTCAAGTCTGCAAGGTCAGCAGGTATTATGAAGTCAGGTTGGAGGTCTCTGATTGACCTACCTTGGATTCAGCAGTCTGTCCAGACAAGTGATGTTTTGCCATCGTTTATTAACATATAGTTGAGATCTTGAACTTTGAAGACATGTTTCTTAATGAAACTCCATACAGAGGAACCTGGCTGCTTGGTGATGACACCCTTACGGGCATATTTTCATTCATAACCTTGACCCAGGGCTTAAAGGGTTGATTGAGGAAGGACCAAACATTCTTAAGAATGAGAGCATGGTTTTGGTCTCAAGCATCCTTGATACCCAAACCTCCAAACTTCTTACTAGAAGTTACCTTTTTCCAAGATACAAGAGATAGCTTTCTGTGTTCCCAGTTACCCAACCAAATAAACTTCCTGACATGCTTGTTGATGTCATCATATAGAGAGGGGGACAGTTGCACCAATTGCATGGTGTGAGTCGGTATAGCTTGAAGAGTTGATTTTTCCAGTGTGATTCTGCCTACCAAGGAAAGGTGTTGCATAGACCAACTATTCATGTGATTCTGTATAGAAGAGATAATATCAGTGTGTGTCTTCTTATTGACCTAATGGTGAAGGATGGGTACCCCAAGGTATTTGCCCAAATTAGTTGTCCAGTGGATTCATAGTTTTTGTTGATGGTTTGAGTGGTCAGAGCAGGGGGATTAGCACTAAAGTAGAATTTGGATTTCTTAGGTGAGATCACCTGTCCCGAGACTTGGCTAAAATTTTCCAAATTTTTTATAATGACTTTCACCTGGGAGATAGAAGCTTCCCCCATAAGGAGGATGTCATCTACAAAGAGAATGTGGGATATGGGAGCACCTCCTTTAGAAATAGTAATAGGCTTCCATCATCCATAAGACACTGCCTGAGTGATCTCCTGGCTGAGATGCTCCATACATAGAACAAAAATGTTTGGGCTAATGGGGTCGCCATGCCTGACCCCCTGAGAAGCTTTCAAAGGTTGTAGAGGGGCTCCCTCCCAGAGCACTGAGGTGGAACCCTGCATTATGATTTGCATAATGATATTGCATATATTAGAAGGAAGGCCTATTTTGCTTAAAGTATCACTGATGAAGTCCCAACTCATATGATCAAAGGCTTTAGATAGATCAAGTTTGACACGCATCCAACACTTGGAAGCAAACTTTGATTTCATAGAATGGATCATTTCTTAGATGAGAAGAATTTTATCGTTGATGAGCCATCCTGTGATGAAAGATGACTGGGATGGAAAGACCCAGTCATTGAGAAAGGGTTTAATTTGTTCAACCAGCACCTTGGAGATAAGTTTGAAACACCCATTGTTTAGCGAGATAGGACAAAGGCCATGCAACTTTCAGGGGTTTTCACCTTGGGAATAAGAACCATATGAGAGTTTGCAAGATCTTCATCTATCTTCTCTGTAACTTTCCTTATTGTCAACAAGAAAGAAGCACTCACTATGTGCCAGTTTCTCTATAGGAACTCGTTGTGTACACCATCGCGTCCCAAAGCTTTAGAGGGTGCCATGAGGAAGAGAACAGATCGAACCTCTTCAACTGAGGGTGTGGCTAAAATCTTGTTGGACACATTGAGTGGGATAGGGAGAAAGGCACATGGATAAGAAGCAAATGCCACCGGGTTGGGCCTGCGAGTGGCAGTGAGGAGGTTGGAGAAGAAACCAACGATGAGGGATTTGACATCCTTTGTGGAGGACATCCACTCGCCCACTGCATTCATTAGTTTGGTGATTTTGTTGTACTGGTGGTGAGCTTTGACATAAAAGTGAAAGAACTTGGTATTGTTGTCACCAAGAGTGAGCCAGTAAATTTGGGCTCATTGCTTCCAGTCATCCTCCTCACGTAGGAGGAGCTCATTATATCTTTCTTGTAGGCAGACAGAATTATCAATGAAATTATGGACATGAGGAGATTGTGAGTGTACCTGACATGCATTAATTTTATGTAGGATCATGTCCTTTTCCTTGCGATGGCTGTTAACTCTTTTCTTGTCCCATTTTGAAGCTATGGTTTTGAAGGCCTGCAAAGCTTCATGAAAGGAAAGGTTTTTCTTCCAACTTGGTAGGACGTTAGTGTGGAATGATGGCGTCATATGCCAACTACTTTTAGTTTTGAAGATGTATTGTTTTCTTGTTGATGCATCATAATTATAGAGGAGAAGGGGATTGTGATCCGAGCTAATACGCGGTGGGACAATGATTGTCATGTCTGGGTATAGCTCGACCCAAATGTTATTAGCAATAGCATGGTCTAGCCGTTCCTAGACTCATCCTCTTTGGAAGGTAAAGAACTGCCTTGGCTTCTTACTTCGGATGGGCCATTTGTCAATAGACATTCATTGAATGCAGTGGAGGTTGATTTATCAAAGTATGTACCCCTATTCTTCTCAGAGGTATCCAACATGGTGTTGAAGTCACCAAGGGATATCCATGCAGAAGAGATCATTATTGAGATTTCTTCTAGGTGATTCAATAGGAACCTACATTTAATTGGATTAGGACTGGCGTAGACCACCGTGAGGAACCAACTATTGTTAACTTTACAATGGATGAATTTCAGGTGGCTGCATAGTATTTCAATGTTGCAGTGTGAGTTATCCCACATGAGCCAGATTCCACCTGAGAAACTGATGGATTCAACTCTATGGGAGTCAGGGAACCCCACCTTTTTAATAATGTTTTCAGCAGTTGAGCCACTGCAATGAGGCTCAACAATAGTAAGAATTTGAAGTTTATGAGAGAATTTAAGCTCTTTCATTAGACCAACTTTACCTCTTTTACTTGCTCCTCAGATATTCCAACAGTAGAGATTCATTAAAAGAGGTTGATGAAGAGGTGGGGGGTTAATTGATTGCAGCACACAGGCCCATTGCCTGTATGTCACCATTATCATCCTTCATTGAGGTGTCATCCATAGGGTGGTCTTACTCGGTTCCAAACTCAAGAATTTGAGCTATTGTGGTTGCATCTGGGGCTGGGGAGGATACATCCTTTGGGGGCAGGTCCTGGGTTCAACCTTTCTTCCAGACTCTATTTGGGCTCTGCATAGATTGGTAAACAATTTTCCTATTCCTCAACATAATGAATCCATTGCCTTCCTGACATTGTCAAAGGAACGATGGTCATTGTTGGATGTTTGGTGCTATATTCGATGCACAAAATTGGTACAAGTCTCCCAACGGCAGGGATGTTGGCCTACCCCATATGATCTCATCTTCATGGAGGTGAACAATTGTGTTGGACTAGGTTGTATCATCCTTCTTCTTGGTGGGGTCATTAGGGTTTCCCTTATTAGCTTTTGAAGCCTCAACCTACTTTTTGTCTTGCCGCTTCTTCTTCTTGATCATTACAATTTTCCAATCCACGTCATCATCTGATGCTTTTGTATCAGTGATCGGAACTGGCTCCATGTCTTTTGTGTTCTTTCTTGTTTCTTTGCCCGAGGCATTCTGTGATGGTTTGGTTTGGGTTTGCAGTTTTCATCTCTCAGGTTTTTGGGCATGTATGGCCATAGTATACGTGACCCCTGGAAGAGGAACTAGGGCAGAAGATGAAGTTGTCTCATCTTGTGGAGACTGGACAAATTTGCACTCAGTGTCTGTATGACCCACCCTTCCACACTTCATACAAACTGATGATAGGTTTTCATATTGTAGTTTGAAGTGTTTGTTGTTGAAGAATATGGTAGGGAGGAGGGGCTTATAGGTCTCAACCTCTACTGCAATATGAAAAAACCTGCCTCGATGGCCTTGGGATGTAGTGTTATCGATTTTGATGGTTCTACCGATGAGGTTTCCTCTGCTAGAGAGCAGTTGATTCTGGTATAGAAAGACTGGGAGTTCTGGAATCCTAACCCAGACAACTAGCTTCCTGGGAATTAGGTCCGATGGTCTGAATGAGGGGGACCAATATTGCACAGATAGGTAGTTCCCAAACACCATCCAAGGGCCGTCCGTCATAGCTGTCAGGAAGTCGTCTTCATTGGCAAACTATATGATGTAGTATCCTTGCCCCAGATCTATGACTCTGAATGATTTAGTTGGACACCACAAGGACTGGATCCTATTAACTAGAACTTGGAAGCCAATAGTGACGTCGATAGCCTTGACAACAACGGCGTGCTTCCAGGGTTCGATGAGGGGTTGTATCACTTCTCTGTGAACCATGATCAGTGGAAGGATGTCTGATAGATCAACATGTATGTTTGTCTCTTTTACTAGATCAGGGGATATGGGATTAATATATGTTAATGTGCCACCTGTCCTTCTTGTCATTACGTCCTTGTACGAGGGTTTAGCCATTCCCTCATTTTCCTTTTCTTGCCCCATGTCCACGTCGCTGTCTGCAAGGGTGCCTTCGATCTCCGTCGTGGAGGTGTTCTCTGGGGGGTGTTGCTGATGTGTGAAACCACGGCCGCCACGACCTTTGCCATGACCGCCACCAGACCTGCGACCACCAAACCCTACCTCTACCATCTTTTATTTTTATCATATGGTTCCTTTAACTTTATACTCTTCCATATTTCATGAGTTATTTGTGTGTGCCTCCATATTTTGATTAAGAGTTTGATATATTTTTCTCTCTCTGTCTTGTGTGTGGTGGTTTCCAATGGTGGCTATGTGTGGTGTTTTTGCATTTGGATAAGGCCTTCTTTTAGCTCTTCTATACCCTCCCTTTTTTATATGACAAAGGGGGAGAAATGAGCTTAGTACATGTTGAATTTGATCATTTTCTAAATATTTTATGAAATATCTTGTGACTATGAAAGTGGACTCAAATAGTACATATATGTTATGGTTATCATGAACTAACCATATTGGTAAAGGTAATCATGAATTGAGGGGGAGAAATTACTATTGTGCATTCATGTATCCTCCTACTTTGACAAGGTAAAAGACTTAAATTTTAACTTCTTTTCAATACGTTAAGGAATGGTTTGTCATCTTCAAAAAGGGGGAGAATGTTGATCGAACATGTATACATTGTCCATATTTTGATGAAGACTTAGCCATTCCATAAATATGTATCTAATATGTCTACTTGAGATCTATTTTAGGTATTGGGTACATGAAAAGAATGAATTCAAGAAAGCCCGAGCTTGACCAAAAACAAGCCAAAATCATTGCAACTGCACTTTTGTGGATAAGGGCTTAAATCTATTAGAACAATTTTGTAAATCACTTATATTCATGATATAACTTGAAAATAAGATGAGAAAAATATAAAGTGAACTTAAATCAAATATGTAAGCATTGTTATGGAACTTATCAAAATTCCTCACGGGCACCTTTATCGATCGAGTTTCCTTCTAATGAAACTTGACCGAGAAATTGTTTGGGTCTTGAACACTACCAAGGTCGGACAAGTTTGTCATGGTGGAAACTCAATCGAAACACTACACAAGAAAAACAATTTTAACCCATCGGCTGAGTTTCATCTAGATAAACTTGACCAACAACTTCATTGACCTTGGAACATGGTGATCAGATTATATCTCTTATAATGGAATATAAGAAATGTGAAATGGTTGTAAATCCTAGAGACTGACCCCTCTAGGTAGTGCATGTACATATCCTAGTTTGGAGTTTGGAACCACTATAGGTAGCATGTGTTCTCTTTCTTGTTTGATCTTTATCATCTTTTCTATGTATGCTTAGTTGCACTCAAATTACATATATGCAACCTTATATCTAGATATAATTTGAAGTTCTAATGAATTTGGTTGAAATATTTTATCTCTATTCAAACCCCCTTCTAGAGTCCATTGATCCAACAATTTAATCATTCAAATTATAGTACATTTTATGATTTTTTGTGTGCTTATCTCCTTTTTCTTTCTTAATTAGGTTTTAGTTGGATTTTTTGCCTTTTGGATTGTTTTATCTAGTTATTATTTTGTTGTAGGAAATAACCCAAAATTCATTTCATTGTCTCCCTTATCTGATTCATATCCATATTTCCCGTCTTTGAGCATAGGAAGAAGATTTAAGGAAGTTTACATCAAAATCAAACTCATCGGACATCCCATTGGGTGAATGTTCACTAGTCAACCAATTGAATCGTGGCTCCAATAGATGATATGTAGCTAAATGAGTCAACCGAATGGTCTCTCCTATTGTTATATTCAATTTTCTTGACAAAATCACCAAGAGGATCAATAACTTTGAGAATTTATGAGTCATGTGTTGCATTCTTTAATTGATCCACAGATTGATAGAAGCTTCCCCATGCTACATATTAGTCAATTGATTCATTTATCTATTTGACTGAAAAAGAAAACATTTCAAATGGCTCATTAGTGAAAACATGACATGTTCATTAAAGACTAGGATGATTGGTTATCCTCCCTGATGCATCAATAATCTTATGCCCCTATATAGTAAGTCGATCAATTTGTGAGTTTCTCAACTAGGAGACCTTTCTCAGTAAAAACTAGATATCAGTCAACTAATTGATCAACTAGTAGATCAAATAGTTGAGATCCACTACATAGATTTAAGGATATTCCATGTCAATTATTAACTTGATTGGGGGGTTGGACTCCGCTACTACAAATGAAATTATGACATAAAGGGTTAGCCGCCATTAGACCTATTAGGACTCTTAAAGGTAGGAGGATACAAAAGAATAGGAGACGGTGATGCCCTTACTTGTACTTGACCAGATTCGTGACCTTGCAAGATTGATTCTCGCTTGTTAAAGACGACATTTTTGATCTTGTACCCTAGTAGCATGTCTTGTTCTTCTCTCTTTGTCTACTCTTATATTTGTTCTCTACCATGAGTTATTGGACCTTCTCGCTAGGATGTCAAAATAGCTTCAATACCCTATCTTGTATCTTACATTATGAGTTATTATTTATTTGGAAAACTAGATTATTTGTCACTTGTTAATCACATGCTTTTAGATTAATCAGTATTCTCGTATTTTTATTATAACTTTGTATATAGAGACATTAATATCTAAGGTTAGAACCCCATTTACATTGTTGAATGCCAGTTGAGTCCATAAAAGAGAGTTTACTAGGGTGATAGTGTAAGGATCTGTGAGTGACAAACCTCATGATCATGGGGAATTTTCCCCTCTAAAATTCACACCAACAAGGATGTGGATTTCCCTGGCCCCAATCTAGATGGAATTTAGAATGAGAAATATAATGTAAGGGAAAAGTTACATAGGAGGCAGTGGGGAAAACTGAACCATTCCAATGTTTCCCTCAATTGAATTCAACCCAATTATTTTTTTTATTTATTCTACGACTTCATTTAAACAATCAACCAACTCTAAATTTAAATATATATCTAGATCTGAAATGGACTATTATAATTCTTAAAATTGTTGTGTATAGGATTCTTTCCTAAGTTATACTACCATGCCATTCCTCCACTTGTAGGTGATGAGCATTACATGTACAATAAGTAAAACTTATGATTTATTCCTTGGTGAATTATTGTGCATTAAAATCCAAAAGTGAAATGTTGATTAACCCAAATTTAAGAGTGTTAAGTATGATATTCCAATTTCCATTCAATACATTGTGGATCATTAGGAAACCATTCCTCGACCATACTATTCCAAAAAAAAATCAAATGAAACTCGTCTTTGTCATCCTAAATCACCAACATTGTATGTGAAAAAAGATTTGAGGTGGACAATTTGAAGAGAATTTAGTGGCCATTTCCATTTTATGCCAGATTCTTAAGAATGAAATGTGCACAAAATAACCTCTTTATTGATGTAGCCTTGAAAACATCTTAGTGTGAGAAGATGGCCAGTGGTGCCTTACTGGACATGCACCTCAACAAAGTACAAAGGAACTAATCAAATGTCTTGATTGTTTAATTGTATAACAAATTCAATCCAAGTCTGCATCCCTAACAGTAGTTATAGGCAACAAATATCCTTTTGAGACAAATGAAAGAGTAAAATTGGGGTTGAACCATGAAAAAAATCAAATTGAACTAGTATTAGTGTTGTGTAATAACAAGATCTAAAATTATGCATCATTTAGTATTTAAACATAGCATGAACTAGGACCGAGTCAACTAACACAAGGTGTATTATCACATTACATTTAAAGATGTAGAATAATTATAATCTTAGTGTGTCTAGTTATATAATAATGGTTCATTGGAAGATATGTGCAATCATGGTGGACAAATACAATGTGTAAATATATGAAACAATAGTAGACAAAAGTATTTGATGGTAGTTCTTATTAGTTGAAAATGATGTATCATCCCCAAATAAGAGGTAATCTAGCTTCATTTTCATGTATGGCCAAAATATCTCTACAACCTTCTCATAATTGTCAACCTCAATATAATAAGAAATCAAGGATTTTGGTAATTCAAAAAATTATCATGGTGTTGTAGTTTCATCTACATTTGTTACCTTTTGATTTCTTTTGTTCAAATGATTCTTAATGTCCAAATGAGATAAACCAAAACATTCCTTGACTCATGCAACAATTTACATGGTATTATATGATTATCACAAATATATTCCAAAATCCGCATTTATTTTGGCAACTTGTCCTTGGACAACCATTGCATTAACATTTGATCTTATCATGTGTAAAAACTCCTAAAGGTGTAGGTCATTATTATGTTGCACAAATTAGTTTCTATCTTAGAAATATTCAAATTTTAGGATATTTTAGCATTTTTGTGGGATTCACATCCTAGTCTCTCTTCCTCCCTTTTGCATTCTATATCATGTTCAAAATAATTGATCATGATTGGAGTTGCATCATTTTATTATTCATTAAATTTCCCTCTAGAAGTCTTCATTTGTTCCAAGCATGACTGATGCACTATATCTTATCTTTGTACATGTTCTTAGTGGTACTCTTCTTCTCCCATTCTATCCTATTTTCAAAATCCCATTCGATGAGTGTATATATTAGAAAAATCATGAGCTTGTACTCAAGGTGTGTTAGACTCCAACTTTTAGCTTGATACCACATCCTCATTGCAATAAAATTTGAATGGAAAATAGTAAATTAAAATCAACATAGTCAACTTATATATATAGTAATAACAATTTTTAGTCATCTTATATATAGAATAATACCAATATATAGTAGGATTTTTAAGACAACAAGTAAACCATATCATCATTCATTTGCACGATGAAACATGATACCAAACCACATAGGAAATGATGTCTCAATTTAGGGTAATATCTATATTGGTTTCGTATGTGTACATATTGTGGTGTGTTGTATATATCAATGTGGGTTCTGTCTTTGTCAAATCCTATTTAGTTTCACACCAAAATCTTAGTTCATCATCTGATTTTAGTTTGAATTTATATGGAATATCATGCTCACTAGGATTCCATAGTCAGGGTTGGTTTGGATATTATATTTCATTAATTTTAAATTTTTTGTTTGATGTTTAGGTTATTGAGATTTTGGTTTACAATAAAATTGAACTTTGTTTAATCATGATCATAGTGCGCTATGCATATAAATGCTTTTCGTTCCATAGTTGTGTAGTTTCAAGTTCACTTGGCTTAATATTCAACTCAGGGTTCATTGCTTGATTTCCGAATGCGTCGAGATGATGTTACTATGGGTGCCATACTCTTCAATTCACTAATTATAAATATCAGTCTTATTAGTTTACAATTCACATTTTGGTGTGTACACCATTGGATGGTCTATAGTCTATTTCAATCTTGGTTTTTTGTGTTACAATATTTTGTTGTTTTGAATCACTAATTAAATGAATACAATTCTTGTGTAATTGTCATAAAAGTTATGGTTCAGTAACCATTCAAATACATGACCACTAATAATAGTAATCCTAATCCAACATGCACATAAATAAATCATCTGAATCTTGCTTAGCCTAAATTCCAGTTAACCATGAGGCACGATTTGGGTTCACTAATCATATATCAACAAAACTGTAATTGAATCCTACATAATCAAGAACGCCAATACCTACTTATGATGGATTTGGAAAATGTAAAGCATGTAGAGAACATATAATGTAGTTGTTAGGTATAAATAAATATATTAATACCTATAGTACTAGAATGCAATAAAACAAATCATTTCTTTTGTTGGCATTTATTTCAATCACTTCTTTGTGCCATATTTGTATCTAATTAAGATCTGCGTCAAAGTAATATGGATGCCAATGTATTGTTATGATGATGAATGTGTTGGTAAGGTGTAACGACCCCACCTCCGATAACCCCCATTTAAGGGAGACCAGAAGGTCAGAGCCATTATCCCAATTAATAGGATCAAAGGTTCGACAAATAATGAATAACAGTTATCAAATTTTATCAACTAAACTGAAAATGGATATAAAATAAAACTTTGCATACCTTTTTAAAACTTTGGTAAGCTACTCTATCCACAGTCTGGATAAATTCTATCTAATCCTCATGGCACTTTATTTCTTATTTCCTCAATGTGACACTTTACTATTTGTTCTTTCAATTTTTGTACCTAAAATGTTGACAAAGTAAACGTCGGTTAGCATATCAGAATATGTTGGTATGTGGGGACAACCAAAATTTCACAAATATGGCTAACAATTTAATTATCACAATCAGGGTAATTAGCAAACCAATTTACATTTTTAATGTGTCATTCTCCACTACTTTTGTCCTAATCCTGGAATTACCCTCTAAGGTTTCTATTTTGCCAATGACTTAAGGCCACCTTCTCAATCTCGAGCATGGTGCCTAGGGGTCACCTCTCATGGTGCCCCATAGTCATGCAACAAAGACCACCTTCTCATTCTCGAGCTTGGTGTCTGGGGTCACCTCTCATGGTGCCCAGTGGTCTACCCTATTGGGCCTGGCCTTTATGGCATCTTCCATCAGGGTGGCATGTAGGTGCGAGAATACACATGTATTTATAATTGTGATAACCATAGTGACTTTATAATTGCAGTATGAACATCCAAACAGTTAAGCTGCATTCAATGCGATTAACCATTCGGGAAAACTAATGCGACTAACCGTAATTAACCACATACCTGTTAGGCTGAATTGAGATAGAATAGTCCAATCAATCAAGACATCCAATCAATCAACTGCAAGAATCCTGAAATTACATTCAACTCCTTTTTATCAAAATATATCCAAACCATCTTTCTACTTAAGGTTTCTATTCCTTTTTACGATTTCTACCTATTTTAGGGTTTACTTTGCAATTAGGGTTTTACTTCATTTTACTCTTTTAAACCCTAATTTCTCATCTATCCTTCATGGAAGTTATTAAGGTTACCTTTTAACAACATATAACCTTAATTTAAAAAACAACACAATTAATCATCAATTAAGTCCATTAAGCCTCTTTTACATTAAAGCTACCATTTTTATACATTTTATTCCATGACAAGATTATTACGATCATTTATCATCAATTCATAGTTCATTATAGTCTAATTCACATATGAACGTTATTCATCATTAATTCTACCTTTATCCATTAGAAAAACCCTAATTATCATATTAAGGATATTTATCCACAATTAGGAACTTTTATACTCAAAATAGCTTAGAATAATTATATCTTAACTTTCTTCATGATTTTGAATATTTAAAGACATTAATAGTTGCATTTACCAAAATTAGTGTTTCAAGGCCCATTAAAGCATATTTATGCACATGAAACTCTAAATTAAACCAATTACGTGCAAAGTTCATCCTTTTTGTTCCTAATGTTCCTTTTCATGATTAACAGGTTAATACCTGTTGGGTATTAGGGGAGGCAGAGAAGGCAGCGGAAACAAAAATTTTCTCCTCCCCAAACCTAGAACAAGGAAACACGTCAACGTCTATACAATAGGAAAGGATGGTTTGTGGAATCATACCTTGTCCCGAGGCTTGCTCGGTGGCAATACCTCACGACTTGTGTGGTCTTCACCTCCAGCCTTGGACGGTGTCTGTGCAGCTCCTGGTCGCACCGGGACTGATGACTCCTACTATCACCGGGACTTTCGGGATTGACAGTTGTCCTCCGAGCGATAGAAATCTTCCGCCTCTGAAGCAGTCCACACAGACAACCTGGAACTCCAATCTCCTTGTCCCACAAGGAATGGGAAGGAGTCACACCCTCTTGTCAGTGTACTAGTCACTGACACACTCTCCTGCCACCAGTCACTTTCTACAGTTGTCTTTCCATTGTTGTGACTCCCTTATCGGGTAGCACTTGCTCGGGCTCTCTCAGTTACCAAAACCAAAGAGAATGACAACTTTACAGAGCAGCTGGTTGCACTGAGTTGTTCTTTGAGAAGTCCCCAATACCCCTATATATAGGAGGGTCATAGGACAGGATTCTCTATCCCAGGCAATGCGGGACTAAAGCAGGAGTAAAAGGGTTTGAGATTTTCCACAAAAACAACCAACTGCGTAACCTGAACCGATCGTTTCATTTTTGAAACGGTCAGTTGGGGACCTGAGCCGGTCGGTTGACACCTCAACTGATCGGTTGGGACACCTCAACCGGTCGGTTCACTTATGAACCGGTCGGTTTGTGGTACTGTTCAGTTCCTGATTGACTTTCCATCTTTTGTTTCTAATTGGTATCAAACACCAATCCTTGTTCCAATCAAATTGGGCAAGTGAAATGAAAAGAAATTTCTCACCAATCCTAATTTCCCAACTTGCTCGGTTGCACTAGTTGAACAGATCGTTTCAACACTTGAAGTAATCGTTTCACCCTATCCATGAGCCGATCGACTCACCACCTGAGCCGATCGGTTCACCAAGATGAGCCGATTGGCTCATCACATGAGACGATCGGTTGGGAGTGCAGATGGTGCAGGATCAGTCAATTGTAGTTTCAATCAATCCCATACTCTAATCAATCAGTCCAACACCTTGAACATTATGATATTGAGCTATCAATTAATTGAGTGTTTAATTGAACTACTAAACTCCTTTAGTAATCAATCTAAACATTGTTTGTGGACAAAACACCTCTTCCAGGTTAAATCCTATGTGTGTGACCCTACAGGTCCATTTCACATTGGCAGTGAAAGTTCATAACAGTTATGACTTCACAAGCAAAGAGCGGTGCCTAGTCACACATCAATGCTACCCAAGTGAAAAAAAAAGTTGGAGCACAACGTTCAATCCTACAATCCATGAATGGTGTTACAGTGAATGTATAATTCCTTTGTCAATGATATCCCAAATGAACTCGAGGCATGGAATAGTCATCCTATCAACGTTCATTCACTGTCTTGATCTCAAGGTAGATTGGAAGAGATATGTATGACATCAATATCACATACTGATTCACACATGCGTGCACGCCTTTCTCAATCCTACTCATCAAGTGGACATTGATATCATACTCCCTCTAGAGGGACAAATCCCACATCTATCACTCACCCCTCAAAAGCCCCAAGTGTCATAGCCACCCAATCATCACCTTTATAACAACCCATGTTTCAGGACTGCGTTTGATGATGTCAAAGTGTGCCCAACGAAATGTGTTGAGTGTAGTGATTTTAGGTCAATGAATCACACTCACCACCATCACTGTGAGTACTGATTGTGACTACCATGTCATGGTTCCATGTGTCAAACTCACGGTGGGTCTGTCCGGTACACTTGTACTCTAACAAGTACCTATGTGTTTGGTTTGATATCTCTATATCATGTGTAATGAGATTATGTCATCAACCAACACCACAATCTAGTCTTGTGTGTCATTACTGTCTGTCTACCTTTGAAAATGACATCCGACTAGGGACATAACAAGAATGTACAAACTCTTAGCATCTGTATGATCTCATCGTTTAGGTCCTTAACCTGAAAGCATACGTCATTGAGTACTGTCATTCTCTAGACATTCAATCTGTTCTATCACTATCTCATATGACTGAACTAGAAAGAATTTGAAGCTTGCCTTTGATGTTTATCAAATCAATCTTAATGTATCCCACCAATCATCCCATGATTGGCTCTCAGGGCATACATACCAACAGACTCCCACTTGCACTGTGAGCCAATCACCCTTGAATCATATTCATAGTGATCTTCAAATATGTCCCACATGTTACTCTGCTCTAGTGCGAACATAGTGAGTTATGGTAACACCTTGCCAAAGTCAGTTTTTAACTACATGTCTCTCATCTCTTCACTATACGTCACACGTATGAGATGGAGTTGCCGTAATATGCGATATAGTATTCCTTTGCTAACTTTTAGCCACATTGCATGATCAAGGATTCCATACTTGTCATCAATGAGTAGAATATCTATAAGTTCATCTCATGAACTTCTAGATCCATATAGTATCCACTTATGTTCTCTAACACATAGATACTCGGCATTTCCTTTTAAATGGTTTTATTGGAACATTTCCAATTATTAACAAACTTTCACTTTTATATATCCTATATATATATTTTGCGATTAATTTTCTGTCCTTTCAGAAGTTTGCATCAATGTAAATCTTTATATTGAACTCTTCCTTATCACCATAGAACTAGTACTTATCAAGTTCTCATGGTATTCCAATAACCCTTACTGGAAGTAGACTGACATCCACTCATCAAGTCTTACATACGAGTTATCAGGATCGGCATATCATATTGCCATGTCCTACATACAAGATGATGAATGCATTTTTTTCTTGCCATGTCAATACATGCAAGATAATGGGATGATTACATACATGATAGACCCATATTTATTCTAAGTGTTCCCATTCTTCATAAGAATTGGACACTTGTCCTTGGGATACTAACTCCATGTAACATGGACAAGTTTTCTCCCATTGAATCTGTGCATACTGAACCCTTCAGTACAAATTGCCAATGTATACTTTCTCTTTTCAGGTCAAGAGATTTTTGAGAACTATCTCTATAGATCTGTATTCCTATCACATAGGAAACATATCTATCTTCCTTAATGATAATTTCCAATTTTGGATTTCCATTCTAGAACATTTCCATTTCACATCAACATGTGGAATGTGAACACGCTCCCACTAAATCATAGATCCCTTCTTTATCTTTGACATATTAGTCAAACCCTTTGACTATATCATCAAAGTAAAGATCCAATTTTGAGTTGCTTGTACTCAATTAATCACATTGATCAGTCCATTGTAACTTATAGACTTCATTTGCATTAGTGGATTCATAAACCTTATAGGTTGTGTCACTACTACAGAAGTGGCCTTTGGCGTCGGTCGTTTAACCCCATTTGGCGTCGGTTTTCGACCGACGCCTATGCGGGCATCGCTAAAGGTCGAACACTTCGGCGTCGGTTGTTTAACCGACGCCTATTTAAACTATCGGAGTCGGTCGTTTAGTCGATAACCGACGCCAAAGGGGTTCGCGCCACATAAAATGGCGTCAGCTAAGGCACTTTCTGCGTCGGTTATTTACTAACGGACCGACGCCTATACTACTTATAGCGTCGGTCTTTTAGTAGATAACCGACGCATAAAGTGTCCTAAATGACGCCGTCCTTTTGTGGCGCGAACACTTTTGGCGTCGGTTATATACCAAAAGACCGACGCCTCTAATTTAAATAGGCCTCGGTTTGATACGTATATCCGACGCCATTTCGAGGACTGCTTGGCCACATAAGGCGTCGGTTATCTATAAATAACCGACGCTGTAGATCTTTGCTGACGGTTTTTATAAATAACCGACGCCAATTTGTTTTTTTTTTCATATCAGTTTGCAGGCCTGCTGTGGCTGGTCAGCAGGATGAGAAACTGCAGTTCAATAACTGAACTGCAGGTTTACGACATCCATTGATATCAGCCTACAAACAGGCCGCAAACCTGCAAAAGTCACAAGCAAAATTTCACACAAGTACATACATTCAGACATACATTCAGACATAAATTCAATTCAAGTACATACAAACAGGCCGCAAACCTCTTCTTGAGAAAGTCCCGCTCTGGGTTTGTGCTGGGATGGCCCAAAGAATGCTTTGATGCCAACACCAGCGCCGGCACCTCTAACACGTCCAGGATGCTCTGGGTTACCCAGAGCAACTGTCAATTCATCCCTTGTGCCCTGAGGGATGAACGTGCCTTGTTTCCTCTGCTCGTGCAGCTCCCGCTAATCACCATAAATAGAAATTGGTAAGTTAACACCATAAATAATCAATATTCAAACGATTTCTCTAAGAGTTGTATTTTACCATTTTTGCAGCCGCCTCAGCAGTTACAGGCTTCTTTATTTCACCCTTCTTGTTTTGCCTGCCAGCTATCCAGATATCATGGCGAGGCATGGGTGTGGCAGACTCCTGAGTAGGAGCAGACTAGAAAATGTCATTAAAATGTCATTAAAAAGGCAAACATTTAGCATTTCTATTAACTAGAAAAAGGCAAACATTTAGCATTTGTATTAACTAGAAAAAGGCAAACATTTAGCATTTGTATTAACTAGAAAAAGGCAAACATTTAGCATTTGTATAAACATACATGTCTCTAAAATTGTGATCTTTTATCAATTAACAATCCTTCATTGTGATCTCCGCGCACATATAAGTCATCATTAGCTTCAATATTTTGTGGAGTTGGCAACCCAACTGAGAATGGACTGGAGTCATCATACTTATCATAGTACTCTTCTTCATCTATAGGATCTTCAATGAACTGTCTTTTACCATGAAGAACAACCGACCATTTATCATTCACAGGATCATCGATATAGAATATTTGTTTCCCCTGTGATGCCAATATGAATGGTTCACCCTTCTCGCCAATCTTTTCAAAGTTCACGAAAGTGAAACCCAATTCATCCACTATAACTCCTTTGGTGTTATCAACCCAATTACATTTAAAGAGCGGAATTTTGAAATCTATGTAGTCAAACTCCCAAATGTCCTCAATGACACCGTAATATGACATTTTAGCTTCACGTGGACTCTTATCCTTTGCACTTGCAAAGTACATAGTCGACGCTTGAAGAGTGACCCCACTATTTTGGACGACACTCTTATCATCTTGGCACTTTGTGTAATATGTGAATCCATTAATGTCAAACCCTTCATAAGACATAACATTCGGTTTTGGTTTAAAGGCGAGGCATTTGATAGTTTCTGTAATATCATTTGGTGTTTGAGATAGTTGATGTAAGACTTTATCTTCAAACCACTTAGTAAAAGTCTTATTATGCTCTCTAGCAAGCCACATTGAACTTGCTCGAGGATGTTGTCTCTTTATGAAATTGGTATCTTCCTCGATATAAACACTCACTTCGTCCATATTGTGTAAAATATACAAGTGAGCTTGTTCCAACTGCTCACGGCTGATTACTTTCACCCGTGATCCCAAAATTCCTTTTCCCTCCTCAATATTCTTTTCATTATCAGGAGTGTCATTACCACTGAGAAAGTCATTGCAAAAATCCATAACCTCTCTCGCCACATAACCTTCAATAATACTTCCTTCAGGCCGATAACGGTTTCGAACATCACCTTTAAAAACGCTCATGTATCGTTCAAAGGGATACATCCAATGCAAGAAAACTGGTCCCAACATTTTCACTTCCCTAGTCAAGTGGACAACAAGATGTACCATGATATCAAAGAACGAAGGAGGGAAATACATCTCAAGCTGACATAGGGTAACAACCACTTCTCTTTGCAAATTATCGAGAGTATCAGGGTCAATAACTTTGCTGCATAGACTGTTGAAAAAGAAACAAAGTCTGGTAATTGCAAACCTTACATGCTTCGGCAATATAGATCGAATTGCCACGGGCAATATTTGTTTCATTAGAGTGTGACAATCATGAGATTTAAGACCTATCAACTTCAGATCTTTCATTGATACCAATCTACGGATGTTGGATGAGTAACCATGTGGCACCTTAACATTTACCAAGCATTCACAAAAAGTTTTCTTCTCCTTTCTAGACAACGTGTAACAAGCGGGAGGTAAGTATGTTCTTTTATTACCCATTTCACGTAATTCTGTTAATTCTGACCTTATTCCCATTTCACGTAGGTCCAGTCTGGATTTTATCCCATCTTTAGTCTTACCTGGTATATTTAATAGAGTACCAATGATGCTATCACAGACATTTTTCTCAACGTGCATTACATCGATACAATGCCTGACTGTCAAAGAACTCCAATAAGGAAGATCCCAAAATATTGACTTCTTCTTGAATGAAGAATTGTCACTCCGTGTGGCCATACTACATTGTGATTTCTTACCAAATTCATTGACAATGTCTTTTACTCTTTCATAAACAACATCCCCTGGTATAGGTTTAGGTGCACTCCGTTCATCATTCCATCCATTGAATGCTTTGCGCTTCCTACAATACGGATGGAATTTTGAAAGAAACCTTCGATGACCAAGATATACAGTCTTGCTGCCATGTTTTAGTCTTATTGAATCAGTGTTTTCTTCACATATAGGACACGCTTTAGCTCCTTTGACACTATATCCAGACAAATTCCCATATGCTGGAAAGTCATTAATAGTGCAAAACAACATAGCGTGCAAACGAAATGTCTCTCTTGCTGAAGCATCATAGGTCATCACACCTTCAGCCCAAAGTTTCTTTAAGTCATCAATCAAAGGTTCAAGATAAACATCGATATCATTTCCGGGTTGTTTAGGGCCCGATATCAACAATGACAACATAACGTACTTATTGTTCATACACATCCAGGGAGGAAGATTGTATATAACAAGCATGACTGGCCAAGTGCTATGTTGGCTTCTCAATGTCTCGTACGGATTCATCCCATCTGTACAAAGCCCAAGTCTTAGATTCCTATCTTCTTCACCAAATTTAGGGTACAATAGATCAATCTTCTTCCACTGTGGGGAATCAGACGCATGTCGTAGGATCCCATCATTATTTTTCTTAACATCTGCATGCCACCTCAAATTCTTCGCATCTTTCGGATTTGCAAACAAGCGTTGAAACCGTGATATTATAGGTAGATACCACAACACCTTGGCAGGAGAACCAGTTTTGGACTCCCCCGAAGTCGTCAATTTATACCGTGACGCACCACATTTTGGACAATATTTCAAATCTACATAGTCCTTTTGAAATAATACACAATCATTCGGGCATGCGTGTATCTTCTTGGCCTCCATTCCCATTGGGCACAACATTTTCTTTACCTGGTATGTTGAGATTGGAAGCTCGTTTCCTTCAGGAAGAATTTCTTTCAACAAAGTCAACAATGAAGTGAAGCTTTTGTCGCTCCATCTATTGTTAGCTTTCAACTTATACAATCTCAACACAGCGCTAAGCTTCGTAAACTTAGCACAGCCTGTGTATAACGGTATCTCAACATCATGCACAATGTTTGTAAAGATAGGAGGTGGATCGGTGTGCTCTACCCTACAACTATCCAGTATCGCATCAACGATGTCTGCTGGAACTGGTTCGTTCACATTTACGTCATCAGAGGCAATTTCTTCTTCCACCCAAGCACTGCTATCGACATCTACTGGTTTCGATTTTGAAATCTCTCCATGCCAGTGCCATTCTGTATAACCTTGTACAATCCCGTTGCACATGACATGACTTTTGATTTCCTCACCAGTGTTGACTTTCAAGTTGTTACCGCAATGCCTACATGGACAGTAGAACCTATCTGTAGGTTTTTTCCTATGTTCCTCGGCAAATCTAATAAACTGATCAAGACCAGATATAAACTCTGGGGTGCAACGATTACGAATGGACATCCATGATCTATCCATTCTATGATCAGAGAAAACAAGTATATATTAGGAAACAAGTATATATTAGGAAAAGATTAGGGTATACACTTACATCCTAAGCGTATAATGTGATGTCATTCTTATATATAATAAATGTGTACCACCTATCCCATCCTTGAACACCTAATCTCACTAGTAAGTGTATAATGTGTATTTGGTTTTCAAGAAAATTTCGGCAGCATTTCCCCGCTGTTCTCTAAGTACATATGTACTTAGAGAACAAACGGGGAAATGCTACCGAAATTTTCTCGAAAACCCAATACACATTATACACTTACATCCTAAGTGAGATTAGGTGTTCAAGAACAGTCCCAAACCGGGGACTATCCAAGATTTACTCCTAATGAGTCAATCTTGGATGGGTTTCTAGGCCAACAAATACATTTGATGTCATTCTTATATATAATAAATGTGTACCACCTATCCCATCCTTGAACACCTATCTCACTAGTAAGTGTATAATGTGTATTTGGTTTTCAAGAAAATTTCGGCAGCATTTCCCCGCTGTTCTCTAAGTACATATGTACTTAGAGAACAAACGGGGAAATGCTACCGAAATTTTCTCGAAAACCCAATACACATTATACACTGACATCCTAAGTGAGATTAGGTGTTCAAGAACAGTCCCAAACCGGGGACTATCCAAGATTTACTCCTAATGAGTCAATCTTGGATGGGTTTCTAGGCCAACAAATACATTTGATGTCATTCTTATATATAATAAATGTGTACCACCTATCCCATCCTTGAACACCTAATCTCACTAGTAAGTGTATAATGTGTATTTAGTTTTCAAGAAAATTTCGGAAGCATTTCCCCGATGTTCTCTAAGTACATATGTACCTAGAGAACAAACGGGGAAATGCTACCGAAATTTTCTCGAAAAACCAATACACATTATACACTTACATCCTAAGTGAGATTAGGTGTTCAAGAACAGTCCGAAACCGGGGACTATCCAAGATTTACTCCTAATGAGTAAATCTTGGACGGGTTTCTAGGCCAACAAACACAATAATAGATATGACAAATATATGCAAGCAAAAGATTTGTTCATATATGCAAGCACAAATGTATGACAAATATATGCACAAATTAGAAGTTCATAACCCTCATAACCCCCCATCTTAGGATGATGAAGGTCCATCTTTGCAGTCCTTGGCTACCATATGAGCCAATGAACAAGGAAGTTGGTCGTTTGTCCCAGGATTAACATTGTGAAATTTGAGTTGAAGAACATGAACAAATTTGAGTTGAAGGTCCATCTTTGAGGTCGGTCATCTAGGTTCACCCACAATACAACTTATCAGAAGAACATGAACAACTTTCAGGGCAAGGTCAAAGCAAAAATCAGAATTAGAATCAGAACCAAATCCAAATCTACTAGGATTTATTGTACAAACCGTTCTCCTTTGAAAAATTACAAGCAAATATAAATGACAAAATGAACCAAATTGCAATAAAAAACAACAACATGTTGAATATGATTGAAGCAAAAATGAGCTGTGTAACAAGGTATAAAAACTCATAACCAAATGATTGACCAACAACTCATAAACCAATCTGACCTTATAAAGAACACACATTGAAGGATCCTATAACAGAGTCAAATCGAACCTGTAAGTAGAGAGCTCGTGGAGGAAGAAGAGGAGTAGCTCTGTCGGTAGCGAGCTCCGTTAAGGAAGAAGAGCAGTGGAGGCGGCGACGTTGAGCAGTGGAGGCGGCAGTGTAGGCAGTGGAGGCGGCAGCGGCGTAGGGCAGTGGCAGCAGCGGCGGAGACGCGGGGGTCGTCAGGTGGAGATGCGGCGGCGGAGAGGCAGTTCTCCGGCAGCAGCGTTGAGCAATGGCAGTAGTGGCAGAGACGTCGGCGGAGAGCAGCGGCGGAGAACGACCGGCGGAGAGCGGGCGGCAGAGAGCAGCAGCTGGAGTTGTCGGGCAGAGAGCGAGCGGCGAGCAGCAGGATGAAACAGGAAGAAAGGGGGAAGAGTTGGGTGATCGGGTCTATTAATTTGGTAATCAGCATCGGTTATTTAGAAAACCGACGCCTATAACGATTTAGCGTCGGTTGTCTGTAAAAAACCGACGCCCGTTTAGAAAACCTTTACCCTAATTTTTTTGGCGGGAACCATAATCAGCATCGGTTATCTGGCACAACCGATGCTGAAAGTGGGACATTTTCGCGCAAATTTTCATTTTAAATAGGCGTCAGTGAATACCTATAAAACCGACGCTAAAGATGACCTAAAATGTTTTTGCTCAAAATTTGGATTTTTGCGGGTGATTTTAGGCGTCGGTTTTTTATAAACAACCGACGCTGAATATAAAGCAGTACCCGTGTCTGGCTGGTCTTCAAATATAGATGTCGGTTTGTATAAATAACCGACGTCTAATAGTATAGGCGTCGGTTTCCATAAACAACCGACGCCCAGAAAAGCGACACTGAATGCTATTTCTGTAGTAGTGTGTGACGTACGCATCCTTGTTTTATTCCTCATAGGAATGCAGTTTTAGTATCCATATGCCAAATGTCTTAGTCATTAAGTTGCAATCAACAAGCATCATCATTTTCAAAATGTTATCCATGTGTCTTAACACTTAAGATTCATTTGCACTTATGGATTTCATCCAATGGGTGCTACCATCAAGGTCATACCTTATGGTTCACATGGATGTCATTTAGGATGTAATGGTCATAAACCATAACTCAAAAATTTGGTTCCTCATATTCATCTAGATAGTTGACTCATCACATGAACAACTCATCATATGATAAACGAGGTGTATCTGTCAAGGATATAAGAACTTACAACTCCTTGTGATTCTTAATGTCCATTATTAGTGTGGGGTATTCCTTTATTAAAAAGAATTCAGTTATTTGACAATCATTGTCTAACTCCTTAGAGTATGATTCCTTCTTGATTTAGACATCACCATGCCTTAATCATGAGTTCACTATTATAATCAGTCATAAGGATCTCAAACATTTGGTCCAATTATTTCATTCATTGATCTCATCAAGAATTAACACTTTACCAAATTTGCACTACATCTATGATAATCTTGAACACTTCAAGATATTCATATTGGTATTTCTCTAAACACCACTTGATGTATTAGCATTTATTCCAATAGGTATGTAAATACATCACATGTATTATACCTAATAGGATAATCATTCTCCTACTACCTTTAGTGAAGATTGATTAATCCTGTCCAAGATATTCATGTCTCTTACTGGTTCTCTAACCAAAAGAGTCTAGATTTATCCATCACATGGAAACTAGAAATGAATTTCTCATGATTGATGCTAATTTGATTGGTTGAGATATCTATAACTTTTAGGTATCATTTTATCTTATGCATATCAAATACCACAAGATAAACAAGGCATTGCCACAAAGATCATATCTTTAGAAATTGAAGCATCTCTTTATTAATTGCCATCATTGTCATACAATATGAAAAAATAAAGTGTTTCTATCTATTGGAAAATAGGAAATAGCAGTTCATAACTGTATTACATGCCTTTTAGGCTGAAAATAAACTAAAGTACTCCTATCTATGGCGGCAACACTTGCCCCATTTATTGAGTGCTTTACAATTTACATCTTGGTATCATATACCTCAAAAGTGTTCGAAGTTTACTTTCATGACACCTTTAAGTAGAGATGTCTGTCACCTCCTTCTTCTTTTGTTCTTTCAGATAGAGAGGACAATTCCTTTTCCAATGTCTAGGTTTTTGACAATGGTGGCAATTTCCTTTCTTGGTCACACCTCCCTTGGCCTTGAGAGCTGAAGACGACTTGGGCTCCTGGCTAGCATCAGAACCTTTCTTAGCTTTGCCCTTGCCCTTGTGCTTGGACTTGTCTTTTTTCTCGTGATCACCATCACAGACTTAGGCTTGGCCTTCTTCATATGTGTCTCGGCTGTCCTCAACATGCCTAACAACTCAGACAGTGGCCTATCAAAGTTGTTCATGTTGTAGTTCATCACAAACTGACTGTAGGATTCTGGAAACGATTGTAGTATCACATCAGTAGCCAACTCTTGGCTCAGTGGAAATCCCAGTCTTGTCAGGTTCTCCACATACCCAATCATCTTGAGTGTGTGAGGACCAACTGGATCTCCTTCTATCATGATGCACTTGAACAGTGCCCTTGAGACATCATATCTCTCTTTCTGTGCTTGATCTTCATACATGTTCCTGACATGCTGAATCATCTCAATGACACCCATGTTCTCATGTTGTCTCTACAACTCGTGGTTCATAGAGCACAACATCAAGAACGTTGCATCAATGGCATAATCAGAATGCTTCTTTTAAGCATCCCTTTCTACCGAGCTAAGAATAATTAACTTCTATATGTATTTTTATTGGATTCCTCTCATTTTTATGAGCAATTTTCATATTTTATATGTGCTAATCTGAGCTAAGAATAATTAACTATGAATTTTACAAAATCCACTTACTTTGGCCAATAGGGAGGCGCCACATAGCCTTTGTCCATGCAACGTTTTTGGTCTTGTTTGGAAACATTTAGAAATGACCACTCTACCCTTGGTTAAGTTACAACCTGTTCAGCCCACGGGGGGACAAGATGGTCCAATGACCCGAAGGTCGTCTTCCTCCTCGTGACGGCACACATCGTCACCCTAGCTACCAACTGGAGCTGCTTGGGGAGGGTTCTCCTCAATAGTACATAACTAGCCTTTATTGTCGGTTATTTAAGGCCTTTAGTGTCGATTTCTAAGCGACACCTATGTTGGCGCCGCTAAAAGCCCAACCGTTACGCGTCGGTTCTCAAACCGACACCACAACCCTTCGCACGCCACCGAAAATGCCACGAAAATGCACCAGCAGGGGGTATAGGCGTCTGTTAACAGCTTAGAAACCGACGCCATCTCACCCGCTTACACGGCCGTGCTGGCCAGCATGACCGTGTCGTCTGGCCTCATTAGGTAAATCGACGCCAGTTTCTAGTATGGAAACCGACATTTTACCCATATATCGTCGATTTTACACAGATATCCGACACCTATTTTATGTCTGGTCCGCTACCACGGTCGTGCTGGCCAGCACGGCCATGGTGTCTGGCATCATTAGGGAAATCGACGTCAGTACTAGTATGGAAACCGACACTGTAACCTTATGTCGTCGGTTTTATACAAATAACCGACGCCTATGATTTAATTTTTTTTCTATCAGTCTACAGACCTACTATGGCTGGTCACAGGATGAGAAACCTGCATTTCAGTTATGAACTGCAGGTTTTACGACATCCATTGATATCAGCCAACAACAGGCCACAAACCTGCAAAACTAACATGATGGACAAATTATATATATGTGATTCACACTCATGTATAAGAAATTTAATTCATATTATTTTTTCATCACACACATGTAGAAACCAGTACCAACATGTATTTCCATTTATTTCATCTCTTTTCACATTCAGACACATGTAGAAACATTCATGTATGGATGATTTTCACACACATATGACAATTCATAAAAATTCATTCATATTCACACAAAATTAATTATGAGAACAAAGTTATTATTTATTCATCATCATCATTGTCATCATCATCAAAATCATATTGAAAAATTCCCACTCCTTGCAGGGCTTTTGCCCAATCTTCTCTTACAACATCTAATTCATCTCTCGTATAGGGAGCATGTACATCGAAATGCTTTGCACCTGTGTTGAAGTCCTCAGTTTTAAAGACCTACAAAGAGAATGACGTACATACATAATTATAATAATATATAATAAGATTCATATATTTCATATTATCTAACGAGACTATGTATAATACATGTTGTATGTTATCGATTTCCAATATAGCATGTTTGATGATTAGGTCCATAAATCACATCACATAGTAGGCACATGCCCAATCGTTGTCTTGTGTAGCACACTATAAATTGAAACATACAAAATATTCATAAATACAAATAAGCACAGTTCACATAAATAATATATACATTGGAGTCAGGAAATTACTTTCAAATTCTTCTAAATGAGTGTCAGATTTTTTTTCCTGGGGACCTTTCCTCCAGCTTTTTTGTACTCCTGTAAAGCCCTATATATGTTAATGTAACACATTAAATTGCATAATTAAATAGTAATACAGTAACAGATGTTAACAGATATAAAAAAATAAAATATTTCTCACGAGAATAATGGCCTTTTAATTGCATGTCCATATAATACATCCAACTCACTCCCCGCAGGATCTAGATAATAGACGGTGAATATCTTGGGGACAACAACTAATAACTCCCAATTCTTAGAACTATAGGTAAGAAAGTAGAAAATTAATAACTCAATATCTGCAATAAAAATGTAATTTGCTTAAGTCCAAATTACAAGCAAAGTCAACTTACTCGACATTGAATGGAGCTATTATCACCGTCTTATTATTTTTACCAAAATATTCAAAAGCATCATAGTAGTATGAAGTAACTGAACCAGGGTCTGTATCTACAAGACTAATCAAAGATGGAACCAAAAATCCCACATGGGAAAACCCAAAATATGTACATGTCTTGTACTAGTGTCTGCAAAACATGTATTACGTATACAATGCATTCATATATAAGAAACCAAATTGTCGTATATAAAACAAGGTATATGGATGTATAAAACAGATTTCCGTATGCATTAATCTCACCATATCCACAGCTCTATCATAGATTTATTCAGCCATTCATACTTAAACAACTCCAAAATATCTATTATAAATATGCTGTTTCTGAATATTTGACCTGCATTAATACGTATCCAGAACTTCTATTACGTATGCATTAATACATATGCTAAACTTGTATAAATAGATTGTTATCATATGGTTTACCTACAGCATTATCCAGAATAGTAACAATTATAGGGAAATTTGGATTATGTTTGTCGATCCATACTGCCACACTCCTACAATTAGGACCTATCGAGGCATGTAGATCCCCTGGAAGCCAACTTGGTAGTCGAGGAGGTGGAGGCCGAGATGTAGCAGGTCTCATCTTTTTGACCTATATATATAATTTCATATCAATTGAATCATATATATATACACACTAACAAAGTAAAGTAATGAAAATTTATCATACAATATCAATATAGAGGACATCTGCTTCGGGCCACAGTATCACTCCGCCAACTACCTCACCAAGTGTTTCAGCATCTGGGTGTGCATGAGGCAGTGCAAGACCCGTCCAGCCAGTGAGTATATTTATGGGGCTCACATGTACCATGCCATCTGGTACTGGACTACTATGAAACATGCACCCTTTAAGGGGTGGGTAAGTCGATGCATCTGCAACGATATATCCTTCACTTTGTAGTCAGAATTGCTTCAACCCCTACAAATTTACGTAAAGAATGTTATATGCATATATACAAAAACATATCATCTTGAATAGACTAGCTATTATATATGCCATAAAAATACTTACAGAGGACGTGCTAGGTGGGTCTATAGGATTACTCCCAACCTCTACAGTACGAGGAGTAGGAGAAGAAAGGTTCGACACATGTACTGTCTGAGTGGCAGTCTGAGACACCTGCCACTTGTGAAATGCTTCCTGAAGCCTTTTATCAACTGCTTCCTCGACTCTCCTATCAATTAAGGAATCTACCTATACATGGATAAAAGAAATGCTAGTTGCTGATTATTGAATTCCCTTTCGCAATAACATTCTAAAATAAGAATAAGTTACCTCAGCTTGTGAAAGTCCCGCTTTTGGGACATGTTTATGCTGGGATGGCCCAAAGAACGCTTTGATGCCCACACCAGCGCCTGCACCCCTTACATGTCCAGGATGCTCTACGTTACCCAAAGCAACTGTCAGTTCATCCCTTGTACCCTGAGGGATGAACTTGCCTTCCTTCCTCTGCTCGTGCAGCTCCCGCTAAGCCCCATCAATAAAAATTCATAAGTAAACATAACAATAATCAATATTGATAGATTGCTCTAAGAGTTTGATTTTTACCATTTTTGCAGCCGCCTCAGTGGTTGTGGACTTTGGTATCTCTCCCTTCTTGTTTTTCCTCCCAACTATCCACATAACATGATGAGGCAGAGGTGCGGGAGCAGCAGTAGAGGACTCTGCAGTCTCCTGACTAGCAGTAGGCTGAGTAGACTCAGCATGTAGTCTTTGGTGAATGCCTGCATATCCTCTTGGACTCATTGTGTGGTCATGCACATTCATTGCACGCCTTGTTCGTTGAGCATTGTTGATACCCTAGTTAGTTAGCACATTGATTTGGTTAGTAACACTAAAGGTTAATCTTGAATAGGTGAATACATAAAAATGTATATTTATTAAATTGGGAGTGGCGCTTAATACCTTGAATTCATCTATTTTTCTTTGGGTAACAAACTCCTCCCATTCTTTGGGGTCCAAGTAGTTCCATTGATGTGTGGCTTCCTTCTTCCTATATTTATTTTTCAAAGAGAATATAAACAAAAATTATTAGTGTAGAGTTAGTGAAATACTGATCAATGTCTAGAATTGGAATCAATCAAGAACCTATTCTCAGCATCGCGTATGTAATCTCGGGTGAGATTGGTCCTATAGTTCCTTAGGACCCTCCCACAACATTGCATCACACATTTGCGATGCAGCTTTTCATCCAGATCAAATATGCTCTACAAATTAAATAGAATTTCTATTAACTAGTATCCTAAAAATTAGTAATGATCTACACAAATAGAATTACAAATAATAATAACTCACGCATAGTTCCTTCCATGTGTGGTCTTTCTTCCCCTAAGGAACTCTATGCCATGATTCTAGGATAGGACTGTAATGACTGCGAGTAAGAACCCCAAGATATGAAACAAATGAGTTGCGGTTCACTCCATATGGATTTCCTGCCTGATCGAAATCCACAGCCAATTTGGGTCCATTGCCCCATTGTTGTATTAACTTGTTCATCATTGTGATGCCCCTCACTTTCTTAATTTTCTTTTGCTTCTCATCAAGTGTTGTAATTTCTTCAAGGGGTACATCACCAACCTAAAATTTGATAAAAAACACACTTACATAATAAAATTATAAATGAACATATAGATAGAAACATCAGGGATATATTATTAAAACTTACATTGTCATGCGGTGAAAGCACGTCCTCACCCTCACGGTGATCATCAACACGGTCCTGATCAGCCATCCGAAAGTTCACATTCAAATTATAAATTTCACATTGTAAAGTAACACTAATTGTAAAGTTCACATTATAAAGTACACATTCACAGGGGTGCAGCGATTGTGAATGGACATCCCATGTGTTGTCATTCTTATATATAATAAATGTGTACCACCTATCCAATTCTTGAACACCTAATATCACTAGTAAGTGTATAATGTGTATTGGGTTTTCAAGAAACTTTCGGCAGCATTTCCCAGCTGTTCTCTAAGTACATATGTACTTAGAGAACAAATAGGGAAATGCTACCAAAATTTTCTTGAAAATCCAATACACATTATACACTTACATCCTAAGTGAGATTAAGTGTTCAATAACAGTCCCAAACCGGGGACTATCCAAGATTTACTCCTAATGAGTAAATCTTGGATGGGTTTCTAGGCCAACAAATTCATGTGTTGTCATTCTTATATATAATAAATGTGTATAAATTATAGGCAACATGGTTAATCCTAATCTATAGAGCATTATTAAATAATAAATCAAGAAATCAATAGTTTCAAACATGAAATCTATAGTAGACAGACTAACCTTAAAAAAATTACCCTAATGACAAAAAGTCTAGGAATCTTTACTAGACATTATATATACACTACTACAGAAGTGCCTTTTAGTGTCGGTTGTTTAACCCCCTTTGGCGTCGGTTTCGGAACGACGCCTATGTGGGCGCCGCTAAAAGGGTGGACACTTCAGCGTCGGTTAAAAAACCGACGCCTATTTAACATAAAGGCGTCGGTGTTTTATAAAACACCGACGCCAAAAGGGTTCCCGCCACAGAAAACGGCGTCATCTAGGACGCTTTCTGCGTCGGTTATATACTACAAAACCGACGCAGAAAAGTGTCCTAGATGACTCCCATTTCCTGTAGCGCGAACACTTTTGGCGTCGGTGTTTTATAAAAAACCGACGCTGTAAGTCTGTACTGACGGTTATCGGTAAATAACCGACGCCTATATCTATTTTTTTTTTTATAAATCTGTTTGCAGGCCTGCTGTGGCTGGTCAGCAGGATGAGAACCTGCAGTTCAGTTTTCTGAACTACATGTTTACGACATCCATTGATATCAGCCTACAAACAGGCCACAAACCTGCAAAATTAACATAAAAAGATTCACACAAGTAGATACATTCAGACATCAATTCAATTGTCACGTTCACACATATAGAATCATTCAAATACATGTTTTAACATTCAGAAATATTCATTTACAAAGTATCATTCATCATCACTATCAACATCCCAAGTATATCTTACAGTTGCCACTGTTTGTACAACTATTGCCCATTCTTCTCTTACTTCATCTAATGCTTCCCTCGTATATGGAGCATGTACATTTTTTAAGTGTTTGCCTATAGTGTGGTCAGTTTTAAACACCTGCAAAGAGAATGATGTATATAAGTAATAATATAAAAATAAGATTGATATATTTTATACTAACTAATGAGACTATATATAATACCTCATGTATGGTATCAATGTCTTTCTTCGCCTGTGTATGGTATAGAACTCTCCTCCAGTATCTCCCTCACAGACTCCTGTGCGGAGAGGGACATTCCAACTCGAGATATCATCTTCCGTTGCCTCCTCCGCAGCAATATCCTTATCTCTGAACGTTTCTCGTAGGATTCTGAACCCCTCCTTCCCTCTACTACATCGAAGCCATGCCACAGTTGAACCCTTTCACCGAGCCCTACCCGGCCAAACAGACGTCGCCTGAAGTACCACCGTCGTCGTCGTCTCCACCTCCATCGCAACTTGATGTGCTAGTCCTGGCAGTTTATCACCCCACATGCTTTCCTCACCAGTTCCTGCCGCTAGACGACCACACAATGGAATCCAAGAGGATATGCAGGCGTTCGCCACAGACTATAGGATGAGTATACTCAGCTTATAGGCTTTGGCGAACTCCTGCATATCCTCTTGGATCCATTGTGTGGTCGTCTAGCGGCAGGAACTGGGGAGGAAGGCATGTGGGGTGATAAACTGCCAGGACTAGCACAGCAAGTTGCGATGGAGGTGGAGACGACGACGAAAGTGGTGCTTCAGGCGACGCCTACTTGGCCGGGTAGGGCTCGGCAAAAGGGTTCAACTGCAGCATGGCTTCGATGCAGTAGAGGGAAGGAAGGGGTTCAGAATCCTACGAGAAACATTTAGAGATGAGGATATTACTGCGGAGGAGGAGGAAACGGTAGACGATATCTTGAGTTGGAATGTCCCTCTCTGCACATCAAGTTGCTCCGCGCATCTGAAAATGTCATTAAAAAGGCAAACATTTAGCATTTGTATTAACTAGAAAAAGGAAAACATTTAGCATTTGTATAAACTAGAAAAAGGAAAACATTTACCATTTGTATAAACATACATGTCTCTAAAATTGTGATCTTTTATCAATTAACAATCCTTCATTGTGATCTCCGCGCACATATAAGTCATCATTAGCTTCAATATTTTGTGGAGTTGGCAACCCAACTGAGAATGGACTGGAGTCATCATACTTATCATAGTACTCTTCTTCATCTATAGGATCTTCAATGAACTGTCTTTTACCATGAAGAACAACCGACCATTTATCATTTGCAGGATCATCGATATAGAATATTTGTTTTGCCTGTGATGCCAATATGAATGGTTCAGCCTTCTCGCCAATCATTTCAAAGTTCACCAAAGTGAAACCCAATTCATCCACTATAACTCCTTTGGTGTTATCAACCCAATTACATTTAAAGAGCGGAATATTGAAATCTATGTAGTCAAACTCCCAAATGTCTTCAATGACACCGTAATATGACATTTTAGCTTCACGTGGACTCTTATCCTTTGCACTTGCAAAGTACATAGTTGACGCTTGAAGAGTGACCCCACTATTTTGGACGACACTCTTATCATCTTGGCGCTTTGTGTAATATGTGAATCAATTAATGTCAAACCCTTCATAAGACATAACATTCGGTTTTGGTTTAAAGGCGAGACATTTGATAGTTTCTGTAATATCATTTGGTGTTTGAGATAGTTGATGTAAGACTTTATCTTCAAACCACTTAGTAAAAGTCTTATTATGCTCTCTAGCAAGCCACATTGAACTTGCTCGAGGATGTTGTCTCTTTATGAAATTGGTATGTTCCTCGATATAAACACTCACTTCGTCCATATTATGTAAAATATACAAGTGAGCTTGTTCCAACTGCTCACGGCTGATTACTTTCACCCGTGATCCCAAAATTCCTTTGCCCTCCTCAATATTCGTGTCATTATCAGGAGTGTCATTACCACTGAGAAAGTCATTGCAGAAATCCATAACCTCTCTCGCCACATAACCTTCAATAATACTCCCTTCAGGACGATAACGGTTTCGAACATCACCTTTAAAAACGCTCATGTATCGTTCAAAGGGATACATCCAATCTATTGTTAGCTTTCAACTTATACAATCTCAGCACAGCGCTAAGCTTCGTAAACTTAGCACAGCCTGTGTATAACGGTATCTCAGCATCATGCACAATGTTTGTAAAGATAGGAGGTGGATCGGTGTGCTCTACCCTACAACTATCCAGCATCGCATCAACAATGTCTGCTGGAACTGGTTCGTTCACATTTACGTCATCGGAGGCAATTTCTTCTTCCACCCAAGCACTGCTATTGACATCTACTGGATTCGATTTTGAAATCTCTCCATGCCAGTGCCATTCTGTATAGCCTTGTACAATCTCGTTGCACATGACATGACTTTTGATTTCCTCACCAGTGTTGAGTTTCAAGTTGTTACCGCAATGCCTACATGGACAGTAGAACCTATCTGTAGGTTTTTTCCTATGTTCCTCGGCAAATCTAATAAACTGATCAAGACCAGATATAAACTCTGGGGTGCAACGATTACGAATGGACATCCATGATCTATCCATTCTATGATCAGAGAAAGCAAGTATATATTAGGAAAGCAAGTATATATTAGGAAACAAGTATATAAGCAAGTATGTCGTATTACAGTTCATCATTAAGAAAGATATAAGCAAGTATGTCGTATTAAAATAGACTAAACAATAAAAGAATTTTTTTTTAGGCAAGACAATATGAGAAAATAGTAGTGTAATCATGTAAATGGGAACATTCATGGGAACACACACTTCAGTTATAAGCATTCATGTAGCAACTTACATTTCCATTCATGGGAACAAACACTTTAGTTATAACAATAACTAAACAAAGGGGTTGGTGTACCCCTAAACATGCGCATAATTAAAAAAAACTATTACTACAGACAAGTCTAGATAGATAGACAACTAAATACTACACCAACATGGTCCCGCATGCATCAGTAACTTCTTTTTGATGATGAAGCTGTGTCTCGAAGCTCCTCACTGTATTTAGACGAATCTGAACTGATAGGGGCCTCAGATTCTGATTTGTCTGAGCTGATATGCGACGCCGTGCGCTCATACCGCAGAAGATGATCGAGGGTGTCGCAGTTGTTGTTGGTTATCCAAACTTTGATGGAATTATCGCCAACTGGACGGAGAAAAAGCCTATTCCAACGGACCAGATACAGCTCTCCAATCCAATCATGCCAACCGGATTTTGATACAAGATTTCCCGCCAAATCATACTCAACCTCGATTACATGTGAATAATTTCCAAAAGTTAGGGTCACTTTACCAGGCATGTAGTGTCTTCCTTTTAGAAAACGCCAATGTTTGGGTATGACCAATTGGTTTAAGGAACGATCATCTAGGATGATGTCCAATTGTTCTTCAATAGGGAACGTTAACATTGACATAGAGGCCCAATTCATAGTCATTGTTATGGGAAGACAGAGACTGCACAATATTAGTATTAACAAAGTGTAAGTACATATAACGATGTTATATATTTTCAGAAAAAGTTGTATAACATCAGTTAACCTTTTAAACAAGTATATATTAGGAAACAAGTATATATTAGTCAATCTTGGACGGGTTTCTAGGCCAACAAACACATTTGATGTCAATCTTATATATAATAAATGTGTACCACCTATCCCATCCTTGAACACCTAATCTCACTTACGATGTAAGTGTATAATGTGTATTTGGTTTTCAAGAAAATTTCGGCAGCATTTCCCCGTTGTTCTCTAAGTACATATGTACTTAGAGAACAAACGGGGAAATGCTACCGAAATTTTCTCGAAAACCCAATACACATTATACACTTACATCCTAAGTGAGATTAGGTGTTCAAGAACAGTCCCAAACTGGGGACTATCCAAGATTTACTCCTACTGAGTAAATCTTGGACGGGTTTCTAGGCCAACAAATACATGTGTTGTCATTCTTATATAAACCCTATAATTCATGAAATCATTCTAATTCAATTTAATATGTTGGGATCACATAATTATATAATGACATCAGAATATATAGAAGAATCATAATTAACATGATTAACAACATGCTCATCAAACTAGGGTTTTCTTGAATATCATCTAATAAATCAAGAATTTCATAGTTTCAAACATGCAATAATTCACAATGCAATGTTATAAACTATAGGCAACATGGATAGATGAAATAAATAAACATCCAGCATCTATCACTTATTCAATCTTCAAAAAACCTTGACAAACATCCAACATCTATCACTTATATAATTTGCATTTATATACACCCTAAAGTGCCACAAATCATATAATAAAACTATCATGTTATGATATTAGGACCACTTAAAGCAGATTAGGCACATTAAGCAAGCAGAGTAGGGAGCCAAATTCGTGCAAACAGATTAGGCAACAGATTAGGTCAGCACATAAAGAACCAATTTCGCGCCTGGGTAGGTCTGCAGGTACCTGGGCAAGAAGAGTAGGGTGAGGTCGAGCTGGTTGAGTACGTGGGTGGCGGCCGACGAGCTCCAGAACCAGCGGCAGTGACTCCGACGAGCAAGACCGTCAGCCGCAGCAGGCAGGCAGGCGGCCAGGCGGCGGCAGGCAGGCAGCGGCCAGGCGGAGGAGAAGGAGAAGGGGGTACGGCGGCGCCGGTTCTCAGGCGTGGCAGGCATGTGGGCACCAGGCGTTGCGGCGGCGCCGGTTGTCAGGCGTGGCGGCGGCGCAGGCGGTTGGAGTAGGGGCGCCGGTTGTCAGGCGTGGCGGCGGCGCAGGGGTGCCAGAGAAGAAACGCGTCGGAGAGGGGCGCCGGAGAGGGGACGCCGGAGATGGGGCACCGGAGAGAAGCGCCGGAGAAAAATCGCCGGAGAAATCGCCGCAATAGGGAAATAGGGTAGCAATGAGGGGATGAGTCGGGCGATCGAAGGTTATGAAGTTCCCCAATAGCGTCGGTTGTTGACAACAACCGACGCCTAAACATATTTACCGTCGGTCGTTGGCAACATCCGACGTCCATTTGGACGATATTTTCGTGAAAATGTTTGGCGGGAACCCCATTCAGCGTCGGTTAGTAAAGGACGACCGACGCGGAAAAGGACACTTTTCGCGCAAATTTCCATCGCACATAAGCGTCGGTGTTTTAACTAAATAACCGACGCCGAAAGTGACATTATTTTTTCGCTCGAAAATTGGATGAAATAATGCGTCGGTTTTGCATAAACAACCGACGCTGTATACAAAGCGGTACCCGTGTTTGGCTGGTCTTTGAATATAGACGTCGGTTCTTCGAAATAACCGACGCCTTTAATATAAGGCGTCCGTGTTCCTTAAAAACCGACGCCCAGAAAAGCGACACTGAATGCTATTTCTGTAGTAGTGATATAGCCCTAGTCATCATATTTAACATACTACATTATTATTAACATTGAGATCAGATTAAGATCACACTATGTTATAACTATTGGTTTAATAACCCTATTTCCGCATGTACGTACATGATTATCAACGTTAAAACCCTATAATTCATTGAAATCATTCTAATTCAATTTAAAATGTTGGGATCACATAATTATATATTGACATCAGAATAAATAAAAGAATCATAATTAACATGATTAACAACATGCTCATCAAACTAGGGTTTTCTTGAATATCATCTAATATTCATGTACTAACTATACCTTTGTAACAAGAAGAATAATAGAGCTTTAAGTATATTTTATTCACAATCTACGGATTTTTCTGATCAAAACCATATACAACATGGTAACATTAATGTGAATCAGAGACATGTTTGCAAACTGGAGAGCCACAATAAGATTGGGTGTCTAATAAACAAGAAGGCAGTGCACCTCAAATAATGTTGTTCAAATAAATAAATTGCATAACAACTATGCACCGCAATAACATTGAAGAAAAATTGTACACAGCCACAACCATAGGATTAATAGGCGTGCCTTTGATACAAGAAAAGCAAGAATAGGGGGGAAGGTTAGGGGAAAACCTAATAATTGGCGTGCCTTTGAGGAGAGGGAAGCGTCCAGCTATAGGCAGTGGGATGGTCATGGAGCAGAAGGGCTCCAGGTGGAGAGTTGTGGTCAGGCGGAGAGTTGTGATCGCTAGCAGCGGCTGGCAGAAGTAGAGGCAGTGAAGGCAAAAGAGGTGCGGTGCGCGACAGATCAATGACGGCAAGTGGCGGCAGTGTCGGCGACCAAAGCACGGCCAACAAACGGCGGAAGAGGCGGAGGCGGAGGCAGAGCAGTTTCGGAATCATCAGAGCAGAGGGAATCGTCGGAGCAAATTAACCCTTAGCGGAAATGAATGAAACAGAAGGGGAAGAGTCTGCCTCTCGCTATTAAGTTAACAATAGGTGTCGTTTGTTAACAACAACCGACAATAAAAACTATAAGTTTTGGTTTGCAACAAAACACCAACACTAAAGGGAGGTGATAATTTTCATAGTTATGCACACGAAAACACAATGGCGTCAGTTATTGTCACAAAACTGACGATAAAAAGTGAGCAAATTTTGGTCTCGCAAAAAACTTTTAGTCGTTAGTTTCTATTTTAATAACCGACGATGTATGTTAATTTTTTGGAGGTAATTTTTTCACTAGAAATTTTGGTTTTGGCGGTTACTTTTTGGCGTCGGTTTCTTATTAAGGAACCGACACTAAATAAAAGTGATACCCGTGTCTGGTTGCCCTTCACATATTGATGTCGGTTTATTTTATACACCGACGTTGTACAATTTAGGTGACGGTGTATTATTACAACTGACACCATTAAAAGTGACGTTATAAGCCATTTATGTAGTAGTGCCTCCACCTCCAAGGGTCAAGGGGCACCGCTGACGGGTTCCCTGCCTCTACCACCCTCTTCCGCGCCTAGGGCGCCACTGAACTTGTAGTCTAGATGTAGGTTCGAGCATATCAAACTTACGGTAGTTGTCTAGTTATGCATGCCGGTTGTAGGTGGTTGCATGAGGTCTAAAACTAGAGAATGATGGCTGACCTTCCTCCATAGGAAGTGGGAACTTCGGACCTTCATCATGATGACACTGCATCCTCTTATTTGTTCTAAGGTTGCCCTACTCTCTCATGACCAACATTTGTACAAAAAAGAAGAAGGAAAATAGAGAGAGATGTATGGGATTGTCTTGAGCTCGGTCTATTACTCCAACCCTTATATAGGAGAGGATATCCACGCCCCAAGAAGTTCATACAAAGGGAAAAAAAGTCCCTTTCCTAATAGGAAATCAATTCCTTCATACGAAGCAAGCTTTCTCTCTACTTACTATCCCTTTGATATTCCTTCTTCTTGTGATATTAGGATTTTGAAAATCATCCCTCTTATTCTTTTTGTTCTTGCTTTTTAATCTATTGGCACGGAATCCTATTTTCCTTTAGCAGAAAATACTTTCTTTTTAGCAATACCGCATAATCCATTAATAATGTATTCACATTATCTTCTTATTTTCTATTATGGGTATTTTCTCTTTCTTTTTCTTATTGGGTCTCCTTGGATCCCAGGAAGCTCAAATATTTCGAAATCCTTTGTAATGGATACTCATTGTCCTTCTAGACACATCTATATCCATTATTTTCTCATTATCTTGTTTATTTCTTATTAAAATATCTCTTTTTGAGGATTTCTCTTTTTCTTTCTTTTTATTTTCCTCATTGGCAGTCCTTTTGACATTAGGAATCCTTTAGATACGAAAATACACCAAGGATAACTCCATTATACCTCTTTCCACTTATTTCCCACGTTTTATCATTGTTTTCAATTTCTTTCATAATAAAGAAATATCTAATTGATCTTTTCTTTTCTTATTTCTTTATCTTTACAATTTTTGACTCCTTGGGACCTAAGGAACCCATGAGGCATGAAATCTACCTTTGGATTACACTCATTTCTCTTCTAGAGGTTTCTACAATTTTCTTTTCTCCATTTCTTATTAATAATGGAGTTTCTTTTGTCTTTTCCTTGTTATTGGGATCAATAGCCAATAATGCCCACAAGTAAATCAACAAGGCTATTTGAAACAAAATTCATGCATTCAATCAAAAGACATCATTATTTGTTCATTTATCTTTATTATGAGAAATTACATTTCTTACCAAATGAACCCAAAAGTTGGGGTTCCTTCCCCTCTTATAAGAATTTTATCCTCAAAATTCCATCAAGCAAAACAATTCAGGATAAGCCTTTCATATGTCCATCAGGGCTCCCATGTGGCTTCACCCTTTCCATGGTGCTTCCCAAGAACCTTCATCATCTCATATTCTTCCATCTGAGTTCTTTCTTACCTTGGTATATTGTGCCCTCATAGGTGACTCAGGACATTTCATCCTCTCAAAAGTTGAATAGGTTCATGGCTTAACACGTGGCTTGGGTACCTCACATAGTGCTCTAGATCGGACTCATGGAACACATTATACAGTATGTTATCCTGAGGGGTAAGGCTAAACACAACCATCTCCACCAATCCATCTCAAATGGACCCATATATCAGGGACTCAGCTTTCTCAGCTATGACTTAGAGGGGTCAGATTTTCACATCACATACTCTCTTTCAAAGTGAACTGCATGTCAGTCTGCTTTGTGTCAGCTCACGACTCATGTCGCCTCTAGCTCCCTCTCATCCATTACACGATCAAAGTGACTTCATCTACACACATTGTGGTTCTTTTCTGACCTTTGCAAGGCCTCCTTCACCAACATCATCTTAATAAAGTGGTGACCGACACAACCTCCTAATAGAACTTCTTGCATCCCGATAAAAGATATGGTGGTTAACATCACATCTTAAGAACTGTCTCTATGTATCACCCTGAATGAGCACACATGCTCTCATCAAACCTTCTAGTCTGGATCATACTGACTATTAGTATGGGGTGATAAACTATAATGACATCGAGTTCTTCATGTATCTACTTCTACCTAATGGAAGTGAATCTTCATATTAAACTTAAGAACTCATATCATGGTGTAGTTGAACCAACTCTCTCTCTCTCTCATATGTAGTTCAACCAGACCTGTCTCTTGACAAAATGCTTTCTTTCTCTTATCATCTAGGTAAGGCGATCTACCATCACACACATTGTATCTTGACCTTCCTTGGTCTAGGAGAGACTTACCACAACATCCATAGTGGTGAACTCTCATTCCCTCTCGGGGACTCTTTATCCTCTATGTCAAACACTAGGTTACTGGTGTTCATCATTCACCTCCTGGCTTGCATGGCAACAAACCACATGCAACTTTATCTTAGGCATCCAAAGCACTATTGTCACTTATTATCTTGGTAGTACCATGGTATATGGTGATCTTAAATCATGATCTCCCATAAGTCATGATTCCTCAAGATCGATTCCTCAGAAACACTAAACCACTCTAGTCGGCGCTTCATCACTTCCTTTTGAGGTTCACATCCTTCCTTTCATTGCAGTAGGGACTAGGTTGGCTAACCAAACAACCTTTATCTTGATCAACCAATATTTTTACATCTGTGTGTTAGCCAAACCTATCTCTTTCCAAACTTAGGGTTAGCCTAACAACCTCTTCTACTCTCTAGCCAAACTAGGCAGCTATATCTTAACCAGAGCATCCATTACCACTTCACATCCTTAGGTATCAGGTAATGTTGAAGACATACACTTTTATGTATTCCACTTATCATATCGTCTCAAACTCTAAGTCTATCTTCAACAGAACACTCCAATCTCATCTTGTTGGTTATCACACTCTACCGTGCATCACTTGCAAATTCCACATATTTCCTGATAAAACATTCTCACAAGATGATTATCTTAATACTCTTATTGTTTGTACCTATCGTTCACTTTGCCAGGGTATGTTATCGTCTCTCTCCTCATACCTCATAGCAACATTCCAACTCACATCATCTTTATCCTTGGTGTAAGGCATGCGTATTGTCCTATCTCTCACTCCCATAACAAGAGAAAATAAGCATTTGGCGGCCATCCAAATGTAGAGTTCTTCCTATTCCAACAGTAGAGATGGTACATCCCACCTTTCCAGTACACCTTCAAATCTAAGTTGAAACGTGCAACTTATGTCTCTACCTCACAAACATCATGATATCAAAAATTACTTCCATGGAAAATTGGTCTCGAACCTACTGGGGTTTACACACAATCCTTGGTCATCTCCTCTGGGTCTATAGGGTACCGGAACTTTTGGTGTCATCCCTCATCCCTCATGCATCCAAAGAGTGCCCTACTCATCTGCCCTTTGGGACCCATGAGTTCATGAAGGTGATTAATCTCCTAACCCATGGCCCTCAAACAATGATAGTTGTTACCTCCTGACCCTATGGTCATGTGCATCTATGGAATTAGGCAACTCCTATTTCCATCGGTCTTATCCCTTCCTAACCCTAGGATAGACTTAGGATTCTAGCATAGTACATGTTCAACTTTAAACCTTACCCAAGCCATCATCATCTCTCTCTGCATTCATGGCTGACTCCCATCCTTTCATAGGGGTCATGGCAACCTGCCCACCTTGCTCGGACCCCATACCGATTACCTCCATGGTAACACATCCACATGCACATAGATATGATTATCTATGGGTCTACAGGTTCATTCTCATACCATGTCCTTTTCACTTAGCTTCACACTATCCTATGAAACCTCTTTAGTTTCCACAAAACCCACAAATTGGTACACACCCTACCAAAGGGTTCTTCTCCCAGGATGGGAGGAAACTACAACTCTTAACAACAAGGTCACAAACATCCCTAGGATTTATATTCACATGAGCATGATTAACCCAGCAACCACTAAGTCACAAGCATACCACCTACTAAACCATGCTAGGTCATACTTGTTCTCATCATCAACATTGGGTCAAGATCATAGCTTCCCATGTCATCAACTTAGTTGTGGGGGGGGGTCATCAAACCTGCCTTAAACTTAAGGGGTTTCTCTTTCCATTAAACATGAGAAGTACCATGCTCAAATCTAGTGAAACTAAAACCTTGTCATGAGAAACATGTACACCACTTCCCCTCTTAGACCTAGGAACCCTAGGTTCACCTTTGGGTATCCAACTGCATGCTCCATCTCTTAACCACAAATCCAGCATGTCCAAGGTATGTCATGTACTCCCATGATCCTTTTATTCAAGCCTCACCTTACAGTTGAGTCTTCCTCAAGAGCAACCAACAAGGTACAAGGATTCACAACTTGTTACTAACCCTCTCCAGGTCTAAGGAACTCTTCTTCCTGTCTCAAAAGGTAACCACCTACACCATAGGCACATAGGTACCAGAAGCATAATCCTCTCTCTAGGGTTTGGTTCCTCTAACGGCCACCAAGATATCATCAACCTCCAGGGATCAAGCATGGGCAACCAGTATCATCTACTTAGGTTACATCATACACATGAACTCCCCACTTTTCCCGGAGTCTAGGCTTCCAACCTTCTTGCTTGGGTCCTACTTTCTCTCTCTAGAGTTAACTCCACATCCATCCTTACTACTAGAGGACCTCTCTTCATGAATGATCAATCTCACAAGCAAACCTCTATGTGGGTGATACCTACGTTCAAGATTATGTTTTCTCAAGGTTATCCATAACCCTTTATGCTTATCTCATAAGCTATCCCTCAACTCTCCTAGCCAGGGTTTTAGCCTACTGCTCACACCACTGATGTACTCTAGGTCCATGATATGCCCTACTTGCATAAGCCCATAGGTTTTCTATAGGTTCTTCACTAACCTTATCAATGAAAGAGCTATCCTTCACTCTAATACGCATGCCCCTTTCCAGGGTTGGGTCACCAAAGGTACTAGGTTATCTAACCTCTCATGGCTCATATGGCATCCCAAGGCATGTCCATCCCAAACACTCGGTCAACCATGACATCTAACTCATCATGTGATCTTTCTCTCTAACCTTCACTTAGGGTTAGGGTTAACATCATCCTCAGAGGGTGTGCCAGGTCTGTACCTTTAATGGAGATCTCTACCTCCAAGACTAACTCTCTCTTACTTATCCTCCTGACAAGAAGGCCTAGCCTCAGGTCTCTCCTGAGAGCATGAAAACTTATGTCATATGACCTAAGCATGTATCTATTTCCTTTACACTTAATCTATTAAGCTTATGTCCATGACATCTTATTTACATACTTTTCATTAATTTGGTGGAGGATCCCTTAAACCTTATCAACCTTACCCATACCTCAAGAGGGTGATGGAAAAGAGAGAAAACCCTAATCCTTATAATGCTTAACAACATTTGAGGTTAGAAGGGATGAAAAAGATGAGAGAGTCCTACATGTATCTTATTTCGAGTCAAATCCTAAGACATCGGCCATGTAGTCACACTAATCCGGGAGTCCTCATATTCCGACTAGCGGTGCAGAGGAAAATCTTGCCAGCCCCCAGACGTGATCCTTTTCTAGACACCTCTGTCTTTCAAAAAATCCTTTATGAACTCCCTTGGGTTCTATGGAGTTTGAAAATTTTAATAATTATTAAGGATTGAATGAGGAACATATGCTCTGATACCAATTGTAACGACCCCGCCTCCCGGTAACCCCCATTTAAGGGAGACCAGAAGGTCAGAGCCATTATCCCAATTAACATGATCAAAGGTTCAACAAATAACCAATAACAATTATCAAATTTTATCAACTAAACTGAAAATTGGTATAAAATAAAACATTGCATACCTTTTTAAAACATTGGTAAGCTACTCTATCCACAGCCTGGATACATTCTATCCTGGCACTTTATTTCTTATTTCCACAATGTGTCACTTTATTGTTTGTTCTTTCAATTGATGTACCTAAAACACCGACAAACAAAACGTCAGTCAGCATATCGGAATATGCTGGTATGTGGGGAGAACCGAAATTTCACAAATATGGCTAACATTTTAATTATCACAATCACGGTAATTAGAAAACCAATTTAAATTTTTAATGTGTCATTCTCCACCGCTTTTGCCCTAATGCTGGAATACCCCTCTAGTGTTTCTCTTTTACCAATGACTTAAGGCCACCTTCTCAATCCCGAGCTTGGTTCCTGGGGGTCACCTCTCATGGTGCCCCATAGTCATGCAACATAGATCACCTTCTCATTCCTGAGCTTGGTGTCTGGGGTCACCTCTCATGGTGCCCATTGGTATACCCTCTTGGGCCTGACCTTTATGGCATCTTCCATCAGGGTGGCATGTAGGTGCGAGAATACACATGTATTTATAATTGTGATAACCATAGTAACTTTATAATTGCAGTATGAACATCCAAACAGTTAAGTTGCATTCAATTCCATTAACCATCTGGGAAACCTTTGGGAAAACTAATGTGATTAATCATAATTAACCACATACCTATTAGGCTGAATTGAGATAGAATAGTCCAATCAATCAAGACATCCAATCAAGCAAGTGCAAGAATCCTGAAATTACATTCAATTCCTTTTTTATCAAAATATATCCAAATCATCTTGCTACTTAAGGTTTGTATAACTTTTTAGGATTTCTACCTCTTTTAGGGTTTACTTTGAAATTGGGGTTTTACTTCATTTTCTCTTTTAAACCCTAATTTCTCATATATCCTTCATGAAAGTTATTAAGGTTACCATTTAACAACATATAACCTTAATTTCAAAAACAGCACAATTAATCATCAATTAAGTCCATTAATCCTCTTTTACATTAAAGCTACCATTTTTATACCTTTTATTCCATGACAAGATTATTATGCTCATTTATCATCAATTCATAGTTCATTATAGTCTAATTCACATATGAATGTTATTCATCATTAATTCTACCTTTATCCATTAGAAAAACCCTAATTATCATATTAAGGATAGTTATCCACAATTAGGAACTTTTATACTCAAAATATCTTAGAATAATCATATCTTAACTTTATTCATTATTTTGAATAATTAAAGTCATTAAGAGTCGCATTTACCAAAATTAGGGTTTCAAGGCCCATTAAAGCATATTTATGCACATGAAACTCTAAATTAAACCAATTACATGCAAAGTTCATCCTTTTTGTTCCTAATGTTTTTTTTCATCATTAACAAGTTAATACCAACTTTAATCATCCATTAAACCCTACTAAATATATTAATCATCTCAAAATAGGGCTCCTTAATCTTTAATTCATCAAAGTTGATAACTTAGACTATTTTTCGATTTTCAAGAGGAATTAGCTTTTATATGTATTTTTATTGGATTCCACTCATTTTTCTGATCAATTTTTATATTTTATATGTGCTAATCTGAGCTACGAATAATTAACCATGAATTTTACAAAATCTACTTACTTTGGCAAATAGGGAGGCGCCACGTAGCCTTTGTCCATGCAACATTGCTGGTCTTGTTTAGAAACATTTCAAAATGACCACTCTGCCCTTGGTTAAGTTACTGGTTGTTCAGCCCGTGGAGGGGCAAGATGGTCCAACGACCCAAAGGTCATCTTCCTCCTCATGACGGTGCACATCGTCGCCCTAGCTGCCAACAGGAGCTGCTTGGGGAGGGTTCTCCTCCACCTTCAAGGCTTGAGGGGCACCGCTAACGGGTTCCCTGCCTCCGCCACCCTCTTCCGTTCCTAGGGCACCACCGAACTTGTGGCCTAGAGGCATGTTCGAGCATACCAAACCTATAGTAGTTGGCTAGTCATGCAGGTCGGCTGCAGGTGGTCGCATGAGGACAAAAATTAGAGAACGATGGCCGACCTTCCTCAGTTGGACGTGGAAACTTTGGACCTTCTTCATGATGACACTGCATCCTCTTGTTTGTTCCAAGGTTGCCCTACTCTCTCATGACCATGGTTTGTACGAAAAAGAAGAAGGAGAATAGAGAGAGATGTATGGGATTGTCTTGAGCTCGGGCTAGGGCTCCAACCCTTATATAGGGGAGGATATCAACGCCCCAAGATGTTCATACAAAGGGAAAAAAGTCCCTTTCCTAATAGGAAATCAATTCCTTCATTAGGAAGCAAGTTTTCTCTCTCCTTACTATCACTTTGATTTTGCATCTTCTTGTGATATAAGGATTTCGAAAATCATCCCTCTTATTCTCTTTGTTCTTGCTTTTTAATCCGTTGGCATGAAATCCTATTTTCCTTTAGCAGAATATACTTTCTTTTTAGCAATACCACATAATCCCTTAATAATGTATTCACATTATCTTCTTATTTTCTATTATGAGTATTTTCTCTTTCTTTTTCTTCATTGGGTCTCCTTGTATCCCAAGAAACTCAAATATTTGGAAATCCTTTTTAATGGATACACATTATCCTTCAAGACACATCTATATCCATTATTTTCTCGTTATCTTGTTTATTTCTTATTAAAATATCTCTTTTTAAGGATTTCTCTTTTTCTTTCTTTTTATTTTCCTCATTGGCATTCCTTTTGACATTAGGAATCCTTTGCACCAATGATAACTCCATTATACCTCTTTTCACTTATTTCCCACATTTTATCATTGTTTTCAATTTCTTTCTTAATAAAGAAATATCTAATTTATCTTTTCTTTTCTTATTGCTTTATCTTTGTGATTTTGGAATCCTTGGGACCCAAGGAACCCAAGAGGCACGAAATCCACCTTTGGATTACACTCTTTTTCCTTCTAGAGGTTTCTACATTTTTCTTTTCTCCATTTCTTATTAATAATAAAGTTTCTTTTGTCTTTTCCTTGTTATTGGGCCCAATAGCCAATAAAGCCCATAAGTAAATCAACAAGGCTATTTTAAATGAAATTCATGCATTCAATCAAAAGACATCATTATTTTTTCATTTATCTTTATTATGAGAAATTACATTTCTCACCAAATGAACCCAAAAGTTCGGGTTGTAACATAAGGTATACCAGAGAGCCAATCATGTGATGATTGACGTGGAATAAACCATAGATGATTTGATTAATAATCATAAAGGAAAGCTTCCAATTCATTTTTTTTTCACTCAGTTATGAGATAATGAGGAAATATTATGAATGTCTAAACAATGACAATACTCAATGATGTATGTCTTCAAGTACTTGACCTGGAGGATGAGATCATAAGAATGTTAAGAGGGTGTACATTCTTGTTATGTACCTCGTTGACTATTATTGTGTAAGGTAGATAGATACTAGTAACACTAAAGACTAGAGTGTGGGTTGGTTGATGATAAATTCTTATTAGTTACGATATGGCAATATCAAAACCAAGCACACATATACATGTGAGGGTATAGTGTATCGGATAAACCCACCTTGAGAGTGACACATGGAAACTATCATTAGTGGTCATTGTCATCTCTCATAGTGAAGGTGGTGATTCTAGTTCTTAGGATAGAAATCACTACACTCATCACATGTCGTTGGGTACGCTTTGACATCATCAAACACAGTCCTAAAACATGGGTTGTCAAAAAGTTGATGATTAGGTGACTTTTAAACATGAGGATATATTGTGAGTGATAGATATGGTATTTGTCTCTCCTACTAGATATTGATATCTTGGACACTTGATACGCAAGACTGAGAAATGCATGTGCATGCACATGTGAATCAATGTATGATATTGAGGTCACATTATCTCAGACAGTATACTCAAGATTCAAGGAACATGGACTCAATGTTGAGAGGATGACTTTTCATGCCTCAAGTTCATCATGCATATCAGTGACAAAGGAATTAAAAATTACAACAACACCTTACACAGATTGTAGGTTGAAGTTGTTCTCCAAGTTATTATTCACTTGGATAACACTGATGTGTGACTAGGCACCGCTCCTTACTTGTGATTTCATAAGCTAGTTATTGACATTCACTACCAATGTGATATGGGACCTATATGGTCACACACATAGGAACTAATCTAGAAGAGGAGGTTAATCTTGAATGATGATTGGATTGATTAGTAAAGTTTTTAGGTATTCATTACACACAACATATTGTCTAACTACCCTTCCAAACAACCATCTCACTGGGTGATACGGTCATTTGGGAATCTGGATGGGTGTCTCAAGTGTTGGGGATGGTCATTTGGGTTGTCAGGCTGTTAGGATAACAAATTGGCTATATTCTGCCCAAATTGAGATGTGAACCGACAAGTTCATTCTGAAAAATTGATCGTCTTGGCTCAGCTCACCAGATAGGCATCTAGGTGAACAAGACTGGTGTGTCTCATGTGCAAGATGACACCGTTGGAGCTAAATAAATGTTTTGGAAGTTTCCCAAACTCATTTCGATTGCCCAACACTTTTGGTGTAAGGAATTAATGTCTATCATTAATGGGAATCAAATTCCCAATTTCGTATGCAATTGGGAAATTGTGAAATGACCATATCACGAAGCCAGACGACCATCTCGCGATGACCAAATTATCATTTGGGTCAGCAGATGACTATTTTGTGGTTTACTATTTGCAAAAATTTAAGATCTTCTGGTCCCTTCCACACCTGCACAAATCTCGAACAGATTGGGATCCCTTTCCCAAACCCCACCTATAAATAGAGGGGAACTGGGGGCTTCCCAAAACACAACAACACAACTGAGAATCAATTACTCTGACAATTTTTGTATTCTTTGGTTGTGGTGATTGAGATATCCCAAGATAATCCTACCCAAAAGGGAGGGATAGCGATGGGAGAGAAGAATTGAGAATCATTGTTGTGGGAGAGCAAGTTGGTGACTAGTACGCCAATGGGAGGGACAACTCCTTCTTGTTTGTTCTAGTTGAACGACATGAGTTCTAGTTGGTCTATGTGGACTACTCTAGAGGCAGGAGTCCTTTAGATGTTGCTAGGAGAGAAAGGTTTACCTATAGTACGTGGTGAGACCACAAGAGTCACTGTAGAAGTTGTTTTTATTCATTGTTCGTGGTGATGACTAGGAGTTGCACAGTCATCGTCCAAGAGCAACTAGAAAATAGTTGCATTGAAGTGAGTTGTTATCGTTGTACTTTCTCTGGGACTAGGTATAACTCGCTAAACCATCCTTCCTATTTCATACTAATTGACACAATCTTACTGGTATGAAATATGAATAGATAAAATTTTTGTTTCCACTGCCATACTTTGTTTCTACATTTCCCTATAGTGGTATCAGATCAATGTTTGTTTACTATTTTTTAGATAATTGATATGATTTAATTTTTATTTAATTGTTTATTTATTTCATATGATACAAATATTTAAACTGTCACATATGTGTATCCAATAAAATACCACATAATCCCAAACTAATATATATATATATATATATATATATATATATGTGTGTGTGTGTGTGTGTGTGTGTGTGATTTGCATGTGTCACCCTAAAAGCATTTTTGATGGTGGATGTATAGCATGGTTATGTCCTATACCCAATATTTGTGTGTGGTTGGATGGTTTGGTTATATTCATATTTATCTTTGTCTATATACCAAACATATAGCACCCTCTTCTATATGTAAAGTTAATTCTTTCATACCTTTGCTCCCCTCAAATGTGACTCAAGGTTTATCTTTACAATGTAATAGTTTAATAGCAATATGATAGTTTATTTTCTTCCAACGATGAGGAAGATGATCATCGTCTAATGAGACGACTAGTTTGTGAGACAAGTCGACGGTCTAGAGTGTAACATCCCTGACTTGGGTTATGCTTTAACCCTAGGTGTTTTGTTTAAGAAAGATAATTATATGCTTGTTCTAATATTTTTAAAAGTAATTAAGGTTCAAGAGGAACTTATATTTCAATTTTAGTCCTTTTCGAATAATGATGAAACATTGTTTTGCTTGTTTTGGACTAAAGTGTAAATTACCCAAGTTGAGGGGTTATATTGCAAATGTTACATGATAAGATGTTCCTCATGTGTTGAAGCATCATGAGAATGAAGATGATGCAGAGGTATGGCTTGTGGTAGCCTGGGTACCAAGAAAGAGCCGATAAAGCAATGTTTGTACATTAAAACCTAGTTTTGGTGTAATGTGCAATTTACCCAAAACCTAGGGTTCAATATGCAAATTACCACTTCAAAATAGTCCCTAATGTTTCTTGGCATCATGTAGAGAAAAGAAAATGAGAGGGGTGTTTCATTTGTATCTCTTTTGAGGAGAGAGAATCTTGATATTAAAATAATCAAGATTTAAGCTTAATAGGAACTTTACTTCAATTTAATGCAAAAATAATTTTATTAATTGAAGTGCCCTTCATCCAAAATTGAAATGGTTGAAATCCATATATGTTTAAGTCCTTTTGCCTTACAAAGGCAACGAAAATATCCAAAGGAAGTGGATAACTCACTCACATTATTAAAAGAAAAAGAAATATCCACTCAGTTATGGATATTATTATAATATGATTTAAGGTGCTTAATTTTCTTTTCTTTAAATCATGGATAATTGAGAGTAATAAGAGGCAAGGAATATAGCCTCGTATCTAAGGAAGAGATGGGGGCAAATGGCAATGATATGGAGGAGTTATCCCCTACTTTCTCTCTCTTGAAATGAATTTAATAAAAATGAATATAAGCTCCTTTATCCATAGCTTGAAAGGGGGATTTCGAACCCACTTTCATTCTTTGCTTGAAAAACGACCAAGGGGGCTAAGGAGCAACATGAGGACGATTTCCAACTTGTAGGTAAGCTTCTTGATTACTTTCAACCATGATTTCATAGTGGAAATCGAAAATAAATGATGGGTTTCTTCTTTTCTCCATTCAGTCTTCAGCCCTAGCCTTTCTTTTCACTCAAAGACTTGAGGACGATCTTGGGGATAGTTGAAGGAGTTGCATCCACCATTAAAGACGTGGATCTTGAATCTTTGAAGCTCCTTTGGAGGTGGGTTTTATGACTTGAACCCTTAATATTATTATTGCATTCAATTCCTTATCAATTGTTGATCCTTTCTTCATTCTCGAAATGTTATTTGGTTAATTGATGCAATCAACATGAAAATCACAGCCAGTTTCTTGGGTTTAGAGCTTGATGATGATGACATCATCATAAGCACATACCTCCCTAAATATCTTTTGCAAATGGTTTCAACAATATGGTCCAACCGGTTTCATCAAACTGTTTGGTGACCAAACGGTTTGCAAACTATTTGGTGACCAAACGGTTTGCAAACTATTTGGAGGTTTGGATTCCAAACCATTTAGAAAGGTTGACCATTTGTATGGGTAGACCATTTGAGGTCAGAACCCTAATACATGTAGGATAATGATCTAATGTATCCAATTGATTGATTCAATATATGGACAATCCTCCAATTAGAAACCCTAATCGGGTTAAGTGTTGAATTTTCAATTGGTTGACTCAATGTTTTGGGTTGATTAACCCAAACAGTCTCAAGACTGTTTGGAGATCACCCAAATAGTCTCAAGACCATTTGGAGGTCTAGGGTTGAGTATGGTTGAGTATTTCAAGGTCCAGAGATAGCAAATGATAATGCAATCAATAGTTCAATTGTTGATCAATCTAATGATCCAAACCCTAATTCAATTTCACAATTTCAGTGATGGGATGGGGCAAACGGTCTCAAGACCATTTGGAGGTCATCTAAACGACCTCAAGACTGTTTGAGGTCAGGTCATGCCCAATTTGAATGGTTTTCCAATGATTTGAAAGCAATTAGTTCCACAATTACTAATATTGAAAGTTCATCGATTTCAAACCCTAATTCAATTGGGTTCAAAACCCTATTTGATGATCAATTGAAAGTTTAATCAACTGAAAGATGATTCATTAATCTCAATTGAAGTATGGTTCTTAGTTTCAATTGATGAGTAATTACATGGATTCGATTGATGAAGGAATTAATCTTGGAAACCCTAAATCAATATGAGTTGTTGAGACCATTTTTGGTTCAATCGGTATTGCGGAGGTTTGGACCATACAGTCTCAAGACCGTTTGATTCCAAATGGTCTCAAGACCATTTGGGACCAAACGGTATCAAGAACATTTCGAACCATATGATCCCAAACCAATTGATACTCAAACGATCCCAAGTATCTTTGTACTAAATGGTTTCAAGCACCAACGTTGCTAAACGGTTTCAAAACGTTTGATCAAGACCGTTTGGAGGTCTAAACGGTCTTAGACCGTTTGGAGGTATTTTAAGCAAGACCGTTTGAGGTCTGGTTGGTTAAGACCATTTGGGGTCTAAGTGACCAAGACCATTTGGAAAGTAATTAACTAAAACTGTATGAACATTTGAGGTGATTAAAGATCAATTGTTTAATTGATCATTACATGATGTAAAGCAAGGGTGATTATAGTAATTGTACCCTTAATAAGATAAGGTTATTAGTATGTTTTGAATGATTAATATTTAATGTTTATGAAAGTAATGACATAATACATTGTGTTAACCTTCATTCAAGATGAGTTGACCTAATCTAATCAAGTCTGAAATAAGTATCATATGATAGAGGATGAGAGAGAGAGGACTTCCTACATGAATGATAACCATGTAGTGGTTAAGCCTCTACACTCTCAATATAAATGAATGTGTAATTAGGGAATGATCCAAGATAAAGAGATCATGAAACCCTAATCAAGAAGATAGATGAACCTTAACCCTAATTTAGGGTAATGCTAGGTGTAATCTTAATCTAAGGTAAGGAAGTAACACTAATTAAGGGAGATAACATGAGTAACCTTAATTCAGGGTAATGTGATACAAAACCCTAATTGAAGTTGATTCCATGAGAAACCCTAATTGAGGGTGATGCCATGATACCTTCGTTGGGATGAATAGTAAACCCTAATTATGGGCAATGTGATGTGAAAGCTTAATGAAGGGTGATGCTATATGCAATCCTAACCCTAATAAAGGGAGATGGTATGTGAAATCCTAACCCTAATAAAGTATGATAGTATGTGAAGCCCTAAACCCTAATAAAGGGTGATGGTATGGAAGACCCTAATCTTAATAATGGAATGATGACTAATACATTGATAAGGGAAAATACCTAAAGTGATTGATTATAGGTAACCTTATAGCAAACAATGCCTTAATCTGAGATAAGTCCCTATCATTGAAGATAGTTGGACAATCCTTATGTGTGTTCTATGACCTATGCACTTCACAATAAAGGTGATAGGTTAGTGTATGGAAGTATTAAGATGGAGAAATACCTTAATACAATACAAATTCATAAACTCAAGTAAGTTTAAAGTGTTGAGGGAAGTGATATATCAAGACATCATATATATCACATCCAGCTCTTTAAGAATGATATTCCTTGATGCATCTTAAATCCAACATATTTGGATGAGTATCATATAAAGAGTGCTATCCTAATCATTACATCAAGATTTAATATGTTTTATGAACCATGAGAATGGTTTTTGCCTAGTGAAAGGTGATAAGATGTTAAATGTGCTTTATGAGCCATGAGATTAGTTGTTACCTAGTGAGAGGTAACAAGATATTTTAATAGGCCTTGTGAACCACATGAGTAAGTTGATACCTAGTGAAATCTACCAAGATAATTATAAAAGTCCCCTGTAAGAGATAATAATGTTCTTAATAAACTAAGAAAATGGAAACTTAGTAACATAATAATTATAACAAAAGGATACAATAATAATGATGGAACCTTGATTATACAAGTGTGGAGAAGAGAGGGATACTTGTATTACATAAAGAATGTGATTGAGTATGATGGCATGGCCAATGTTTAAATGTCAGTAGAAGAATGAGGTACCCAGTGCTGTGTAAATAGACATGAGATGATAAGACAGGATTGGCATAGTCCATTACTTGTAATAGATGCACATGATTGGCATAGTCCATTACCTGGAATAATAACACAAGATTGGTTAAATCCCAATACCTGGAATAATATCACAAGATTGGTTAAATCCAAATACCTGGAATAATAACACAGGATTGGTTAAATCCCAATACCTAGAATAATTACACAATATTGACATAGTTCAATACCTAGAATAATGTCACAGGATTGACATAGTTCAATACCTAGAATAATATCATAGGATTGGTAATAACCCAATACCTGGAATAATGTCACAGGATTGAGATAGTTCAATACCTGGAATAATATCACAGGATTGGTAATAACCCAATACCTTGAATAATGTCACAAGACTGACATAGTTGAATACCTAGAATAATATCATAGGATTGGTAATAACCCAATACCTGGAATAATGTCACAGGATTGACATAGTTCAATGCCTGGAATAATATCACAGGATTGGTAATAACCCAATACCTGGAATAATGTCACATGATTGACATAGTTCAATACCTGGAATAATATCACAGGATTGGTAATAACCCAATACCTGGAATAATGTCACAGGATTGACATAGTTCAATACTTGGAATAATATCACAAGATTGGTAATAACCCAATACCTAGAATAATGTCACGGGATTGACATAGTTCAATACCTGGAATAATATCACAAGGTTGGTAATAACCCAATACCTGGAATACTATCACAGGATTGGCATAGTTCAATATCTGGAATAGTTATATAAGATTGGCATAGTCCAATAATTGGAATTGATGCACAGGTTTGGCATAGTCTAATACCTGAAATAGATACACAGAAACAATATAAGCCCAATGCTCGTACTAGTTGCACAAGATTGGTATAATCCAATCCCTGGAATATTTATACAGGATTGGTATGGACCAATGCCTAAACAAGACATGATGATGTACACTCTCATGTCTAGTATAAACCAATACCTATTTAGTAGATTGGCTAAGTCCATCAGATAGAAACAAGAAAGAGTCATGGGTGACATATCAGAGTAATGAGTATCATGAGAAAAACATGAGATGTTGAGTTAATATAATAGATAAATGATATACATGTTCTTCCTATTCCTTATAAAGAGAATAGATGTTTTAATGCTCTATCATAGATAGTTGCAATATTTAAAGATGAGAATGATATAAACTGCTTATCCTTTGTTCTGATTCATATTATAATTGCAATAATAATGTTTCTGGCGAAGAGTTATATCTCTCACTGGGGCAATTTTGAATTGTCTCACCCCCGTGGGATCCAAAATTTTTTTAGGTGGACAAGCACGGAGGAGACTGAGAATATCTTATAGAGGAAGAACATCAGCAGTAGCAGGGACAACAATGACAGCTTAGGTTGAGTGTACTATCTATCATGTCTTAAAGATAGAAGTCGTATGTGTCGTCTCTGTACTCTCATAATAGTTAATAGTTAGTGCTTTTAATGAATCATTTTGAAATTTTGGCTTGATGCCTCAAGGTTCTCATGTTGTCTGTGTTTAGCTTCTAACAAGGCAGTGGATGTTGTAACCCTTGAGAAGAAATGGTACAAATTATGTACTTATGGACTAGGATGTAAATGTAAAACATGGGTTCTTATTGAAAGAGGTTTCCTATGATTGTATTTCTTTGAAAAAGGTTTTAATTTTTAGTGATTTTTAGTAATCCACTTCAAATGATCACTTACGCATAAGTAAATCTTGTTTCTGTGAGTTTTTCGCCACATAGACTACCATGGTGGACAGAACGATGGAGCCAGACTACTGCTTAGTGGACCCAACCCACCAATTGGAAGGATCCCAAACATCAGTGGGATTGGAGGACAGATAACCATCCATGATGATCAACTAACCAACCAAGAGGTGAGACGACCGGTTCAAGGGTTGATCCGGTCTACCTAGAATTGCAAGCACAGGTCTACACCAATAGAAGGACCATACATGTGATGTGATGATTGACCTAAGTGGTAGTAATTATTTGTGGCTCTAATTGTCACTTGTGTTTTATATTGCATCAGAATGATGTAGGATATAGCATGTCCATAATTGTCACTTTTGTTTTATATTGGATCAGAATGATGTAGGATATAGCATGTATATGATACATACAATATATATGGAGATTGGATACAGTATATATATATATATGTATATATATATATATATATATATATATACACACCTCAATCAAAAATATTAAGTTTAAGATGCTTTCCAATAGAAATACACTTGAAAATCTTGTTTGACCAACTGCAAGTTACACCTTCTCATGGTGCGTCGTCTACCTCATGGAAGTGTCAGGGTAGATATGTGGGTTTTTCCTTCATTGGGTGAATATCTGTCATATTGTCTATTGGTTTAGGCTTAAATAGTGATTCTCAGAGCTAATGGTCTGAGAAGAATATAGATAATTATGGCTAGGAGTTGTGCATAATATCTATCAAGAATTGCATGTGATGCAATTGGTAAAACATTCCTACCTTGGTAATTAACTGTGTTCTACGGTGTTAGTCGGGCGATAGTTGGATTATCTTGGATCTTACTCATTAGAAAATTGATTTGCTACAATTTTCTGAATTGATAATTGAAGGTTATCAATTTGAGTGAAATAATGACAACAATAAGTAATTAAAGACCTAATTATTATTGCCCCAACTTTAAATCAAATCCAATCAAAATGAGTTTTTTGTAAATTCTTTTGTAGAATCAAATGACAACGAGCAACAATCATTTTTCTCTATGATCGGTCCTTGAGGAGGGAAAACTAATTGGGAACAACTTCCATAAGTGTTTCAAGATGCTGAGAATCATTCTCACATATGAGTGCAAGCTCTATGTCCTGGAAATGCCGAAACTAGAGGAACCACCTGAAAATGCACCAACGGCTGACAAGGATGCTTACAAAAAACATATTAAAGATGTCATAGATGTCACGTGTCTAATTCTATGCTCCATGAACTATGAATTGCAGAGTAAGTATGAGAACTTTGATGTGATTGAGATGGTCACACATCTCAAGAACATGTTCCAATATCAGACAAGACAAGAGAGATATGATGTCTCCAAGGTGATGTTCAAATGTAACGTGGAAAAAGGAGACCAAGTAGGTCCTCATGTGCTCAAACTCATTGGGTATGTGGAGAATCTAGCTAGACTATGATTCCCCTTGGTTCAAGAGTTGTCCACTGATGTGATTCTATAGTCTCTACTAGAATCATATAGTCAATTTGTCATGAACTACAACATGAACGACTTTGACAAACAAAGGAAGTAAATAACACAAGGTAACCATTGTCGTATAATTGACTAACACTAATTAAGTTGTGATGTAGGCCATCCACAAAAAGAACATTCTTGATACACAAGGATTCACCTACATCACCCTCATCTTTGACTTTACCTTTCTTATTGTCCCCAAAGGTGACCGAATCGCCTTTCTCTTTGGTGAAGTTGTTGAAATGACTTATATAACATGTCATATTCTAAGTGCGGCCACTATCAACAATCGATATTCCTTTTTCCTCACAAATTTCTTCACTAGTAGAGGCCATGAATGTAAGGTGGCACTCTCCATCTTTTTCGGAGGTTGAGCTACTTGAGGATGAAAATTCCCAAGCAGCATGAGCTGCATTCTTGTGTCTTTTCTCCTTCTTGCCCTTCCTCTTGTACTTTCTCTCCTTCTTGTACTCTTCCTCCTTCTTTGAGCTTCCCTTGTGGTTTGACTTTCTTGACTTGGGACATTCACTCTAATAGTGTCCCTATTATCCACACTTGTAGCATCCAGGAGTAGAGGAGGAGGCTTGCTTTCCCTTGAAGTGCTTGCCCTTGATGTAGTTGGCTTCGTGCTCACTTGGGCCATCATCTTCAGTAAAGGATGAAGGAGAAGTTCGAAAAGTAAGTTGTTGAAGGATGACCGCTTCCACTTGTGCTTTGAAAGCACTATCTTTGATCTTTATGGCTTCCATCTATTCTTGGTTGGCTTCTTCTTCTTGCTTGTCAATCCTTGGCTCATGAGCTTGAAGGTTTCCAATGAACACTTCATTTGGGATGTCACCAAGGCTCTTCACTTCTTCAATGTAGGCCACCTTTGACTCCCATATCAGTCCTCAAGATCTTGGAGTCAATTACACCTCTATCTGAGGTGTTTCCCAAAGAAGCCATCCCATTGATGATGATATTGAGTCTTGAGTACATCTCCACAATCTCTTCTTTCTTGCCCATCAAGTTCTCTAGAAGGTTGTTCAACCTGTAGATCTTAGCCTCCTTGACATGCTTTATGCCCTCTTTCCCCAAATCTCATAGGTAGTGTCCCAAGATGAGACGGGATTGAACTTTGTTCGGGTAATGGCTGCATAGAGGATGCTTATGGCTTTGGCATTGAGTTGGGCTTCTTTAAGTGCAACTTCAGTCCATGTTGCAGCAGATTCAGTTGGCTCCTTGTATGGTGTGACAATCACCTTCCACATGTCAAAGTCCATGCCTTGAATGTAGAATTGCATGTGCCTCTTCCAATAGGGGAATTTGGTTCTGCCAAAGACCAGAGGACGCATGGAGAAGCCTCCCACTAGGTTGAGTGAACCAAGTAGGTTGCCACCCATCTTATCATCTCCTGGAAGATTGTTGGAGAAGATCCTTTGCTCTGATCCCACTTGTTGGATCTAGGGCTCTAGACAGGGGTGAATAGAGATTGAAAAATTCTCACAAGATAGATTAGACCTTCAAATTATATCAATCAAAACCAATAGCTTAAGTGTAATTTGAAGCCCTAACTAATAAGAATAGAAAGGACGATAGAATATGATACAAGCACTTGACAAGGTTGTTTAGAGTGGTTCCACTCTCCAAAATAGGAGAGTGTCAGGCTGCTACCTAGACAGGTCAACCTCTAGGTATTTGCATGTGCTTTACTATATATATTCACCAATAAGAGTTACAATACAAGACCACCAAAGGAACTAACTATCCAATACAAAGAGTCTTCAACCATACCGAGGACTTACCCACTTTGCAAGAGTCGTCCACCTTCTTCCAAAGACTTACCTACTCTTTCACAAGTCTTTAGCCTTCAAGGGATTACCGACTCTTATTGGATCTCCAACCTTTTCCTTCTCCTTCACCAAGAGAAGACCTTCACCTCTTCTTCAACCTTGAAAAATAACAATAACAACTCCACCTTCACTCAAAGTAGCTTGCTTCACCTTTGCTTCTTTGAGGAAAGGTGTAGGGAAGATGGAGTGGAATGAGAGCTTTACAAGCACAAGGAAGTATCTCTCTTACAACTGGTTTGTCTCACTCATAATCATGAAATGCTATGTAAACTAGAGAGATAAATAGGCTCAAGGAGTTGCAACATACTCAACTATAGAAAGGACTTAGAATAGCATGAATGAGCAAACTTGGGACGAACTCTAAGGGGTCCTATTTATAGTTGGGGTGTTCCCTTGAGTGTGGGATCACTTAAGGGAAAAATATAGCCATTTTACAAGTTGAAAGGATCTATTATCACTCAAAACAACTCACCAACAGTTATAATTACTTTTTCTGTGTTTTTCGTATAATACATTCGGTCGAGTTTCAATAAAGGTAACTTGAAACTTTCGGTCGAGTTTGTTCTAGTAAACTTGGCCGATGAGATAAAATCAGTTTTGCTCAGTGAGTCAGTCAGTCAAATTCTATGAGTGTGCAACTTGACCAATTTGTCTCTCTAGAAAATCCATCCCTGGATCAGTCGAGTTTCCAACTCGACCGATAAATAGCCTGTGACAAATTTTCCAAATTGACATTTGAGTGATCAAATGTTGGAATTAAGTGTCCCTAATTTTTCTCAACTTAGTTACAAGTCATATCATCAATACAAGTGATTACAAAAATCTTTTAAGGTCATTTGAAATGTTTTCCCAATAGACACACTTGCATTACTTTTGACTTACACTTGAACAAGCTAGGGCTTGTGTAATTTGATCCTTTTCATTTACCTAAAGCCTGAAAGCAATCTTGAACCAACATATTAGATACATAGGAATGGAATGGTTAAGTTATTATCAAAATATGGGCAATTTATAACTCTCAAGTCAACAAATATATGATATTCATCTTAAACCTATCTTAGACAATCTACTCTATTTCAAGGAACAAGGATTTAATGTTGAAGAGGATGACAATTCTATGTCTCAAGTTCAATCTGGATATCAGAGATAGCAGAACTATACAGTCATTGTAACACCAATCGTAGATTGTAGGTTGAAGTTGTTTTCTAAATTCTCCAATTAATTGGATAGTAATGAAGCTTGCTAGATATCAATCACTACTTATGAAATCATAATATGATTGTGAATATCACTAACAACTTAATTTGGAGCCTACTGGGCCACACACATAGGATGTGATAAGAAGAGGAGTATAATTATGGACATGATTGGAAATGTTCTTAATCAAACTGATAACTAAAATGTTTAGGTAATCTACTATAATCATATTAGAATATAATCTGAGTTAATCAGTTAAAATGTTTAAGCAAATTAAGTAGGCTTAAGTTGTTAACTCGGATGGCTAATCTAGAGAGATTGGCTATAGTTGGACGATGAAAATTAGTTAATTAATTATAATGAATAATTCCTAAAATTAATTGATTCCAAAATATTCTTTTAATAGTCCATGATCGGCTCATTTAAATGCAATCACAACCTTTTGTTTACCCAAGGTTTATGAAAAAATTTGCTTCCTTTCCTCTACTATTTATAGGGATATGACAATCAGATTTTGGGATATGCATAGCACACACTCTTGTATGTGAATCCTAGCCATCATCATCCCTGACAGAGAGTGAAGGACAACAACACAATGCTAGAACATCGTCGCGAAGAAGACTACTCATTCCTACCAGCTTGAGAAGTGCGACATGGAGTTCCAGTCCATCCACATGGACAAAGTAGAGACACAGAAGCTGAGTTGTCTAAGTTCGGAGCACGTCATCAATGATTGTCTGTGTGCGTGAGAGGATATGCACATCACCACATGAAGGGACGTAGCTAGATTTGATCCACGATGAGGTATTATAGTCTGGGCACCCTCTTTTTGAATATGTTGTTATCGATGAAATCCTCTAGTATGATTTGCGAAGAATTTTGTTTTTTATTACTTCCATTGTGCCTGTTGCCTCCACAAAACCCAACATCAACAACATAAGAACATAAGTAATATAGAAAAAGATAACTATGGAAGATCATTCTCCTAAAAACCCAAAACCCCAACTCTCCCCTTAGAAATGAAATTAAGAAGAAGGTGTTTTTCTGGGGTATTGTTAACTCTTACACTAAAAATCACTTACTAGGATTTTTGAATGTGACAATTTTTGAAAAAAAAATCAGTGAATAAAAGTGATCACTAAAGTGAATACATGGTCTTGTTTAGAGGAATGATGGTCTTACCAGGTTTCAACAATTTTGAACTCATAAATGTCGATAAGAAAGGTGGCATTAGATACATGTTCTAGTATTGTATGAACATTACTTTCAAAATGACATGTGGTAGCTAAGAGATCTATTTTTTATGAAGATGATGTAGCAATAGATGGTCAACGTCCTTGATAGGGCACATATACACATACTGAAAACTTTGATGATGAAGCTAAGTGAATGGACTCCATGGAAGGACATGGTGTGGGATCAACAAACAAATCCTTGTAAAAATACTTCAAGATGCTCCCAATTTTAGACCCATCGCTTGATTGGGATGACCAAAAGCTTGCCTAGGGTTACATATACACTCGAGTATAAAATTGAAGAAGTCAGAGACAACACACATGATAAATCATATTCTTTCCTTAATAATATATAATTGAATAATGGGTGGAAATTTTGAAGCCACTACTACAGAAGTGCCTTTTAGTGTCGGTTGTTTAACCCCCTTTGGCGTCGGTTTCTGAACGACGCCTATGTGGGCGCCGCTAAAAGGGTGGACACTTCAGCGTCGGTTAAAAAACCGACGCCTATTTAATGTAAAGGCGTCGGTGTTTTATAAAACACCGACGCCAAAAGGGTTCCCGCCACAGAAAACGGCGTCATCTAGGACGCTTTCTGCGTCGGTTATATACTAAACAACCGACGCAGAAAAGTGTCCTAGATGACTCCCATTTCCTGTAGCGCGAACACTTTTGGCGTCGGTGTTTTATAAAGCACCGACGCTGTAAGTCTGTGCTGACGGTTATCGGTAAATAACCGACGCCTATATCTATTTTTTTTTTATAAATCTGTTTGCAGGCCTGCTGTGGCTGGTCAGCAGGATGAGAACCTGCAGTTCAGTTTTCTGAACTGCAGGTTTACGACATCCATTGATATCAGCCTACAAACAGGCCACAAACCTGCAAAATTAACATAAAAAGATTCACACAAGTAGATACATTCAGACATCAATTCAATTGTCACGTTCACACATATAGAATCATTCAAATACATGTTTTAACATTCAGAAACATTCATTTACAAAGTATCATTCATCATCACTATCAACATCCCAATTATATCTTACAGTTGCCACTGTTTGTACAGCTATTGCCCATTCTTCTCTTACTTCATTTAATGATTCCCTTGTATATGGAGCATGTACATTTTTTAAGCGTTTGCCTATAGTGTGGTCAGTTTTAAACACCTGCAAAGAGAATGATGTATATATATAAGTAATAATATAAAAATAAGATTGATATATTTCATACTAACTAATGAGACTATATATAATACCTCATGTATGGTATCGATGTCCAATGCGGCATGTTTGATAATCATCTGCATAAATCGCATCACATAGTATGCGCATGCCCAGCCATTGTCTTGTGTAGCGCACTATAAATTGAAACATACAAATTAATACAACTAAGCACAATTCACATCAATAATATATACATTGGAGTCGGGGAGTCGGGAACTTACTTTTACGTTCTCCCAAGACAATGGCTGGTTCTTTTTCCTTGGGACCTTTCCTCCAGCATTTTTGAATGCATCTAAACCCCTACATGTTAATATAACACACTAAGTTGCATAAGTAAATAGTAATGTAATAAAAGATGTTAACGGATATAAAAAATGAAATATTTCTCACCAGAATAATGCCATTCTCATTACGTGTCCAATTTTAGTGTTTAATGTACTTCCTGCAGGATCTAGATAATAAACAGTGAACGTCCCGGGGACAATAACTAGTAACTCCCAATGTCTACCACTAGAGGTAAAAAGTTAACAATTAATAACTCAAAATGCAAAATAATAATGGAATTTTCTTAAGTCCAAATTATAAATAAAGCAAACTTACTTGACATTGAATAGAGATATTATTATCGTCTTCATTTGATGACCAAAAATTGTAAAAGCATCTATACAGTATTGTTGAACACTATCAGGGTCTTTAGCTACCATACTAATCAATGATGGAATCAAAAATCCCACATGATCATATGCAAATTGTTTGCAATGATCTTCGATTAAGTAGCTGCAAAACATATAGACGTATGCATTAATATATAAGAAACTAGATCACCGGATCTTACACAAGGTATATGGATGTATAAACAAGATCTCACCTTATCCATGTCTCTATCATTGATGTATTCAACCATTCATACATAAACAGCTCAATAATATCTTGTATAAATAAAGAGCTGTCGTATGATTGACCTGCATAATCTGCATCTAAAGAAACAATTATAGGGCAAAGTATATTATGTGCCCGTAGCCAACATGTCATTCCCCTACAAGCAGGACCTAACGGGTATTGTAGGTCAGTTGGAACCCAAGTTGGTAATGCGGGAATTGGAGGTGGAGGCCTAGGTGCTCCTGGTGTCTTCTTTTTAACCTGTATATATAATTTCAGATCAGTTGACATCATATATACACATTAACAGTCTAAATCAATGTAAATTTATCTTACAATTTCAGTCGTGTAGAGGACATCTGCTTTGGGCCACAATATGACCCTGCTTTCTGCGTCACCAAGTGTATCAATATCTGGGTGGGCATATGGCAACGCAACTTCCCTCCAATCGGGTAATACATGTATCGGGCTCACACGAATGTAGCCCTGTGGCATTGGACTCCCATGAAACGTTGCCCCAGGAAGGGACTGGTAAGCTTGCGCCTCTGCAACAACATAGTTTTCCATTCTTAAGCGGCATGGCTTCAATGCCTACAAATTTACGTAAAGAATGTTATACATATATACATATCATCTTGAAAACATATCATCTTGAAAAGACTAGCTACAATGTCATAAACAATACTTACAGCAGACGTGTTAGGCGATGGGTCTCCAGGATTACTTGCAGTCTGTGCACCAGGAGAAGAGTGGGTCGGCATAGGCTGATTGGAAGCCTGAGATGTCTGCCACCGCAGCAATTCTTCCTTGACCTTCTCAGCAACCACATCGTTGAGCTTCTTAGCAACTATATCCTCGAGTCTCTTATTCTCCTATACATGGATAAAACAAATATTAGCTTTTTATTAATGAATTTCCTTTTGCAGTAACATTATAAAAATAGAATATATATGTTACCTCTTCTTGAGAAAGTCCCGCTCTGGGTTTGCGCTGGGATGGCCCAAAGAATGCTTTGATGCCCACACCAGCGCCGGCACCTCTAACACGTCCAGGATGCTCTGGGTTACCCAGAGCAACTGTCAATTCATCCCTTGTGCCCTGAGGGATGAACGTGCCTTGTTTTCTCTGCTCGTGCAGCTCCCGCTAATCACCATAAACAAAAATTGGTAAGTTAACACCACAAATAATCAATATTCAAATGATTGCTCTAAGAGTTGTATTTTACCATTTTTGCAGTCGCCTCAGCAGTTTCGGGCTTCTTTATTTCACCCTTCTTGTTTTTCCTGCCAGCTATCCAGATATCATGGCGAGGGAAGGGTGTGGCTGCAGACTCCTGAGTAGTCGCAGACTCCTGAGTAGCCGCAGACTCCGCCTGTAGTCTTTGGCGAACGCTTGCATAGCCTTTTGGACCCATAGTATGGTCATGTACATCCAGTGCACGCCTTGCTTTTTGTGCGTCACTGAGGGCCTAGTTAGTATGCACATTTATAATTACGTTAGTAGCACTAAATCTTAATCTTGAATAGGTGAATACAATGTATATTAATTAAAATGGGAGTGACGCCTAATACCTTGAATTCTTCAGATTTTCTTGAAGCAACAAAATTGTCCCAATCTTCTTTGTCCAAGAAGTTCCATTGTTCAAGGGCTGACTTCTTCTTCTTATCACCCTGTCTTATGTATTCTCTGTTCAGATTTGTCCTGTAATTCCTAAGCATCTTTCCAGCGCGTTGCATCACACTTTTACGATGCAACATCTCATCCAATGCAAACACATTTCATGTCATTCTTATATATAATAAATGTGTACCACCTATCCCATCCTTGAACACCTAATCTCACTAGTAAGTGTATAATGTGTATTGGGTTTTCAAGAAAATTTCGGCAGCATTTCCCCACTGTTCTCTAAGTACATATGTACTTAGAGAACAAACGGGGAAATGCTACTGAAATTTTCTCGAAAACCCAATACACATTATACACTTACATCCTAAGTGAGATTAGGTGTTCAAGAACAGTCCCAAACCGGGGACTATCCAAGATTTACTCCTAATGAGTAAATTTTGGACGGGTTTCTAGGCCAACAAACACAATAATAGATATCTACAATGAAGCCGGACTCCATACAAACAATATATAATTTAGTGATTGTTCATTCTAATTTATATCAATGTACAAGTAATATAAAAAACAATGATTGTTCACATTCTAGGCCAACAAACACATTTCATGTCATTCTTATATATAATAAATGTGTACCACCTATCCCATCCTTGAACACCTAATCTCACTAGTAAGTGTATAATGTGTATTGGGTTTTCAAGAAAATTTCGGCAGCATTTCCCCGCTGTTCTCTAAGTACATATGTACTTAGAGAACAAACGGGGAAATGCTACTGAAATTTTCTCGAAAACCCAATACACATTATACACTTACATCCTAAGTGAGATTAGGTGTTCAAGAACAGTCCCAAACCGGGGACTATCCAAGATTTACTCCTAATGAGCCAACCTTGGACGGGTTTCTAGGCCAACAAATACATGTGTTGTCATTCTTATATATAATAAATGTCTATAAAGTACAGGCAACATGGTTAATCCTAATCAATAGAGCATTATTAAATAATAAATCAAGAAATCAATAGTTTCAAACAAAAGGTCTAGGAATCTTTACTAGACATTATATGTATCCCTAATCATCATATTTAACATACTACATTATTATGAACATCCAGATCAGATTAAGATCATACTATGTTATAACCATTGGTTTAATAACCCTATTTCTGCATGTACATGTTTATCAACTTTAAAACCCTATAATTCATGAAATCATTCTAATTCAATTTAATATGTTGGGATCACATAATTATATAATGACATCAGAATATATAGAAGAATCATAATTAACATGATTAACAACATGCTCATCAAACTAGGGTTTTCTTGAATATCATCTAATATTTGTGTACTAGACATTATATTTATCCCTAATCATCATATTTAACATACCATTATTATGAACATCCAGATTAGATTAACTCTAATCAAATACATTACATGCATTTTTATCACAACAATTTGATCGATGCATAAAAAAGCAGAGCAGCTAGCAGCGGGAAGACCAACCTTGTCAGAGGGAAGAAGGCAGAGGCTCCGGTGGCTCTGGCTGGAGAAGTAGCTAGCAGCGACGGCGGTGGAGGAGCAGCTAGCAGCTCCGGTGGCTCTGGCGGTGGTTGCGGCGGCGCGACGACCGTGGAAAAGCACCAGGCGGCGCCGAAGAGTCAGGCGTGGCGGCGGCCTCAGGCGCTTGGAGCAGTAGGGGCAGGCAGCAGGGGCGGGCAGTAGGGGCGGCGGAGAAGGGGGCGCGGAGAAGGAGGAGTGGTGGTGGAGAAGGGGGCGCCGGAGAAGGGGGCGCCGGAGAAGAAATAGCCGGAGAAATGGCACTGGAGAAGAAATCGCCGGAGAGAAATCGCCGGCAGCAGAGAAATAGGGTAATTGCTCGCAATGAAACAGAAGAAAGGGGAAGAGTCGGGCGATCGCGGAGTATTAGTTCCCATATAGCGTCGGTTGTTTGCATCCACCGACGCCTAAACATCTTTAGCGTCGGTTGTTTGCAACAACCGACGTCCAATTGGATGATATTTTCATGAAATTGTTTGGCGGGAACAACCTTCCGCGTCGGTTATAAAAGGATAACCGACGCTGAAAGTGACACTTTTTGCGCAAATTTTCATCGCACATAGGCGTCGGTGTATACCTACATGACCGACGCTGACAATGACACTATTTTTTTTTATCTAAATTTGGATTTCGCGGCCGACTTTCAGCGTCAGTTTGTTATAAACCACCGACGCTGAATACAAAGCGGTACCCGTGTCTGGCTGGTCTTTGAATATAGACGTCGGTTTGCTTAAAAAACCGATGCCTAACATATAAGGCGTCGGTTTTTCTTAATAACCGACGCCCAGAAAAGTGACATTGAATGCTATTTCTGTAGTAGTGAGCGGTGAGACTTGACATTGACCTTGAGATCTAAAATATGAACGCATAATGAACTTGAAGCTGCAAGATAGTAGATAATTTACACTTGATCGAATTCAATAAACTCATTTTATCTTGAATCATCCCTTTTAATTTACTCTATCTTATATGCTCTTCATATCTTTCTATTCTCCTTATACCCATTCTTCTCTTATCATCACATCTATATATTCTATACACACAAACCAACACAAGAAACAAAGATGGTTCGAGTGGACAAAGACAACAAGAGATGACCATGTGGGAAGAAATTTGATGGAAGTAGGGGGCATGGTGTTCGGAAATATGGCAACAAAAAAAAATATTTACTTGCCATATTCTGCAAATATAGCAGATCGCATCAACAATTATGAGATGGGAAAGAGGGTTGCAAGGTATATACCTAATTCTAGAGAAAGTCCAACGACTATCCTTTTTTGTAGTGTGCTACTTCCTCAAGTTGAAGCTAATTGGTTGTCGTTGTCAACCTCTTGGTCAGACACCACAGGTGGGAGTTGATGGCATCCTTCTAGTAGATGGCAAAGGCCTCCTTGCCTCTATAGTAGTCCATGGGGACTACTGGGAGCTCCTATTATTCAATGTGAATGGACAAGAAGGTGTTGTCCCTTCTAGTCAATGTGCTAGAGTCAACTTGCTCTATCAATTGTCTCTCCATTAGTGTTCCTCCCATTGATAGGTAGAACTTGCTCAAGCTCTCTTAGTTACCACAAACAGAGAAGACAACATTTGTCAAAGCTTATTGATGTGTCTGGAAAGTCCCCAATACCCCTCTATTATAGCATGGCCAGTTTCAGGGTTCCTAGTCGAACTGGTAGTTGAAGAGATGCAATTTCATAAAAAATTTTAGTTTGCAAATGATGAAATGGTCCATTCAACAATGAATCGATTGGTTGGTATGTGATCCAATCGTTTCAACGCTTGAACTGGTTGTTTCACTATGTTTTCCAATCACAATTGTAATGGAAATTAATATTTCATTAATGCATAACATGATGTTAGCATCAATCCTTGCCCTAATCTCATTGATCAAGCAAATGATCAGTTCTCAACCTGATCCAATCAGTTCATGCACTTGAGTCGGTCGTTTCAGAGTGTATTTTTCCAAATGTTGACTAAATTGAATACCTAACACTTTAGTAATCAGATTTAAACATCATTCATGAACAAACTCATATTCTAAGTGCATTCCTATGTGTGTGACCCCATAGATTCCAAGTTACATTGGTAGTGAATGTTCATATATAATTTATGACATCATAATTAGTGATTGGTATCTATGAAGACATCATTTCTAATCAAGTAATTCAAAAAGTTGGATAACAACTTCAACCTACAATCTATGATTGGTGTTATAATAATTGTATAGTTCCTTTATATTTAATATCCAGAATGAATTTGAGGCATAGAATCATCATCCTCTTCAACTTTTAGTCCATGTCCCTTGAACATGACCAGCCTCTCTGAGATATATGTGAATTCAACATCATATATTGATTCACATGTGCATGGCCATGCTTTTCTCAGTCTTACTTATCAAATGGTCATGATATCAAACTCTTGAAGGAGGGATAAATCCCACCTACATCACTCACAGTCATTCCCCATGTGTTATAATGTATTTGAGCATCACCTTTATGAAAACCCTTATTCAGGGTCACATTTAATGATGGCAAAGTACATCAAACAACATGTGATGAGTGTAGTGATTTCAGGTCTAAGAACCACAATCACCACCATCACTGTGAGAGATGATTCTAACTACCATTCAATGGTTTCCATGTATCAGTCTCAAGGTGAATTTGTCTAATACATTGTTATCTAACAAGTAGATATGTGTTTGGTTTGATATCTCTATCATGAATGTTCAAATTATGTCATCAATTAACACACACTCTGGGCTTATGTGTTATTGTTGTCTAACTCACTTTCACAATAACATCTGACTAGGGACACAATAGAAGAATGTATATGCTCCTAACACTTGTATGATCTCATTATTCATGTCCTCAACCTGAAGACATACATCATTGAGTGAAAACATTTTTTAGACATTTATTTGGTTATATCATTATCTCATCATCGAATAAAATAGAATAAATAGAAGATTGCATTTATTATTAATCAAACTGTTTATAAGTGATGTCATTAGCATCATCATATGATTATCTCTATAGACATACATACCAATAGACCAACACTTGCAGTTAGAGACAATCACCCATAATCTTAATCCCAAGTGATCTAACATGACCTTCATACTTATTCTACAAAAGTTTTCTTGTCAAAGGGTTCAGCAACATTGCTTTTGGTTAGCACTTTGCAAATTTTCACATCTCCTCACTGTACAATCTCTCATATGATATGGAACTGCCTTTGTATGTTCTTAGAATGCTGATGTGATATGGGTTCCTTATCTTGTGCAATAGCTCCATTGTTTTCACATATAGCTCAATTGCATTGTTGATGCTTGGAACCACCCCATGTTCAGAAATGAACTTCTTGATCAATACAACTTCCTTCACTGAATTGAATGCATCAATATACTCAGCCTCTATTATAGAAAAGACAACTATCTCATGCTTGGAAATATTCCAACTTAGAACACCATATTTTAGGCAAAAAAATTATGATTGCGGTTGATAATCATCTTTGTCAGTTTGGAAGCTCACATCAGTGTAACCTTTCACAACCAACGCTTCCTTGCCATTGTAGACAAGAAACTGAATTTTGTTCTTCCAAAGTACTTAAGGATGTTCTTCACAGAATTCTAGTGGGCATCACCGAGTTTTGAATGATATTTTCTCGTCATGCTCAAGAAATATGAGACATCTAGTGGAGTACAAAACATTGTGTACATGATTGATCCAATTGTAGATGCATATGGAGTCCTATAAATGTGTTCCTTTTATTCACAAGAACTGGGACATTAATCCCAAGAGAGCTAAACCATGAGACATGGGAATGTTTCCTCTCTTTGAGTCCTCCATTATGAACGTCTTCAACACTTTGTCAATGTATCTGCCATGACATAGTCCAAGAAGCCTTCTAGATCTACCTCTATAAATCTTGATTCTTAAGATATAAGATGCTTCACCCAAGTCCTTCATAGAGAATGTATCTCCAAGCCAAGTCTTTACCATCTGTAAAGTAGGGATGTCATTACCCATCAATAGTACGTAATCCACATACAATATGAAGCATACAATCATGCTCCTACTAATGTTCTTGTAAACAAATGGTTTATCTTCATTTTGACTAAATCCAAACATTTTTACTATTTTGTCAAATCAAAGATTCCAGCTCTAATATGCTTGCTTCAATCCATCGATTAATCTTTGTATCTTATAGACTTTATTCGCATCCTTTGGATTAAAAAAACCCTTAGGTTTTTTCATTTTCACATCCTCTAGAAGATTCTCGTTAAGTAATGTGGTTTTAACATCCGTCTGCCAAATGTTATAGTCATGATAAGCTATAATGACAAGCATGATCCTTATGGACTTAACCATGACAAATGGAGAAAAGGTTTTGTCATAGTCAACACCTTGAACTTGTTTGAAACCCCATTTTCAAGCAATCGGCCTTTGTTAGTTTTTACATTGTCATCCATGTCAGTCTTCTTCTTGAAGACCTACTTGCACCCTATGGGTTTTACCCCTTCTGGTGGATTCACCAAGCCCCATACCTTGTTGGTGTACATGGATTCCATCTCACATCTCATGGGTTCAAGCCATTTCTTAGATTCTGGTCCCTTAACAACTTCTACTTAGGTAGTTGGCTCATCATCAATGACTAATTCATTTCCTTCTAGAGTCACAAGATATCAAAATCTTTTTGGCTCAAGGGGTCTTCTATTAGATCAACGAGGATCATGTGTTACATGAGGAATTTGAGATTTCACAATGGTTTGTGTCTCCCTATATTTCATTTGTACATCTATAGGTACAATGTTTTCTTGTTGGTCTCAAACTTCTTCGATTTCTACTTTGCACCCATTGATTCCTTTGGAAATAAATTCCTTTTCTAAGAATGCAACATCCATGGCATCAAAAACGTTTTTGTCAGTTGATTTATAAAAGTAGTGTCCCTTTGTTTACTTGGGATATCCATCAAAATAACATTTATATGTTATAGGGCAAAGCTTTTCATGAAACATTTTCTTCACATAATCGTTACACCTATAAATCCTCATAAAAAACATTTTGAGACACTTCTCAGTCCATATCTCAAATGGTGTCTTTTGAACTGATTTAGATGGTACAAGGTTTAGTGTAGACACTAAGGGTTTAAGAGTATAACCCCAAAATGAAGTTGTAAGATTAGAAAAACTCATCATTTATCGCACCATATCTAGTAATGTGTGATTCCTTCTTTCTAATACACCATTATGTTGTGGTGTTCCAGATGGATTCCATTGTGATATGATACCACAGTTTTGCATAAGGTCCTCAAACTCCTATCTTATGTATTCTCCACCACGATCATAATGAAGTGTTGTGATATTTTACCAAGTTGGTTCTGTACTTCATTCATAAAATCCTTGAACTTTTCAAGAGTTTTTTACTTATGTTTCATCAAGTAAACATAACCATACATATTGAAGTCATAAGTGAAGGTAATGAAGTATCGGTTCCCACCTCTAACATTTGTTCTAAAAGGGCCGCATACATCAGTATGTATGAGTCCTAAAAGATCACTAGCTCTCTCACTGTTACCAATGAAGGGAGTCTGTCATCTTTCCCAACAAACAAGACTCACATGTCTCTATTGATTAAAAATAAAAATACTCTACATATCTATCTTTTTGGAGTCTAAAGATGAAATTCTCATTGATGTGCCCTAAACAAAAATGCCAAAGATATGCTTTTTTTTAGTTATCGAATTTTAATCTTTTAGCATTTAGGTCATAATATTTGTCTTAAGATCTAATAAACAAATACCATAGGACATCGGGCCACTGGCATAAAAGATCTCCTCTTTTGAAATAGAATATCAGCCATTCATTATATGAAATTCATATCCATTCATGTCCATATAAGATATATAAATAATGTTTATATTTATGGTAGGTAAAAAATAGCAGTTCTTAAACTCTATTACAAGCTCTTTTGGTAGAGATAAATTATAGGTTCCAACTGCAGTAGCAACAACTCTTTCTCCATTTGCAATGCTACTTTTACCTCACCCCATTGTAAAGGTTTCCTTCTCTTCAGGTGATGCATATTTGAGTATATGTCAGATCCACATCTGGTATCTAGTACCCAAGATGAAGAAGTAGATAAATTTATCTCAATACTGTATATACCTAAAGTTGGAGATCTCTATCCCCTCCTTATTCTTCCTCAGTTCCTCCAGACAGAGAGGGAAATTTCTCTTCCGGTGTCCAGGATGGAGATAGTGGTGACAATTGCCTCCCTTTGTTACCCCTCCCTTTACTTTGAGTGCACAAGAATTGGGCTTCTAGATAATTGTAGAACTTTTCTTAGCTTTTCCTTTTCCCATGGACTTTTATTTTCCTTTGTTGATCATCATCACATACTTGGGCTTGTATTTCTTCATTTGCACTTCATCTATGATCAACATGCCAAGTAATTCTGACAACAGCTTATAAAAATTAATCATTTTGTAGTGCAAGACAAATGTTTGTATGACTATAGAAGTGACTACAAAATCACTTATGTGGCCAGCTCTTGATCGAAGGGAATTTCCAATCTAGATAGATTCTACACATACCCAATAAGCTTGAGAACATGGGACCTTCTAGATCAACTTCTTCGATGTGTGAACATCTCAATAGCATCCGTGTTCTCATGCTATCTCTGCAACTCCTAGTTCATTGAGCATAGAATCATGCACTTGACATCCATGACATCTTCAAAGTTCTTCTTGTAAGCATCCATGTGAGCCTTATGTGTACTGGGAGCAGGTTCTTCTAGATCTGGTGTTTCCAAGATATAGAATTTGTGTTATTATGTGAGAAACATTCTTAGTGTCTTGAACCAATCTTGGAAATTATTCCCATTTAACTTGTCCTTCTCAAGGACCGATCACAAGGAAAACTTGTTGTTTGTCATCATTTGATTCTATAAGAGAAAATTTACAATTTTTCAAAACACTTTTGTTTTGATTTGAGTAAAATAAAATTTCACGATGTTTAATTAGGCCTTTAAATAACTATCGCTCCCACTATTTTGTTCAAATTTATAACCCTCACTTATCGATTTGGAAGATTGAATCGTACAATCTTCTAGTGACCCAAGATCCAGATTTCATCAAATCATGAGTCATCTTTGGATGATCACCCACATCTTGACTATTTATGGAGGCAACTTTTTCAAGTTACATCTATATGCAACTCTTGGATAGATGGAGTGCATAAATCTTTATCACAATCCATCTTTATGCTTCTAAGTACTTAATTTCATTAAGATCACCTGGTTAAGCCTGATCCAAAAGCCAACCTGATAGAATAGGTACCCCTCTTTGGAAGATCTACATATCTACCATCACACTTCCATGAGATGAATAGTGCACCACACTTTGGTGTAACCTACGCTTAGTCGATCAAGTTTTTCATGTGTGTTGCTTATGTAAATCATCTAAGAATTAATATTATATTGAGGGATTTAATAAAAGTACATATATATATACAATCACTACATACTTATAGTATGTATCATATACATGCTATAATCACAACTGAAACATACAGTAATAAACATAATCAATGGTTATGGCCATTCTATTGTAATTACTTGGACCCACAAGGAATTACTACCACCTAAGGTCCACATCATATGTCACAACCTATTGTTGATGATGATCTGTGTTGGAAGCAGTCTGGGTCAATTGGTTCAACCCTTGAATCGGTCGGCTAGCCACTTTGTTGTTCGTTTGGCCTCGCAGATTGGTTTCCTAGACTTCAGTCTTTGTGATGTTTGGACTCCTCCAACCGAACTTCTGGGCTACTGATCAATTAGTTGGCTCCTCCTATTATCAACCTCCTTAATCCTCCAACTGATTAGTGTGGCGTCTGACTCGTGAAAACAAGATTAACTAATACGGAAGTGATTACTAGTAGCGGATTGCTAAAAATCACTAAAAATTAAAACTATTTATTAAGAGATTCATTCAAAGGAAAACTCTTTCATTCAGAACCAAAGTAAAACATTACATACTGTCTCATTAGTACATCTCTCGTATTATTCTCCTCGAGAGTTACAACATTAATCGCTCTGTTAAACTGTACATAAACAGTATAAAAATCTTGAGGCATCAAGCCAAAATCTCAGATCGAATTGTCAAAATACAATCTCCGAGGACCCGAGAGTATAGAGACGATTCATAGGACTAACTACACAAAACTAGACAGTCAAGGTCTCCACTTGATGGATCACTACTGTCCTTATGGCTGTTGCTACTTTCCTCCTTCATATGGGTTTCTGCCTTGATGTCTGCGTCTACCTAAAAATGTTAAATCCCACGGGGGTGAGACAATTATAAAAATTTCCCCAGCGGGAGATATAACTCTCTTCCAAAACATTGTCATTGTAGTTTAATAGAAATAAATTGAGCAGTGGGATAATATAAGCCAGTAGTAGATGAATCAACATCTATACATATTAGAGCAACATTCTTATGCAATTATTTCAGTTATAAACTGATAAAGCAGCATGTCTCATATTCAATATGAATTAAAAGAACATAAGTAACATTTATGTACCAAGGACATGCTAACCAGTATAACATCAACCGATGATTCTTGTATTTCAATCTCATGCAAAATACGCTACATGGCTGATTATATTTTACAAACAGATTTAAGCTCTGAGGAGATGAGGTATAACGCTCATACTCCAACCGACCATTTCTAGAATTGAAATCGAAACCATAAATAGTTCAATGGAAGATCTGGATTCCCATGACCTCCCACATCCTGGTCAGCACAGGACTACAAGAAGGACTATGTTGACTGCTCAAATAGCTTTCCAGGGTATACTGGAACTTCGCTATAGAGTTACAACGTCAACTGCACTCTCATCGACAATAAGGAGCATTAATGTTTATCACCATCTACCCGACATAAATTAACATTGGGAGATTAATGATACATCCATCCCAACCATCGAGAGATTTATGATGCATCTATCCCGACACATGAAGGATTGAGAGGTTTAGTGTTTACCATCCCTCAATCTCTTCACCCAGACGTAAGGATATTGTTGCCCATTTACCCCCACATATTCAAAATATGTGAATTCTAGGATTTCCATAGAAAACTTGTTTCACCATCACCAACTGCTGACGATGATGGATCTATGGTTAGAGTACTACATGAATATATTCAACTTGATTAATTAAGTACTTTTTCACATTCTTTTAGCATCATGAAAGTTCTTAAATAAAACTTATTATATCAATACTATAAAGAAACAAGTACTAATTTCATCAACTACTTAACAAGCTTAAAAGATATTGGGAACTCAATCCCTTATTTCAAAACTGGGAATTCTCATCCCTTCACAATTTTATCACCATAATCATATGGCCCTGGGTAATTAAACCCTTGATTCATCATTAAGCATTGTTACCACTTTTCTAGGTAACCATCACCTTCAGGTCAATTGACAAAGACAAACACTATGCTTGCTATTATAGTCATCACACATGGTACTTGAGGCTCATTAACTCTCTTGTTACCTCTTACCAGGTCAACAAGGTATATTATGACACTCAAGGCACAATCAAAATAGTGAATTAAACATCATAACTCATACCTAGCCATGATCATAATTTCAACATACCTACATGGTTAGCACAGGTGATAACAGTGATATCAATTGCATATCAGAACCATGTACAACCAATATAAATTCACTATTCATGGGTAACACCACTATTCCCTTACTAGGGTTAGGGTTTCCCATTTCATGTCATATGAGGATAGTCATCCCATTATCACATCAAAGATATGATATATCACCATATTGCGCTAGATTAGGGTTCATTACACAATACATAGTATTACACTAGATTTGAGCTTCACAACACATCAGACATAAGGTTTTCTCATGAAACCATCCTTAGATAGGTTTTCACATAAATTTCACCCTATAAAAGGATTTACATTCAATAATCCACAATTAGGGTTTACTATTCATCCCAATTAGGGTTTCATGATCCATTACCCATAATTAGGGTTTACTATTCATCCCAATTAGGGTTTCATGATCCATTACCCATAATTAGGGTTTAATGTTCATCCCAATTTGGGTTTTAGATCACATCATTCTTAATTAGGTCTATACACATCATCATCCTAAATTAGGGTTACATACATACCTTGGATTAGGGTTTTAATTATATTTTTCTTGGATTAGGGTTAAGGTTCAACAACCTTGTCAATTAGGGTTTAGGTTCATGATTAAGGTTTCATGATCTCTTTACTTAAGGATCATACCCTTAATAACCACATGAATCAAGATCATGTATCAACTCCATGCTATCATTCCTCTCAACTTGATTAGGTCATATCAACCCTTAGTCAAGTTCATACAACTATGAATGACATAGTGTACCAAGTCAATGCTCTTATAAGCAATTAGGGTTTCTTCCTTAATTGACCTTAATCACTTAGGTACTATTAGGGTTTTAACCTTTGTACCATCATTGATTAACATTACTAACCATCATTGGATTATTAGGACTATCATTACATTCAATATCCAAATGATTGAACCATTAACAACCTCCATGATGTTTTGAAGTTTCATCACCAAATGGTTTTGAAATGGTTTGCCACCAAACGGTTTTGAAACCGTTTGACCCCAAATGGTTCTTAAACCGTTTAGACCCAAATAGTTTCAAGACCGTTTGGTCTCAAACGGTCTCTAGACCATTTGGGCAAAATCAGTCCCAAAACCGCAAGGGCTCACTAGGTCATTTATCCATAAAATTGATTTCCAATTGCATCATTGAATTGACTATTGGTTATTAAATTGAAGGGTTCATCAATCTACACCATTAGATCATCATCCATGGGTCAAGGATCAACCACTAACCCACCAAACGGTCTCAAGTCCGTTTGAACCAAAATGTCTTGAAATCATTAAGACCAATCAAGGATTTCTTCAATCAACTTGATTAGGATTTCCACTTAAAGGATCGTGCACACATTGTATCAATCAATTGAGTCCATTGGATCATAATCCAACATGTGATTAAGTTCAGACCTCAAATGGTCAACTAAACCAAACGGTCAACTCATCCATGCGATTTGGAGTCAAACTTCACCAAACGGTTTGCAAACTGTTTGGTCCCAAACGATTTGGTGAAACCGTTTGGACCAAAGGTCCAAAATCGTTTTCTATTGATCTTTGATTAAGGTGTGTGCTTATGAATAGGTTATCATCTTCAACCTTTAGACTCACGGAACTGCTGCCAGTTTCCATGGCAACTTCATTAATCAAGAGAGGCTATTACAATAATAATAATTAACTCAATTGCATGAAGAAATCGAATTCAATGTCAAAGATTAAGGGTTTAAGTTATATAACCCGCCTTCAAATCTGATCCCAAGCTCCAAGCTTCATGGATCCAATGGTGGTTGAAGCTCTAGCAACCTCCCGAGGTTGTTTCTCAAGCTTTTGGAGTTAAAGGATCGGCTAGGGTTGAAGATGGAGTGAAGAAATGAAGGAATCACACATTGTTTTATGATTTTCACCATGAAATCAAGAAGAAAGAAGGTCAAAGGCTTACCAACAGGTTGGAGACGTGCTTCCTACTGCTCCTAGCCTTCTTGGTCGATTTTGCAAGCAAGGAGAAGAAGTGGGGTTGAAAAGGGTACTTAGGTGGGTTGGAAAAGGCTCTTTTATAAGAAATTTATGAAAGAGAAAATGTCTTATAAAAATCAATTAATTCCAAAAATGTTTCCACCACCTCCTCCTTGGTTTTCTTGCATGCAACGGAAACATAATCCCACCGAGCTCCCTTCCATTATCCATGGCTTAAGGGAAAAGGAATTAAGCACCTTAATCCATTATTATATAATATATGTTTTTGAGTGGAAATTCTTTTCCTTATAATAAGGTGAGTGGAATTCCACCTCCTTAAGATATTTTCGGTCCATACAAATCTCAAGGACGTCCACACATATTTTAATTCCACCCTTTTAATTTTTGTTGAAGGCCCTTCAATTGGTTTATTTATTTTTGCATTAATGTTTCCATTATGCTTAAATCTTGATTATTTTAATATCAAGATTCTCTCTCCTCCAACTAAATTCAAATGAGGCACCCCTCTCATTTTATTTGCTACACATGATGCCAAGAAACATAAGGGACCTTATTGAAGTGGTAATTTACATATTGCACCCTAGGTTTTGGGTAAATTGCACATTACACCAAAACTAGGTTTTCATGCACAAACATTGTTTTCCCAGCTCTTTCTTAGAATTCAGGCTATCACAAGCCATACCTCTGCATCATCTTCACTCTCATGATGCTTCAAAAAATGAGGAACATATTATCATGCATAATTTGCAAATAGATCCCTCAACTTGGGTAATTTGCACTTTAGTCCAAAACAAACAAAATATTGATTTCAACAATATTCAAAAAGGACTAAAATTGTAATATAAGTTCCTCTTGAGCCTTAATTACTTTTCAAAGATAAAAGCAAGCATATAATCACTTTTATTGAACAAAACACCTAGGGTTAATTCATAACCCAGGTCAGGGATGTTCCAAGTTTATCCACCCCTTACAATGACTTTGTCCCCAAAATCATCAAAACATTAAGAGAAAAGAGTAGGGTATTTCCTCCTCATCTCTTCCTCTAATTCCAATGTGGCTTCCTCAACACCACAGTGATTCCAGAGAACTTTCACAAGACTAATGTCTTTCTTTTTCAACTTCTTGATTCTTCTATCAAGAATAAACACTGGCCCTTGTACATAAGATATGTCATCATTTAGTTCCACCTCCACAGGTTGTAGAACTAACTCAGTGTCAGGATGACACTTCCTCAGGATAGATATATGGAACATCAGATGCAATCTATGTTGCTCAGGTGGTAACTCCAGCTTATAGGCTACCTTTCCCATCCTTTCAATGATTTGATACAACCCCATAAATCTAGGAGCTAGCTTCCCTTTCTTTCCAAATCTCAGGATACCTTTCCAAGGTGAAAGCTTGAGGTACACCCTGTCTCCGACTTGGAATTCTAAGGGTCTACGACGCTTTTCAGCATAGGATTTTTGTCTATCCTGGGCTATTTTCAACGATTGTTGTATGATCTTTATCTTCTCAGTTGTTTGTTGAACCAACTCAGGACCCAAAAGTTGATATTCACTAGTTTCATACCAACATAGAGGAGATCTACAATGCCTACCATACAAAGCCTCATATGGTGCATGTAAATATTGTGTTGATAATTGTTATTATAAGCAAACTCTATCAAGCTCAGATGTAGATCCCAACTCCCTACAAATTGAAGGACACATGCTCTAAGCAAGTCCTCCAAAGTTTGTATCGTCCTCTCAGATTGTCCATCTGTCTGAGGACGAAAAGTTGTACTAAACCTCAGCTGTGTGCCCAAAGCTATATGAAGTCATTCCCAAAAATGACTCGTAAACTGAGGACCTCTATCAGATACTATGGTAACTAGTACCCCGTGCAAACACACTATCTCATCTATGTAAATCTGTGCTAGATTCTCAGCTGTATAGGTTGTCTTGACAGGTAAGAAATGTGTTGTCTTTGTCAACCTATCAACTATTACCCAAATGGAATCTTGACTTTTGGTTGTTCTAGGCAAACCAACCACAAAGTCCATAGTCACATGATCCCATTTCCATTGTGGTATAGGTAGGGGTTGCTTTGTTCCTGTGGGCTTTTGATGTTCATCTTTAACCTGCTGACACACCGGATACCGCATAACAAACTCAGCAATGTCCTTCTTCAAACCAGGCCACCAATATATATCTTTCAAATTATAATACATCTTGGTGCTTCCTGTATGCATAGCATACATTGACGAATGAGCTTCTTCCAAGACTAACTTCCTCAAGTTATCAACGTCAGGTACTACCATCCTACTATGGTAACAGACTACCTGATCATCAGAATCATGGAAACCATCCCATTTCTCACTACCATATTCTGATTTGATTTGCTGAATCATAGAATCAGTTTGTTATGCTTCTTTAATCTGCTATGTCAGAGTTGGTTTTATGTGCATCTCAGCTAACAACCCGGCTAACAATGACACTTTAAGATGTACATTGTCTTGCCTCAAGGATATAAACATATCCCTCTTAGAGTACACTAAGGAGTTTAATTGTGCTTTATCTAGGGCTGGTGTTGCTGATTTCCTAGTTAGTGCATCAACAACCACATTGTCTTTCCCTGGATGATAATCAATTGTACAATCATAATCCTTGATTAACTCCATCCAGCGACGTTGCCTCATGTTTACCTCATGCTGAGAAAAGATATACTTCGGATTCTTATGGTTTGTGAAAATCTAGAATGTCTCTCCGTAGAGATAATGTCTCCAGATCTTCAAGGCATGGACCACAACAGCTAACTCTAGATCATGTATTAGATAATTCTCCTTTTGTTTCTTAAGTTGTCGAGAAGCAAAAGACATCACTTTCTTGTCCTTCATCAACACACATCGTAAGCCATTCTTAGATGCATCACAGAAGACTATGTACCCCTTTCCTTGCTCAAGTAGCAGCAACACAAGTGCACTTGTCAACCTTTCTTTCAGCAACTGGAAAGATTGTTGACACTTGTCACTGCAGACAAAAGGAATCTCCTTCCTTGTAAACTTGGCCAGGGTTAAGGCTATTGAATTGAAGTTCTTAATGAACCTCCTGTAATAGTCTGCCAGTCCTAGGAAACTTTTTATCTCAGTCGGTGTCTTCGGCTGCTCCTATTGCAGGACAGATTCCACCTTCTTAGGATCAACACGAATACCTAAGGAAGATATTACGTGTCCAAGAAAGCAAACTTTTGGCAACCAGAACTCACATTTGCTAAATTTAGAAAATAACTTATGCTCCCTTAGAGCAAAGTCAAAGCTTGGCAAAGATGCTGCTCATGTTTGAGCATCTCTACTATATATCAAAATGTCATCTATAAAGACGACAACATACTGATCCAGAAAAGGTCGAAAGATTCTATTCATGAGTTCCATAAATGCAGTTGGTGCATTAGTTAGTCCAAATGACATAATTGTGAACACATAGTGACCATACCTCGTCCTAAAGGTAGACTTGGGTATGTCACCCTCCTTGATACGTAACTGATGGTATCCCGACCTCAGATCTATCTTATAAAAGATAGTCGCAACACGCAACTGGTCAGACAAGTCATCAATACTTGGTAAAGGATACTTGTTCTTTATTGTTACTTTATATAACTATCTATAGTCAATGCATAATCGCATAGACCCGTCCTTTTTCTTAACAAAAAGGTCCATAGCACCCCAGGGTGAAGTGCTCGGTCGAATAAAACCCTTCTCAAGCAACTCTTGCAGTTGTTTCTTGAGCTTTTCCATTTTAGCAGGCACCATCCTATACGGTGTTTGTGTTATTGGTTGCATGCCCGGAATTAGATTAATCTCAAAATCAATCTCTCGGGGTAGTGGAACTCCTGGAAGTTATTCAAGAAATACATCTTCAAATTCCCTAACTATCGAAACTTCAAAAGGATGAGGACTCTCCATTGTGGTATCAACCACATGGGCTAAGAATGCAAGGCATCCTTGTCTCATCAACCTCTCAGCTACCATAGCTGACACAAGACATGTGGGAAGATTCTTTCTATCTCCCTGAAAGATCCATGTGCCACCACCATTTGTGAACACAGCTTGCTTGGAACTACAATCCAAGACAACCTTATACTTCTCTAAGGTGTCCATCCCAAGGATTATATCAAACCCATGCATCTCAAGTGGTATAAAATCCACTTGAATGTGGTGATCAGAAAAGAAAAGATTGTAGGGAGAACACACTTCCCGCAATACTACAGATCCCATCAAAGGTGTCTCTAACAACAAGTTATCTACTCTATGACTGGCAATCATATTGAAGTCATCAATCACTTCTTGAGTGATAAAAGAGTGTGTAGCACCCAGATCAATTAACACATATACGAAGCAGGATAAAGACATATCAGAATAAAGCAGTTCCATCTGACATGTCACAACTTGAGGGTTGACTACTGCTTCAGGCTGGTTCATAGCATAGAACCTAGCCGTCGCTTGTTGTTGACCATGTGCTTGGTTATTAGATGTCAAAAAACTGGCTTGGGATGATTGTCCACATCCTCTAGCACCACTGTCAGGTTGTTGCCTCTGAGAGCCCTGCTGACTCTGCCTCAGTTGCGGGGTCACACTGCTAACCTTCTCAGGACATTCTCTCACCACATGGCCTTCTTTTCCACATCTATAACAGGTTACATTCCCCCTCGGTGGTCTGGGTGGTCCTGTTACTGACATAGAAGTTCATATGTAAGCTCCCTTCGGTGGTAAAATACAGTTTCTACCCTTACTTAACGTCCACTACATCTGGATATTGAACCTTGGTGGTGGTGTAAGCATAGAATACCTTGGTTTCTTGAAACTTCCAGCACTCTGTCCTTGAAACTGTGGGTATTCCTTCTTACCCTTGGTCTGTTGCTTCTCAATTACATACCTCTCCATGCGTCTTACAGACTTCACGAAAGTTGAAAACCTCTCTCGGTTCTCCAGAGCAAACACCAGAGTGGTCAATTCAGCGTTCCACCCTTTCTCGAACCGCTAAATTCCATCCTCATCATTGGATGCCATGTGCGGACAAAACCACAACAACTCCATGAACCTAGCCTCGTACTCGCTAATGTTCATAGGTCCTTGTTTGATTCTCTCAAATTGAGAGATCTTCTCATCTAGATACGTCTTGGGGAAGTATCTAGCGATGAATTCACACCTGAATTCATCCCATCCAATCACAACTCCAAGTATTTTGCCTTCCTCGATGGTTTACTAGTGGCCAACACTCCCTTTGAGGAGATACACATCATGTCTGACCCTCTCATCATCAAGAATCATGAGGATCCTAAAGGATTTCTCCAACTCCGTCAACCATAGGTCAGCATCTGCTGGGTCAGCCGTACCAACATACTCTAAGGCTCCTACCCTCTTCATCCTTTCAAAAGTCTTGTCGGCACCATGTCTTTCATCATGGGCTGGTGTCCTAGGTGCAGGTACTGGCATTCTATCTGTCATGTGGGTCATAGCTGCCATAAACTGCCCAAACATCGCATGGAAGGCTGGGTTCCCCATATCAGCTGGGTTGAACTGGGGCTATTCAGGTACAGGTTCCTCCCTATCTCGGTCTCTTGGACCTCCTCCCGGTGCAACAACAATGCTCTCAACAGCGTGTTCATCGTGTAATCTAGACATCTTTAGTTCTTCTTCTCCTCCTATATGAGAAGAAGGTACTATCAGATAACTGGAAGATACTAGAACAGACTCAACAACCTTAATCATATGTCTATGTAGACTCAGTGAACCTTGAGCTCTGATACCACTAAATTGTGGTGTCTGACTCGCGAAAACAAGATTAACTAATACAGAAGTGATTACTAGCAGCGGATTATTGAAAATCACTAAAAATTAAAACCATTTATCAAGAGATCCATTCACAGGAAAACTCTTTCATTCAGAACCAAAGTAAAACATTGCATACTGGCTCATTAGTACATCTCTTATACTATTATCCTCGAGAGTTACAACATTAATCACTCTGTTAAACTGTACATCAACAATATAAAAATATCAAGGCATCAAGCCAAAATCTCAGATTGAATTGTCAAAACACAATCTCCTAGGACCCGAGAGTACAGAGACGACTCATAGGACTAACTACACAAAACTAGACAGCCAAGGTCTCCGCCTGATGGATCACTGTTGTCCTTGTGGCAACTGCTACTTTCCTCCTTCATGTGGTTTCTACCTTGATGTCTGCGTCTACCTAATAACATTGAATCCCATAGGGGTGAGACAATTATAAAAATTGTCCCAGCGGGAGATATAACTCTCTGCCAAAACATTGTCATTGTAGTTTAATAGAAATAAACTGAGAAGTGGGATAATATAACCCAGTAGAAGATGAATCAACATCTATACAGATTAGAGCAACATTCTTATGCTATTATTTCAGTTATAAACTGATAAAGCAGCATGTCTCATATTCAATATAAATTAAAAGAACATAAATAACATTTATGTACCAACGACATGCTAAGTAGTGTAACATCAACAAAGGATTCTTGTATTTCAATCTCATGCAAAATATGCTACACGACTAATTATATTTTACAAACAGATTTAAGCTTTGAGGAGATGAGGTATACCGCTCATACTCCAATCGACCATTTCTAGAATCGAAATCGGTACAATAAATAGGTCAATGGAAGAGTCGGACTCCCATGACCTCCAACATCCTGGTCAATACAGGACTACAAGCAGGACTATGTCGACTGCTCAAATTTGTTTCCAGGGTATATTGTGTTGGGTTTTAGGGGAGGCAGATAAGGCAGCGGAAACAAAAAATTTTCTCCCCCAAACCAAGAATAAGAAAATGCATCAACGTCTATACAATAGGAAAGGGATTGTTTGTGGAATCATACCTTGTCCCGAGGCTTGCTTGGCGATAATACTTCGCGGCTTGTGCGGTCTTCACATCCGATCAGTTAGGCCCCATGAAACGGTCGGTTCACTGTCTGAACTGATCGGTTCGTGGTCCTGATCAGTTCCCGATTGACTTTCCTTCTTTTGTTTCTAATTGGTATCAAATACCAATCCTTTTCCCAATCAAATTGGGAAACTAAAATGAAAGGAAAATTCTCACCAATAAAACTTTCCCAACTTGCTCGGTTGCAACAGTTGAACCGATCGTTTCAACACTTGAAGCAATCGTTCACCCTATCCATGAGCCGATCGACTCACAACCTGAGCCAATCGGTTCACCAAGCTGAGCTGATCGGTTCATCGCATGAGCCAATCGGTTGGGAGTGCAAACTGTGCAGAATCAGTCAATTGCGATTTCAATCAATCTGATACTCTAATCACTTAGTCCAACACCTTGAACACTATGATTTTGAGCTATCAATCAATTGAGTGTTTAATTGAACTACTAAACACCTTTAGTAATCAATCTAAACATTGTTTGTGGACAAAACTCCTCTTCCAGGTTAAATCCTATGTGTGTGACACTGTAGGTCCATATCACGTTGGCAGTGAAAGTCCATAACACTTATGACTTCACAAGCAAAGACCGGTGCCTAGTCACACATCAGTTCTACCCAAGTGAAAGTAGAAAGTTGGAGAACAACTTTCAATCCTACAATCTGTGAATGGTGTTACAGTGAATGTATAATTCCTTTGTCACTGATATCCCGAATGAACTCGAGGCATGGAACAGTCATCCTGTCAATGTTCATTCACTTTCTTGATCTCAGAGTAGATTGAACGAGATATGTATGACATCAATATCACATACTGATTCACACATGAGTGCGCATGCCTATCTCAATCCTACTCATCAAGTGGCCTTGGATATCAAACTCCCTCAGGAGGGACAAATCCCATATCTATCACTCACCCCTCAAAAGCCCCATGTGTCAAAGCCACCCAATCGTCACATTTATAACAATCCATGTTTCAGGACTGTGTTTGATGATGTCAAAGTGTTCCCAATGACATGTGATGAGTGTAGTGATTTTAGGTCAAAGAATCATACTCACCACCATCACTGTGAGTACTGACTGTCACTACCATGTCATGGTTCCATCTGTCAAACTCACGGTGGGTCTGTTCGGTACACTTCTTCTCTAACAAGTACCTATGTGTTTGGTTTGATATCTCTATATCATGACTAATGAGATTCTATCATCAACCAACACCACAATCTAGTCTTGTGTGTCATTGTTGTCTATCCACCTTCCACAATGACATCTGACTAGGGACATAACAAGAATGTACAAACTCTTAGCATCCATATGATCTCATCGTTCAGGTCCTGAACCTGAAGGCATACGTCATTGAGTATTGTCATTCTCTAGGCATTCAATATATTTTGTCACTATCTCATATGACTGAACCAGAAAGAATTGGAAGCTTGCCTTTGATGTTTATCAAATCAATCTTAATGTATCCCACCAATCATCCCATGATTGGCTCTCAAGGCATACATACCAACAGACTCCCACTTGCACTGTGAGTCAATCACCCTTGAATCATATTCATTGTGATCTTTAAACATGTACCTCATGTTACTGTGCTCTAGTGTAAATATAGTGAGTAATGGCAACACTTTGCCAAAGTCGGTATTAACTACATGTCTCACATCTCTTCACTGTACATCACACGTATGAGATGGAGTTTCTGCAATATGCGATCCAGTATTCCTTTGCTAACCTTTAGCCACATTGCATGATCAAGGATTCCATACTTGTCATCAATGACCGGAATGTCTATAAGTTCATCTCATGAACTTCCATATCCATATAGTATCCACTGCTACTCTCTAACACATAGATACTCGACATTTCCTTTTTAAATGGTTTTATTGGAACACTTCCATTTATCAACAAACTTTCACTTTTATATATCCTATATATATTTTGTGATTAATTTTCTGTCCTTTCAGAAGTTTGCATCAATGTAACTTTTTACATTGAACTCTTCCTTATCTCCATAGAACTAGTACTTCTCAAGTACTTAGCAAGTTCTCATGGTATTCCAGTAACCCTTACTGGAAGCAGACAGACATCCACTCGTCATGTCTCACATATGAGTTATTAGGATGAGCACATCATATTGCCATGTCCTACATACAAGATGATGAATGCATTTTGTTCTTGCCATGTCAATACATGCAAGATAATGGGATGATTACATACATGATAGATCCATATATATTCTTAGTGTTCCCATTCTTCATAAGTATTGGACACTTGGCCTTGGGATACTAACTCCATGTAACATGGACAAGTTTTCTCCCACTGAATCTGTGTACATTGAACCCTTCAATACAGATTGCCAATGTATGCTTTCTCTTTTAAGGTCAAGAGGTTTTCGAGAACTATCTCTATAGATCTCTATTCCTATCACATAGGAAACATCTCCATCTTCCTTAAAGATAATTTCCACTTTTGGATTTCCATTCTAGAACATTTCCATTTCACATCAACATGTGGAATGTGAACACGCTCCCACTAAATCACAGATCCCTTCTTTATCTTTGACATATCAGTCAAACCCTTTGACTATATCATCAAAGTAAATATCCAATTCTGAGTTGCTTGTACTCAATCAATCACATTGATTAGTCCATTGTAACTTATAGACTTCATTTGCATTATTGGATTCATAAACCTTATAGGTTGTGTCACGTACACATCCTTATTTTATTCCTCATAGGAATGCGGTTTTGGTATCCATATGCCAAATGTCTTAGTCATTAAGTTGCAATTAACAAGCATCATCCTTCTCAAAATGTTATCCATGTGTCTTAACACTTAAGACTCATTTGCACATATGGATTTCATCCAATGGGTACTACCATCAAGGGCATACCTTATGGTTCACATGGATGTCATTTAGGATGTAATGGTCATAAACCATAACTCAAAATTCGGTTCCTCATATTCATCTAGATAGTTGACTCAACACATGAACAACTCATCACATAGATAATTGTGGTGTATCTGTCAAGGATATAAGAACTCACAACTCCTTGTGATTCTCAATGTCCTTTATTAGTGTGGGATATTCTTTTATTAAGAAGAATTCAATTATTTGATAATCATTCTCTAACTCCTTAGAGTATGATTCCTTCTTGATTTAGACATCACCATGCCTTTTTCATGAGTTCACTATGATACACTAGCATAATCACTCATAAGGTTCTCAAACATTTGGTCCAAGTATTTCATTCATTGATCTCATCAAGAATTAACACTTTACCAAATTTTCACTTCATCTATGATAATCTTGAACATTTCAAGATATTCATATTGGTATTTCTCTAAACACCATATGAAGTATTAGCATTTGTTCTAATAGGTATGTACCTAATAGGATAATCATTTTCCCACTATCATTAGTGAAGATTGATTAATCATGTCCAAGATATTCATGTCTCTTACTAGTTCTCTAACCAAAAGAGTCTAGATTTATCCATCACATGGAAACTAGAAATGAATTTCTCATGATTGATGCTAATTTCATTTTTGAGTTATCTATAACTTTTAGGTATCATTTTATCTTATGCACCACAAGATAAACAAGGCATTGCCACAAAGATCATATCTTTAGAAATTGAAACATCTCTTTATTCATTTCCATTATTGTCATACAATATGCAAAAATAAAGTGTTTCTATCTATTGGCAAATATGAAATAGTAGTTCACAACTCTATTTCGTGCCCTTTAGGCTGAAATAAACTAAAAGGTACTCCTATCTATGGCAGCAACACTTGCTCCAATGATGGGTACTCCGTTCTTGGTCCTTTCACAAAGGCCATCACTTCTTTGTGGATCTTGCATATCATATATGATAGATCCATATCTTGGTATCATATACCTCATATAAAGAAGCGGTTCATTTCATGATACCTTAGGTGGAGATCTCCATCCCCTCCTTTCATCTTCTTTTGTTCTTCCAGATATAGAGGGCAATTCCCTCATACACCCTTTCCCCATGTGCCTTGAGGATGAAGACGGCTTGAATTGTTGGATAGCATCATAACACTTCTTTTCTTTGCCCTTATCCTTGCCCTTAAGAATTACCTTTCTCTTTGATCACATCAAAGATTATGGTTTGTCTTTCTTCATCTTTGCCTCTACTATCCTCAACATGTCCAACAACTCTGTCAATGCTTGTCAAAGTTGTTCATGTTGTAGCTTATCATGAATTGTATGATTCTCGCAACATTTGCAGTATCATACCAATAGCCAACTCTTGGCTCAGAGAGAATCCTTCTTAGTCAGGTTTTCCACATACCCAATCACATTGAGTGTGTGAATACCTTACTGGATCTCCTTCTGTCATGAGATACTTGGACAGTGTCTTGGATACATCATATGTCTCATGTTGTCTCTGCAACTCATAGTTCAGCGAACACAACATCAAGAACTCCTCATCAATGTCTTCCTCGGTATGCTTTCATAAGCATTCTTTCAACCATTGATGTGGTGGGATTGAGTTTATCTGGTCTTGGTATAACTAGGACTTAGAGCTTTCTCTCTTTGAGAACACTTCTCATCATCCTAACCAGTCGTGGTTTTATTCCCATTTAATTTGTTGGTCTCAAAGACCGATCACAAATAAAGTGATTATTGTTGATTAACCATTTATTTTAACAAAAGGAAATATATGCAATTTTAGTCCAAAACTCTTTTGACTTGTTTGATTGATTTGAAAAGTTGACGATAAAATTAGGCCTTTAATTAATTATCACTCCCACTATTTTAGTTCAAATTGGTAGCCCTCACCATCAATTCAGAAGATTGCAGCGTACAACCTTCTAGTGGGCAAGATCCATATTTCATCAAGTCATGAGTCAGCTTTGGCTGATCACCCACAATCTTGACTATTTAGGTAGGCCATCATGCCAATTGCATCATATGCAACTCTTGATGAATGAACATGCACAACACCTTGCCATGAACATTCCCTGCCTCTGGGCTTAGACACTCTAAGAATCACTAGTTAAGTCTAACCCAAAAGCCGACATGGTAAACATGCACCCTGCTTTGGCAGAACCTACATGTCTACCCTTCACGCTTCCACAAGATGGACAGTGCACCACGCTTTGGCATAACCTACGCTTGTTCGATCATGTTTTTCATGTGTGCCGCCAATGGAAGGCATATAAGACTTAATATTTTAATGAGGGATTTGGTTTTTATGTAGATATACATATCCAATCACCACAATACATAGTACATATCATATACATGCTTTATCCCACAGAAAACATGCAAAACGATAAAAGTGATGATTATGGCCATCCTAATGTGATTCCTCAAGCCAAGAGGAATCACGGTCATCTAGGTCTACATCACATGCAACTTGTATAAGATGAACTTTGTGCTTTGCCTTCCGAGTAGATCAACTCATCACATGAATGACTTGCTCATTCTGGCCCGGTCGTCTAGGTGCCACCATTCAATCGGTTGGCTCCTCCAACCGATCGGTTCACTTGGTCATCGTGCATCTCTTCATGGCCTCCACCCGCTCGTCTCGCTCCTCGAACCGGTCATCAACCGATCGACTCATTCCTTGAATCGATCGTCTGGAACATCAACCGATTGGTTCACTCCTTGAACCGATCGTCTCAGCTGTCATCAGGATGTCCACCGTTCTTTGACATAACAAGAAATAAAATTCTATCCTATTTTACATTATAAAAGGAGAAACCTCGAATTACATTCGAGGGGAGAAATGGTAGGAAAGAAATATCGAATTATTTCAAGTTACATCAGGAATAGGAGAAGGAAGATCGGTGCACAAACCGAGATGCAAGCAACCACATACAACCATACACAGATAGGGTTTATTGGCCATAACCACACTATACATCCACCACAAAACTAATTTAAGGGCGACGCATATCGAGTGCATTAATAATACATATCATATATGTAATTTGGAATTTGTGGATTTAGGATTGGGCATGCATAAAGCCAATTTTATTCACATCGTATGCAATAAATAAAGTTGACAAACCAAAATCTATCATATCGATATTCCTAAAGTATAGAGCAGTTGATGTGGCTCTGATACCACTGTTAGGTTTTAGGGGAGGCAGATAAGGCAGCGGAAACAAAAAAATTTCTCCCCAAAACCCAGAACAAGGAAACGCGTCAACGTCTATACAATAGGAAAGGGATGGTTTATGGAATCATACCTTCACCCGAGGCTTTCTCAGTGACAATACCTCGCGGCATGTGCGGTCTTCACCTCTGATCTTGGACGGTGTCTGTGCAGCTCCTGGTTGCACTGGGAATGACGACTCCTTGTCTCACCAGGACTGTCGGGATTGACAGTTGTCCTCCTAAGCGATAGAAACCTCCCGCCTATGAAGTAGTCCACACGGACCACCTGGAACTCCAATCTCCTTGTCCCACAAGTAATTGGAAGGAGTCACACCCTTCTGTCAGTGTACTAGTCGCCAACACACTCTCCTGCCACCTGTCGCAACTGCAGTTGTCTTTCCCTTACTGTGCCTCCCTTATCAGGTAGCACTTGCTCAGGCTCTCTCAGTTACCAAAACCAGGGAGAACGACAACTTTACAGAGCAACTGGTTGCATTGAGTTGTACTTTTAGAAGCCCCCAATACCCATATATATATAGGAGGGTCATGGGACAGGGTTCTCCATCCCGGGCAATGTGTGACTAAAAGCAGAAGTACAAGGGTTTGAGATTTTCCATAAAAACAACCAACTCGCAACCTGAACCGATCGTTTCACAACTGAAATGGTCGGTTGGGGACCTAAACCGGTCGGTTGACACTCAACCGATCGGTTGGGACCCATGAAATGGTCGGTTCACTTTCTTAACTGATTGGTTCGTGGTCCTGATCAGTTCCCGATCGACTTTCCCTCTTTTGTTTCTAATTGGTATCAAATACCAATCCTTTTCCCAATCAAATTGGGCAAATGAAACGAAAGGAAAATTCTCACCAATCCGACTTTCCCAACTTGCTCGGTTGCAACACTTGAATCGATCGTTTCAACACTTGAAGCAATCGTTCACCCTATCCATGAGCCGATCGACTCACAACCTGAGTCGATCGGTTCACCAAGTTGAGCCTATCGGTTCATCGCATGATCCGATCAGTGGGGAGTGCAGACTGTGCAGAATCAGTCAATTGCGATTTCAATCAATCTGATACTCTAATCAATCAGTCCAACACGTTGAACACTATGATTTTGATCTATCAATCAATTGAGTGTTTAATTGAACTACTAAACTCCTTTAGTAATCAATCTAAACATTGTTTGTGGACAAAACTCCTCTTCCAGGTTAAATCCTATGTGTGTGACCCTGTAGGTCCATTTCACGTTGGCAGTGAAAGTCAATAACACTTATGACTTCACAAGCAAAGAGTGGTGCCTAGTCACACATAAGTGCTACCCAAGTGAAAGTAGAAAGTTGGAGAAAAATTTTCAATCCTACAATCTGTGAATGGTGTTACAGTGAATGTATAATTCCTTTGTCACTGATATCCCGAATGAACTCGTGGCATGGAACAGTCATCCTGTCAACGTTCATTCACTTTCTTGATCTCGGAGTAGATTGAACGAGATATGTATGACATCAATATCACATACTGATTCACACATGTGTGCGCACGCCTATCTCAATCCTACTCATCAAGTGGCCTTGGATATCAAACTCCCTCAGGAGGAACAAATCCCATATCTATCACTCACCCCTCAAAAGCCCCATGTGTCAAAGCCACCCAATCGTCACCTTTATAACAATCCATGTTTCAGGACTACGTTTGATGATGTCAAAGTGTGCCCAACGACATGTGTTGAGTGTAGTGATTTCAGGTCAAAGAATCACACTCACCACCATCACTGTGAGTACTAACTGTGACTACCATGTCATGGTTCCATGTGTCAAACTCACGGTGGGTCTGTCCGGTACACTTGTTCTCTAACAAGTACCTATGTGTTTGTTTGATATCTCTATATCATGACTAATGAGATTCTGTCATCATCCAACACCACAATCTAGTCTTGTGTGTCATTGTTTTCTATCTACCTTTCACAATGACATCCGACTAGGGACATAACAAGAATGTACAAACTCTTAGCATCCGTATGATCTCGTCGTTCAGGTCCTGAACCTGAAGGCATACGTCATTGAGTACTGTCATGCTCTAGACATTCAATATGTTCTGTCACTATCTCATATGACTGAACCAGAACGAATTGGAAGCTTGCCTTTGATGTTTATCAAATCAATCTTAATGTATCCCACCAATCATCCCATGATTGTCTCTCAGGGCATACATTCCAACATATTGGAACTTTGCTATAGAGTTACAGTGTCAACTGCACTCTCATCGGCAATTGAGAGCATTAATGTTTATCTCCATCGACCCGACATAAAATAACATTGGGAGATTAATGAAACATCCATCTCAACCATCGGGAGATTTATGATACATCTATCCCGACACATGAAGGATTGAGAGGTTTAGTGTTTACCTTCCCTCAATCTCTTCACCCGGACATAAGGATATTTTTACCCATTTACTCCTACATATTCAAAATATGCGAATTCCAGGATTTCCATAGAAAACTTGTTTCACCATCACCAACTGCTAACGATGATGGATCTATGGTCAGAGCACTCCATGAATAGATTCCACTTGATTAATCAAGTACATTTTCACATTCTTTTAGCATCAGGTAATTTCTTAAACATAACTTATTATATCAATACTATAAAGAAACATGTACTAATTTCATCAACTACTTAACAGTCTCAAAAGATATTAGGAACTCAATCCCTTATTTCAAAACTGGGAATTCTCATCCCTTCACAATTTCATCACCATAATCATGTGGCCTTGGGTAATTAAACCCTTGATTCATCATTAAGCATTGTTACCACTTTTCCAGGTAACCATCAGCTTCAAGTCAATTGACCAAGGCAAACATGATGCTTGCTATTATAGTCATCACACATGGTACTTGAGGCTCATTAACTCTCTTGTTACCTCTTACCAGGTCAACAAGGTATATTATGACACTCAAGGCACAATCACAATAGTGAATTAAAAATCATAACTCATACTTGGACATGATCATCATTTCAACATACCTACATGGTTAGCACAGGTGATAATAGTGATATCAATTGCATATGAGAACCATGTACAACCAATATAAATTCACTATTCATGGGTAACACCACTATTCCCTTACCAGGGTTAGGGTTTCCCATTTCATGTCATATGAGGATAGTCATCCCATTATCACATCAATGATATGGTCTATCACCATATTGCCCAAGATTAGGGTTCATTAAACAGTACATAGTATTACCCAGGATTTGAGCTTCACGGCACATCAAACATCAGGGTTTCTCATGAAACCATCCTTAGACAGGGTTTCAAATAAATTTCACCCTATAAAAGGATTTACATTCAAGAATCCACAATTAGAGTTTACTATTCATCCCAATTAGGGTTTCATAATCCATTACCCATAATTACTGTTTACTATTCATCCCAATTAGGGTTTCATGATCCATTACCCATAATTAGGGTTTACTGTTCATCCCAATTTGGGTTTTGGATCACATCATTCTTAATTAGGTCTATACACATCATCATCCTAAATTAGGGTTACATCTATACCTTGGATTAGGGTTTCAATTATATTTGCCCTGGATTAGGGTTAAGGCTCAACAACCTTGTCAATTAGGGTTTAGGTTGATGATTAAGGTTTCATGATCTCTTTACTTAAGGATCATACCCTTAATCACCACATGAATAAAGCTCATGTATCAAATCCATGTTATCATTCCTCTCAACTTGATTAGGTCATATCAACCTTTGTCAAGTTCATACAACTATGAATGACATAGTGTACCATGTCATTGCTCTTATAAGCAATTAGGGTTTCTTCCATAATTGACCTTAATCACTTAGGTACTATTAGGGTTTTAACCTTTGTACCATCATTGATTAACACATCATTGGATTATTAGGACTATCATTACATTCAATATCCAAATGATTGAACCATTAACAACCTCCATGTTGTTTTGAAGTTTCATCACCAAACGGTTTTGAAACTGTTATCCACCAAATGATTTTTAAACCGTTTGACCCCAAACAGTTTTGAAATTGTTTGGCCCCAAGAGGTTTCAAGACCGTTTGGTCTCAAATGGTCTCAAGACCATTTGGGCCAAATCAGTCCCAAAACTGCAAGGGCTCACTAGGTCATTTATCCATCAAATTGATTTCCAATTGCATCATTGAATTGACTATTGGTTATTCAACTGAAGGGTTCTTCAATCTAAACCATTAGATCATCATCCATGGGTCAAGGATCAACTACTAACCCACCAAACAGTTTTGAAACCGTTTGGCCCCAAACGGTTTCGAGACCGTTTGATCGAAAATGTCTTGAAATTGTTAGGACCAATCAAGGATTTCTTCAATCAACTTGATTAGGGTTTCCAATTAAAGGATCGTGCACACATTGGATCAATCAATTGAGTCCATTGGATCATCAGCCAACATGTGATTAAGTTCAGACCTCAAACAGTCAACTAAACCAAATGGTCAACTCATCCATGCGGTTTGGAGTCCAACTTCACCAAACGGTTTACAAACTGTTTGGTCCCAAACGGTTTGGTGAAATTGTTTGGACCAAAGGTCCAAAACCGTTTGCTATTGATCTTTGATTAAGGTGTGTGATTATGAATAGGTTATCATCTTCAACCTTTAGACTGACGGAACTACTACCATTTTCCATGGCAACTTCATTAATCAAGCGAGGCTATAGCAATAATAACAATTAACTCAACTACATGAAGAAATTGAATTCAATGACAAAGATTAAGGGTTTAAGTTATATAACCCGCCCTAAAATCTGATCCCAAGCTCCAAGATTCATGGCTCCAGTGGTGGTTGAATCTCTAGCAACCTACCAAGGTTGTTTCTCAAGCTTTTGGAGTGAAAGGATCGGCTAGGGTTGAAGATGGAGTGAAGAAATGAAGGAATCACACATTGTTTTATGATTTTCACCATGAAATCAAGAAGAACGAAGGTCAAAGGCTTACCAACAGGTTGGGGACGTGCTTCCTTTTGTTCCTAGCCTTCTTGGTCGATTTTGCAAGCAAGAAGAAGAAGTGGGGTCGAAAAAGGTCCTTAGGTGGGTTGGTAAAGGCTCTTTTATAAGAAATTTATGAAAGTGAAAATGTCTTATAAAAATCAATTAATTCCAAAAATGTTGCCACCACCTCCTCCTTGGTTTTATTGCATGAAAAGGCAACTCAATCCCACCGAGCTCTCTTCCATTATCCATGCATTAAGGGAAAAGAAATTAAGCACCTTAATCCATTATAATATAATATATGTTTTTGAGTGGAAATTTTTTTCCTTATAATAAGGTGAGTGGAATTTCATCTCCTTAAGATATTTTCGGTCCTTGCAAAGCTCAAGGACGTCCACACATATCTTAATTCCACCATTTTAATTTTGGTTGAAGGCTCTTCAATTATTTTATTTATTTTTGCATTAATGTTTTCATTATGCTTAAATCTTGATTATTTTAATATCAAGATTCTCTCTCCTCCAACTAAATTCAAATGAGGTTCCCCTCTCATTTTCTTTGCTCCACATGATGCCAAGAAACATAAGGGACCTTATTGAAGTGGAAATTTACATATTGCACCCTAGGTTTTGGGTAAATTGCACATTACACCAAAACTAGGTTTTCATGCACAAACATTGTTTTATCAGCTCTTTCTTAGAATTCAGGCTATCACAAGCCATACCTCTGCATCATCTTCACTCTCATGATGCTTCAACATATGAGGAACATATTATCATGTATAATTTGCATATAGACCCCTCAATTTGGGTAATTTACACTTTAGTCCAAAACAGACAAAATATTGATTTCAACAATTTTCAAAAAGGACTAAAATTGTAATATAAGTTCGTCTTGAGACTTAATTACTTTTCAAAGATAAAAGCAAGCATATATTCACTTTTATTGAACAAAACACCTGGAGTTAATTAATAACCCAGGTCAGGGATGTTACAATTAGTTCCTCTCTGGAGTTGGTCAGGTTGTCTGGTGCAGAACGTACTCTTTGTCATAACAAGAAATAAAATTATCCTAATCTTATTAATCATATTACATTGTAATTGAGAAGCCTCAAGTTACATTCAAGGGGAACATAGAAAGGAAAGATTTAATACTTTTACATATAGAAAAGAAGAGGGAGGCCAGATACGCAAACTGAGATATAAATAGGAAAAAAATCATCCAACCAAGCACAAAAGGACTAGGGGTATAGGTCATAACCATGCTTCCAATCACCATCAAAATGATTTTAAGGCGACACACATTGCATATATATCATATCATATATATAGGGATCATATGTGTTATATAATCATATGTGCATATTAACCATTTAAATATTCAGATCACATGTAATTAGTAAAAGATAAAATAAAAAATTCAATTGTATTGATTAAATCCCAAAACATAGTAAAATGATGTAGCTTTGATACCACTATTGGGAAATATGACATCAGATACAACAAAAAAAAACAAAAAAATTACTTGCTAGAAGATCGCATTAACAACTATGATATGGGAAGAGGGTTTCATGGTATACACTTGTTCCTAGAGAAGGTCCAACAACTATCCTCTGTTGCAGCGTGCTACCTCCTCGAGTTGTACCTGAACGACTGTCATTGTTGGGCTCCTCGTTGAACACTACATATGGTGGTTGATGGTGTCCTCCTAGAAAAAGACAAAGGCCTCCTTGCCTCTAGAGTAGTCCACATGGACCATCGAGAACTCATATTGTTCTAGAGGAATGGACAAGAAATATTTGTGCCTTCTAGTCAATATGCTAGTCTCGACATACTCTCCCAATTGTCTCTCCATTGTTGTTCCTCCCTTTGATGGGTAGAACTTACTCTAGCTCTTTTGGTTACAACAACCAGAAAAGACAACAATTCTTAGAGATTATGGTTGTATCTGGGAAGCCTCCAGTACCCCTATATTTATAGGAGGGTTAGGGTCAGGGATTTCAATTGATCTGGGAGTCAAAGAGATAAATTCATGAAGCTTTGTAGCCTACAAAAGTCAAAATGGTTGGTTCAACAGTGAACCAATTGGTTGGAATTTGAGCCAATCGATTCAACACTTGAACCAGTTGTTTTACAGTGTTTCCCAATCACAATTGTATTGACAATTAATATTTGATTAATGTATAACATTATGTCAGCATCAATCTTTGATCCAATCTCATTGAGTGACTAAACGGTTGGTTCATGCAGCTGAGCCGGTTGTTTCAGAGTACATATTTCCAATGTTGTTTAAATAGAATACTTAACACTTTAGTAATCTAGTTTAAACATCATTCATGAAAAAAATCCTATTCCAAGTGCATTCCTATGTGTGTGATTCTATCGGTTCCAAGTTATGTTGGCACTGAATATCCATAACTAATTTATGATATCATAGGAAATGATTGGTATCTATCAAGACATCATTTCTACCCAAGTAATTTAGAAAGTTGGAGAACAACTTCAACCTACAATATGTGATTGGTGTTATAGTGATTGTATAGTTCCTTTCTCTCTGATATTCAGATTGCACTTGAGGCATAAAATCATCATTCTCTTCAACATTCAATGCGTTTTCCTTGAACTTGAGCAAACTCTCTAAAATATATGTGAACTCAACAACATATATTGATTCACATATACATGGTTGTTCTTTTCACAATCTATCTTATCAAGTGGCTCAGATATACAACTCCTCTGGAGGGACAAATCCCATCTACCTCACTCACAATCATTCCCCATGTGTATTAATGTATTTAAGAATCACCTTTATGGAAACCATTATTTAAGGTCACATTTGATGATGAGAAAGTACATTAAACAACATGTGATGAGTGTAGTGATTTCAGGTCTAAGAACCACAATCACCACCATCACTATCAGAGATGATTCTGATTACCATTCAATAGTTTTCATGCATCACTCTCAATGTTGGTCTGTTTGATACATTGTTCTGTAACATAGATTTATGTGTTTGGTTTGATATTGCATATCATTACTAATGAGATTATTTCATCAACAAACACACACTCTACTCTTATGTATTATTGTTGTCTAACTTGCTTCCACAATAACATCTGACTCAGGACTTAACGAGAATGTATATACTCTTAATGTTTGTATGATCTCATTGTTCAAGTTCTCAACCTGAAGACAAACATCATTGAGTGACATCATTCTTCAGATATTTATTGTGTTCAAACATTAACTCAGAGCTAAATAAAATAGAATAAATGTAAAATTGTCTTTATTATTAATCAAATTGTTTACAAGTTATGTGGTTGCAATCATCATATGATTGGCTCTTTGGCATACATATCAAAACATGGGTAGGGGGAACATGAGTGAGATGTGGAAGAGTTTCTTCACATTATTTGAAGAAGTTGTGTGTTTACTCACTCTATAGATCCAAAAGTTGAATTTGACATCATGTTTGAAGTAGTTGAACCTTGCAGTATACATTGTCATCGAAGGGTAAAACCTTCCATTTGTAATAGATAGAGTTTGTGCTTGAGGTAGAAATTGATTGGACATGTGATAGATGATGACTTCATACATGAGACTAGAAAATTGGAAGTTGATAGCATACCCCCTGACTAGAGATCGCTTGTGACATTGTCTACGTTGGGAAAGCATGACCTTGTTCTCATGGGCACTACATCAAACATGGTGGACACGTCATGTTGATATCTGTTTGGACTTCTTGATGTCACACACGACGTGTGACTCGAAAAAACATCATGTTGTCTGCTTCATCCAGAGGCATCCAGGTTAGGAGAAACCCTAGAAACATAACATCGTGTGGCTCAACCTACACATCATGTGCACTACTACCACTAGGGTAGGAGAAACACAAGCAACAAGACACGACATTGTTACATAGACATGTTGTGTCTACTAATTCTAGAGAGAGATGATGAAGATGTTGGAGGGAGACATGATATATCAACTGGTTAACATGTCATGTAGTCTGTTAGTTGAGGCAACACATTCTTCTGGATGACAATCTTAGATTTAAGATGACACATCAATTAACTGAAATGGTGTGTTGTATATTTCTAGAGGGTGATAACATATGTAAAAACACACTCATTGAGGCAAAACGTTGTATGTGATGAGTGGAAAATCACATTGCCCACCATTATAGAATGATTATTACAAAGGTTGCACCTTTAGGCCGTTAACTAGTGAGAGATATGCAGTTATGACTTGTCAGTTTGTTTGGAGATTTCATGACTCAACTTGTAGATGCCAAAGGCACCACCCTAACTTGCCGATGATGATAAAAAAATGAAGGTGAGATTTTCATCCTTTTGATGGAGTTGGTAGAGCATGAAGCATGTTGATGTGAAGGAGTAATATAAGGGGAACACTTAGACTAGTAGAACGAGATTCCACATGGAGTTTCTAGTATTAGAAGAATATGAGAACATGATGTAGACACAATGGCTATGATGATTGGTGTTGTCTTGTCATGGGATGACGAAGAATATGTCAAAGATGATTGTGGAGAAGATGAAGGATATGCCTTTATGGGCTGCCAACCAAGACATGTTGGCTTCCCTTGAGTAGATACCTTTCTACTTTATCTCTAGGGTGATAATCTCTTGAAATATTTCTATGATACTATGTTTCCAAAATGAATGTGTAGAGATAATGTGTACAATATATTCATAGTTTATATCACGTAATTTCTACATGGAAGACGCTCCCCTATATGTAGAATAGGTTGACGCCAACCCTGACGTAACATAATCCTAGTGCAGAGATTCATTTATTGGTGTGTGTATTTATATGTCTCCATGTGTGTATAACACATACACACTTTCTTACACCATGATAGGTCTTTTATGACGAACACTTCTCTTTAAATCAAAAGCCACCCTATATATAAAGACAAAATGTTCAACGAGTTATAAGAGAATCTATCATTACTAAAATCAAAAGAGTAATTGGAATTGGAAGATCTTACATTCAAATTCATTAAGATAAATGATTAGATATGGTCACTATCTCGTAAATGTTGGGCATCCTTGATCTCTTAATATATGTGATGATATATGATACTTGTTTCAAACTTCTACATAATCTATAAGCTATTGAGATTATTTAAATTACATAAATGTAATAGATCATAATAATCACCTCCAAATGCACCTCATAGTATACAAGGGAAATAAATAACAATAAACTACTTGACATATAAACATGTTTTGTTACAAATCGTTCCTAGTTTTGCTGGTAATCCTAGAGTTTTAAGATAATCTTAATGCTTGGCATACTTTTGTTAGTAATATTCTATTTTGTGTTTTGTCTTAACTTTGATAACCTTAAATACTTATTTGGGAAACTCATAATCACGACTTAAGCATACTATAAAGATCTGAGTTGGGGTTAATATAGCATTAACTCATGTATGTGTGCTAGAAGAGAGTTAATGACATTGGAGAAAATAATTAATAAATATTTTTTTATTTAAGAATATTATGAAAATGATATTGTATTATTGTAGAGAATTTAATTATGAATCAAACTAAAAAAGAATGAACCAAATCAGAGTTAAAATGAGAGAGTTATGCATTTTTAGTAAACACATGCACAACATCGCGACCCCGACGCTGCGTCGACGCTGCGTCGACACCGCGACCTGCGACGCTGTGTCGACACCGAGACCGCGACCGCGACCGACGCCGCCCAGGATAGAATCATAAAACGATCTTATATCGAGCTATACTTATCCATTTTTAATGAAACAAAGTGTGTTAGAAGCATGATTCAATCATCTATCATCCTAGACATCTTGCTCAATGATAGGATAACTTGGAAGGTGTTTCTGGGGCAATTTTTGGGGAAGAACGTGAAGAATGACAGAAACCAAAAAGGGTTTCTATAGATTTGACTTGGTAAGTAGTTTTATCTATCAATTCTTCCTCGTCCTCATTTCCCCTTGCTTATAATCCCTGGTCCAATAAATTTGAGGTTTGGGTTAACCTTTGATCTTCGTCTTCTACCCACAGCAGACCTCATTTTGGGTTGAAAGGAAGAACAAATCACGGATTTTACTAGGATCTTGATATGGATTCAAGATTTTCAGTGATGGGCTGCATTTATAAGGTTTTTCAAACCTTAGGGTGAGTGGGTACTTCCTTTAAACAATAGATTACATGAAAATGAGTTAAATCATCAATAATCTTCAATTACTTGGTATGCGAGTACAAACACTAAGTTGTCTTTTTGATCTAGCTTTTGCTAGATGATATGAAATGGATTATCTCTCTATTGTGATTAATTTCAGATTATGAAATTACATTAGAAATGTTTGCAATCCATCTAAATAATAATTCTTAAAGTATTTGCAGAGATTATAAGAGTAAACTAAAATTTATGATTTTTGACTATGACTAAAATTGTTGTATAATTGAACAAAGAAGTTTGCCTAGTTGAATCTCCTTAGTTACGAATGATTGTTTTATTTGTATGCATATTACATACATGTCAGATAAGATCTTGCATTTCATTTTCTGTGGATACCCTAGTTCAGTTCATTATAAGGTTTCATGTATATATTCGATTATATGAACTGCTGAGAGCAATTCTTACTGAATGATGTTATGATGTATTCAATCATTATGTGAGTTATGTGATCAGTGAATGAGGTAAAAGAAACCCTAATGAGTAGTGTTGCACTCCATCGTGCAGTGAGATGTCTCTAGACTTGCTCCGCGCCAAGGTATATCATGCAAACACTCTTTCTAAATATTCTATTGCCAATAAAATCTTGTTGTCGGTTGTATGGAAATACATATTTTTTCTTCTACCGCGCCTGTTTCCTCCACAAAACCCAAGAAGATTGTCTTTAGAAGGGGGGTTGAATAGAGCTAAAAGGTGTTAAATAAACTTCATTAGAGATTAAATTTACTTCAAGGGATAAGGTTCCTAATATGAAATTGAGTGCAACTAGACATACATAGCAAGGATGAGAGATATTGAATGAGATCAAGAACAAGCTATGTATAGTGGTTCCAAACTACAAACTAGGAGAGTTTACATACACTACATACAAAGGTCAACCTCTAGGCTTTTGCAACCATTGTGCCTTCCTTATAATCCATTATAAGAGATATAATAAGACCTTCCTCTTCTGGGACAAGGATAACCAACCTTTCCTTTGATGATAAGGGAGCTAATAACCTCACAAAGGACTTACATATCCAAGACCTAGAGTTATCAACCTCACCAAGGACTTACCCACTTTTTCAACAAGTCTTCCGGTGTCACCTAGGACTTATCTACTCTTGCAACAAGTCTTCTGCATTGTAGGAATTACCCAATCTTTCGAAATCTTCCGTCTTTCGATTCACCATCACCAAGGAGATGATTTCATCAAGGGACTCCTTCCCTTATTCTTTTTCACCTCTCTTAGATAGGAGAGAGAACCTTTATCTTTATGGTAGAAAGAGAGATATAGAGGTGGAGGAAGTGAGAGCTTCATAAGATATACATGTAGGACTAGCTCTCTTACAAATCTCCTACTCACTCTAATGGATGTAGCAAGTTATTAAGCCTAGGAGTGTAAAAAGGCTCTTAGAGGCACTCGACTATAATATAGGGGTCTTCATAGTACTTGTCTAACCAAGCGATCATATTTCTAGTTGGGGATGCCTCCCCGTACAGGGGCGCTGCCCCTGTGTACACTGCATAGTCTGTGTGGGAGTAGAAAATTTATTTAATGGAGAATGTCCCACATTAAAAGGACTGCAATGTTAATATGTATATACGTATATGTAGATATACCCCTCATATTATACATCTCACCTTTAAAATATGTTTTATGTGGTGAATGCATACACAATTATGGCCTAGAATCTCCTTTTATGAATGTTGTGAATGAATGTGGTTGTGAATGTTGTGGATGTGTTTGTTTGTGAATGTTATGGATGTATAATTGTTGTATATGGATCCTTTGTATAAATTATTTGGCTTGCATGTCGAGCCTTATCTCCCATTTTAAAGTGTAGTTAATTCTTTCTCTTTATATTTACACTCATATGATGTAATAGAGATAGGATTAGTTTTAGTCTTTGTAAACTTGATGTAAGAATGCTACTTGAAGATCCAACTCCAAGGAGCATCCATGGGAAGTAACGTGTAGATCCAATTCCCTAAAGCAACCTGAAGATCCAACTCCAAGGAGCATCCACGGAGAAGCAACTTAAAGTTCCAACCTCACAGAGCATCCATGAAGTTTTTCATTGTAATGTTGATCCTTATAGGTTGATTCATAGGTGTTGTTGCATGAGATGCATGAGACCTTAGGTGGATCGTAATCCTTTGTGGCTCTAAAAGATTACAATACTATGGCCGTAACTGATGTTTTTGTATTTGTGATTTCATGTCTATCATTTATGGTTTGTGGATATAGTAGTATATGTTACATACTATACGTATGTGGTGTTTGGATATGTATATGTATTAATAAAACCCCTCAATTACTAATATTAAGTTTTAGTTGCCTTCCATAAAGCAACACACATGAAAAGCTTGATTGACTATGTGTTTGCATGCCTCTGCGTGGTACACTATTTATCTCGTGGAAGTGTGATGGTGGGTGTGTGGGTCTGCCTCCGTAGGGTGCACACTCATCGTGTTGGCTTATGGGTTGGACTTAAATAGGGAACCTTGATAGGATCAAGTACCTATAGGAACACTGATGCATCATGGCAAGGAGTTATACATGATCATCTATCCAATAGTTGCATATGATACAATTGGGAAAAGTTGCCTACCTTAGTATTTTGTCTTTGACGTCGGCGTTGGTTGGGTATTAATCCAATTATTTTGGATCTTGGATCACTAGAAGGTTGTACACTGCAATCTTTTGATTTGATAGTGAGGTCTATCAATTTGAATAAAATAGTTGGAGTGTAATTTAATAAAGGCCTAATTAATCTCATTTATCAAATATTTACAAGTCAAAATGTTTTGGACTAAATGTAAACTATTTCTTTTGTAGCAATCAAATGGCAAACAACACTTACACATTCTCATTGTGATCAGTCATTGAGATGGAAAAACTTATCGGAATAAACTTTCAAAATTGGTTTAGGATGCTAAGAATTGTTCTCATGCAGGAGCGTAAGCTCTTTGTTCTTGAAACACCAGCGTCAGTGGAACCCACCTCTACTGCACCCAAGGCTAAAAAGGATACTTACAAGAAGCACCTTGATGACGTCGTGGATGTCAAGTGCCTAATGTTGTACTCAATGAAGTATGAGTTGCAAGAGAAACATGAGAACATGAATGTCATGGAGATGGTAACACATCTCAAGAACATGTATCAGCATAAAGCAAGACATGAGAGATATGATGCCTTCAATGCTTTGTTCAGAAGCAAGATGAAAGAGGGAGAGTCATTTGGCACCCACATATTCACTTTGATTAGGTAAGTGGAAAGTCTATCCAAAGTGGAATTTCCCCTAGGTGAAGAGTTGGCCACTGATGTGATTCTACAATCATTCCCTGAATCATATAGTCATTTTATCATGACCAATCTTGACAAGTTCTGGTTAGAATTGGTGGGCATGTTGAGGATAGTTGAAGCACAGATGAAGAAAGATAAGCCCAAATATGTGATGATGATCAACAAGACAAAGGTAAAGTCAAAAGGAAAATACAAGGCTAAGAAAGGTTCTAAAGCTGGGCATAAGCCAAAGTCATCTGCGCTCAAAGCTAATGGTGGGATCTCCAAAGAAGGCAATTGTCACCATGTTGGACATTAGAAAAGAAACTATCCTTTGTACCTAAAGGAATTGAGCAAGAAGAAGTAGGAGATTGAGATCTCCACTTAAGGTATACATGTTATTGAGGTAAACTTAAATACTTCTTCATCATGGGTACTAGATACCTGATGTGGATCTCACATATGCTCAAATAAATAGGATTTGATAAGAAGTAAGCCTTTACGAAAGGGCCAAGTTGAGCTATGGGTCACTATTGGAGCAAGAGTTACTACCACCATAGTTGGAGTTATTAGCTTCTTTTTTCCTATGGGCCTTGTAATAGAATTAGAGAATTGCTATTATGTACATGCCATTAATAGAAATATTATTTATGTATCTTGTATGGAATATAGTGGATTTGAATTGCACAATAAAAATGTAATGATTTCTATTTCTAAAGATGAGATCTTTTAATGGAAATAACCATATGTCTTATGGTATCAACTTGTTAGAACTTGAGACTAGCATATACAACGTAAATAATAAAAGGAAAAAACTTGACAACTCAAACAAAACATACTTATGGCATTGTCATCTTGGGCACATAAATGAGAAGCACATATCTAGACTCCATAAGGATGATTATCTAGACTCTTTTTATTTTGAATCATTAGAGACATGTGAGGCTTGTTTATTAGACAAGATGACCAAGACTCCTTTCACTAGACACTGTGAGAAAGCTAGTGATCTGCTAGGGCTCATACATACTGATGTATGTGAACCTTTTAGATCAAATGCTAGAGGAGGATATCAATACTTCATTACCTTCACTAAGGACCTAAGTAGGTATGGCTATGTATATCTTATGAAACACAAGTCAGAAACTCTTCAAATGTTCAAGGCTTTCATGAATGAAGTAGATAAGAAACTTGGTAAGAGTATTAAAGAACTCCGTTAAGATTGAGGTGGCAAATACTTAAGACAAGAGTTTGAGGACCTTCTGAGAGAATGTGGTATTGTATCACAATGGACTCCACCTGGTACACCACAACATAATGGTATGCCAGAAAGAAGGAATCGTACATTATTAGACATGGTACGATCAATGATGATTTCAGCCAAACTTTTAATATTGTTTTGGGGATATGCTCTTGAAACCGTAGTGTCTACACTTAACTGTGTACCTTCTAAATCGGTTCAAAAGACACCATATGAGATATGGAATGGGAATCATCCCAATTTGTCTTTGTTAAAGATTTGGGGATGTGAAGCTTATGTTAGGAACAATTTCATGAAAATCTTGGACCCAAATATGAAAAATGCTATTTTTTTGGATACCCCAAGGAAACTCGAGGATACTACTTCTACACACCAACTGACAATAAAGTGTCTATTGTTAGGACTATTGTATTTCTAGAAAAGGAATTTATTTCCAAAGAAATCAATGGGATGAATGTAGAGTTCGATGAAGTTTGAGATCAACAAGAAAGAAAAGAACTCGAGGTTGTACATAAGGAACATGAAGACTCACAAACTGTTGTAGAATTTCAAGTTCCAAATGTAACACGGGAACCTCATAGGTCTAGTAGGATACAACTTGGGCCTGAGAGATTTAGATTTCTCATGACTCAAGATAGTGACAAATAGAGCATAGCAGATGAGACAACTTCATATCTAGAATCTACTAAGGGACCAAAATCTGATAAATGGCTCGAAGCCATGAGATCTAAGATGGAATCCATGTACACCAGCAAGGTATGGACCTTAGTGGATCCACCCAAAGGGGTAAAATCCATAGGGTGCAAGTGGGTCTTCAAGAAGAAGACTGACATGAATGAAAACATTCAAACCTATAAAGGTAGATTGGTTGCGAAAGGATTCCATCAAATTCAAGATGTTGATTATAAAGAGACCGTCTCACCAGTTGCCACGGTTAAATCCATCGGGATCATGCTTGCCATTGCAGCTTATCATGACTATGAGATTTGGTAGATGGATGTTAAAATAACATTCCTTAACGGGAATTTACTCGAGGATGTGTATATGACACAACCTGATGGTTTTATAAATCCTAAGGAAGCCAATAAAGTATGTAAGCTACAAAGGTCAATCTATGGATTGAAGCAATCATCTCGGAGTTGGAATCTACATTTTTATGAAGTAGTCAAAAAGTTTAGCTTTAGTCAAAATGAACATGAACCTTGTGTTTACAAAAAGGTTAGTGAGAGCAAAGTCATATTTCTCATATTGTACGTGGATGACATACTATTGATAAGAAATGACATCCCTACTCTTCAGACAGTAAAATCTTGGCTGGGGAATAGCTTCTCTATGATGGATTTTGGCAAAGAATCCTATATACTAGGAATCAAGATATATAGAGATAGATCTAGAAAGATTCTAGGCCTAAGCTAGAGGACATACATTGACAAGGTGCTAAAGAGGTTTAGCATGGAGGGTTCTAAGAGAGGTAACTTGCCCCTATCCCATGGGGTTATGATCTCCAAAGCCCAATGTCCTAGTTCATGTGATGAAAGGGCACACATGAGTAAGATTCAATTTGCATCAACAATTGGATCTATCATGTATGTGATGTTATGTACTCATCCTGATGTGTCGTATGCTTTGAGCATGACGAATCGATATTTGTTAGATATAGGTGAATGTCACTAGATAGTCGTAAAGAACATCCTAAAGTACTTGAGAAGGACTAAGGATCAATTATTGGTATACAGTGGTGAGGAAGAGCTCATGGTAAAGGGTTACACCGATGCTAGCTTCCAAACTGACAAAGATGACTATAGATCACAATCGGGATTTGTGTTTTTCCTGAACAATAGAGATGTGAGATGGAAGAGTTCCAAGTAAGAGATAGTTGTAGATTTTCAAAAGAGACTGAATATATTTCCACATCTAATGCTAATAAGGAAGATGTGTGGATCAAGAAGTTCATTTCTAAACTTGGAGTGGTTCCAAGGGTTAGTGATGCAATTGAGTTGTTTTGCAACAACAATGGAGAAATTTCACATGCTAAATAATCAAGATCGCACCAACATTCCAAACTATGGTGGTTCCATATCATATGAGAGATCATACAATGAGGAGATGTGAAGATTTGCAGAGTACCTACCAAAAGCAATGTGGCTGACCCGCTCAAAAAAGCACTTTCACAACATAAACATGATGGACATGTTCGATCACTTGGATTGAGATTCATGAGTGATTGGGTATAAGTGCAAGTGGTAATCTGTTGGTATGTATGCCCATAGAGGCTATCATTTGATGATTTTCATGGGATACTATGTATACATTTTATAATACTATATTGATCATATCAATAAAGGCAAGTTTCCAATCTATATGTTTGTATTTTATATTGTGAGCTGACCACAAAACTTATAGATGTCTACAAAATAATATACTCAATGACATATGTCTTTGGGTTGATGACATGAACAATGAGATCATATGTATGCTGAGAGTATGTATTTTTGTGTTGTCCCTAATCTATTGTTATGGTGGAAATATCCATATATATCAATATATAACATATAAGATTAGAATGTATCTTGATTGATGGAAGAATCTCATTAGCTATGATATGGATATATCAAACCAAATACATAGATACTTGTTAGAGAACAGTGTATCAGACACACCCACCTTGAGACTGATACATGGATACCATGATTGGTAGTTAGAGTCACATCTCATAGTGATGGTGGTGATTGTGGTTCTTAGACTTGAAGTCACTACAATTATCACATATTGTTTGGTGTACATTTACATGATCCACCATGGTCCTGAATAAGGATTGCCATAAAGATGGTGCTTGGGTGCACTATGACACATGGGGATGACTATGAGTGATGTGGATGGAATTTGTCCTTCCTATAGGTTTTTGATATTATGACCACTTAATAAGTGAGACTGAGAAATGCATGGCCATGCTGATGTGAGTTAATATGTGATATTGATCTTACATATATCTCAGACAATCTACTCTAGTTCAAGGAACGTGAATTGAATGATGAATAGGATGATAGTTCCATGACTTGAGTTCAATCTGGATATCAACGACAAAGGAACAATACAATCATTGTAACACTAGTCATGAATGATAGGTTATGTTGTTCTCTAACTTCTCCAATTACTTGGGTGGCAATGAAGTCTTGCTAGATACCAATCATTGCTCGTGAAACATAATATGATTATGGATGTCTCTACCAAGGTAATTTGGAGCCTACCGGGTCACACACATAGGATGTGTTGGAATAGGAGTATAATTGTGGATTTGATTGGAATTGTTCCAAATCATATTGATTACTAAAATGTTTATATAATATTTATAATAATATTGGAATATGTTAAAATATTTATGCCAATTAATTGGAGTGACTCGCTCTGAGTGTAAGTGAGAGTCTTCTGGTATGTATGCCCATAGAGCCATCCCAATCGATTGCATAGAGTCAGATATTAATTAATCAATTAATATGATTAATTAATTAATTCTAGAATATTTTAATTAATCCATGAATATTTTCATTAACACAATCTTTCTATTTACCAATGGGTTTGGGAAACCCTACTTTCTTTCATAACCTATTTAAAGGGGCTTGACGGCTGACGTATTTTTAAGATATTGAGAGAGGCTTTTTAGTTTACGCTCACATACGTAAACCCTAGATGCCACCATCCTCAAGAGAGAAAGGAGAGCACTATGACACTAGCACGTCATCGCACAGAGGCTACTCCTTTCTTCTGACTTAAGAAGTGTGGCGTGGAGTTCCAATCCATCTGTATGGGAAAAGTAGAGATGCAGACGCAGAGACGCCTGCATTCAGAGGACGTTAACGACCATCCATATGCACTACAAGCTGCATAGATCACTGCATTAGAGAAGTGCCACCGAATCTTCTCATGATGCGTTCGGAGGATGAGAGAGAAGTTTCGTCCGTGCAAGCCAGGTGTGTTGCACACTATTTCTAGTGGGACGTCGCCGGACTTACTCCGCGACAATGTATATCCTACAAACACTCCTTCTGAATACGCTATTGTCGATCAGATATTGTTACAGGTTGCATGGAAATAGTTTTTTATTGCTTCCACCACACATGTTTCCTCTACAAAACCCAACAAGATTATGGGCTCTAGAAGGGGGGGTGAATAGAGCTAAAAGAAATTAAATAAAATTCATTCGAGCTTTAATTTACCTCAAGAGATAAGGTTGCTAATATGAAATTTAGTGCAACTAGACATACATAACAAGGATGAGTGATATTGAATGAGATCAAGAACAACTTATGTATAGTGGTTCCAAACTCCAAACTAGGAGAGTGTACATCCACTACCTACAAAGGTCAACCTCTAGGATTTTGCAACTATTGTATCTTTCTTATATTCCATTGTAAGAGATAGAATAAGACCTTTTTATGAGACAAGGATACCCAACCTTTTCTTTCAGGATAAGGGAGCCAATAACCTCACAAAGGACTTACCTATCTAAGACCTGGAGTTTTCAACCTCACCAAGGACATACCTACTTTTGCAATAAGTCTTATGGTGTCACCAAGCACTTACCCACTCTTGCAACAAGTCTTCTGCCTTGTAGGAATTACCCAATCTTCTTGGATCTTCCACCTTTCACTTCACCTTCACCAAGGAGATGATTCACCAAGGGACTCCTTCCCTTATTCTTCTTCACCTCTAGTATCCAAGAGAGAGAACCTTCATCTTTATGGTAGAAAGAGAGATTTAGAGGTGGAGGAAGTGAGACCCTCACAAGATATACACATCGGACTAGCTCTCTTACAAATCTCCTACTCACTCTAATGGATGTAGCAAGCCATTAATCTTAAGAGTGGAAAAAGGCTCTTGGAGGCACTCAACTATAATATATGGACCTTCATAGCGCTTGGTTAACAAAGGGATGAAGTCCAAGGGGTCCCATTTCTAGTTGGGGATGCCTCCTAGACAATAGAAATGCGTAAGGATGAATTCCAGTCATTTGAGGTGTTGCAAAGGATCTACTTTTGAGTTTTGCAACACTCCAACGGCTAGAAAAACTTTTTGTGCACTTTCTGTAAAGTACACTCTGTCGATTTTACTTTTGGAAAACTCAACCGATGGCACTATGTGACAAGTCAAATTTTGAGTTGTCGGCCGCGTTTATCATAGATGAAACTCGGTCGGTGGCATAAAATTACTTTGGTCGTGCAGGGGTGTCGGTCGAGTTTGTCCTGGAGAAACTCAGTTGATCCTGACAGTTCCCAAAATCCCTGAAGCGTGTCAGTAAAGTTTATCCTAGATGAAACTCGATCGACAAAGGTACCAGTGATGAATTTTGCAAAGTGCCATAAAAGTGCTTAAATATTTGATTTAAATGCTCGTAATTTTTTCTAAACTTAGTTACAATTCATACAATCATTGCAAGTAATTTAAAATATGATTCTACTGGATTTGAGGTCTTATCTGCAAAAGTGCACTTGCATTGATTTTGGCTTTTCTTTCTTTAAGTTAAGATGTACAAGTCAGGGCATTTGGAGTGTGTATATACCTAATGTAAAATAATTCAAGTAGAAGCATTAGACACTTATAATTGGAATAGTTTTGTTATCATCAAAACAAGGATTCAGTTAATTGAAACAAGGGTTTCAATTTAGACTTTGAGTCAACATACATGTTCTCAGGTTGTTCCCTATTTTCAATTTTGGGTTTTGTTTGGTGTATTTGATTTTGGTTTGGTTTAGTGATATTTGTTTTGGGTGTGTGGGTTAGGATGATACAATCTTGTGGGAGTGACATCTGAGAAGAGTATTCTGTGACGGTTTATCGATTACTCTGATGCCCATGTTTGGTGAATGATTTCGCATTATGGGAATTTATATTTGAATTGTGCTAGCATGTCATTTATATTGGAGTAAACAGATTAGGGTTGGTCTTTAAGAAACTCATCAAATGATAGACAATTGTAATGATTTAGGATCATTTGTGGTGTATAATCTTGTGCTAAGAAACATATTTTGTAGCATGTTGACTTATGGAGTATTGTATATAAATATCTCTTGATATCAACATATCGGTTGTAACTCGTAGATTTAAGATGATCATGTTTATTTTTATAAATCTAACACAAACTTTAATTCCTTAAGGCTAGATGTATGTTACTAAGGTTACACCCATACTTCATTGCTAAATACCATACTTCACTGCTAAATCTGTTTATATTCAAATCTGAGAGGTCATGGTATGATTTATTGTCTTTTGAATTAATAGTTATCATATTTGAACATAGATCAATATATTCACGTTCGCAACACATGTATCTTAAATGCTCAATTTTAGACAAATCAACATGGACGGTCAACGAGTACACATCATATATTTGCTTCCACACTGAAATTAAGTATTCATGGACAATCATATACTAAGAAAGTATTACAAATGATTAAATCCTAAATGGGTATTTATGCTAAATAAAAAATAACTCAAATGATAAATATTACATATTGGATTGTTATCAATATTATTGTTAATGTTTTTGTTCTTATGATTCATTCATAGATATGAACTATTTTGGGTCCCAATCTCTCCAACTATCCCACTTGCCGACACTTGAAATTCAACTAATGAATGTATAATATGCATGTTATATGATCACACAAAATGACATCATGTTATAATAGCTCTCCATGCACATCAATGTGGAATGTAAAATATTCATACACATATGCAACAAGATAATACTACAAAAATATCTTTAAGGATTTTCTTTGGACTAAAAATCACCTAGTGCATTCACATAGTAATATTGATTTTTTTTTAAGGCAACATAGTAATATTTTTTTAGTGTTGAACAATAGTCCAAAAGTTAAGAATATCATCCTCACATGTATTTAACTCGTTGGTTGGTTTATTCTTTCATATTATACACATCAATTTGGTCTTCTAATTTGTTTCTTGTTCAGATATAGTCCAAAACTTAATCGTTGCTTTTCAATAAATAGTTTAAGCCCGTCACATGGGTATGGACCCTGGGCCAAATCCTGCCCGGCTGTAAGTCTGTTTGCATGCGCGGTGGCACAAAGGGACATCCAAACCGAGAGCACCTCCTCGGCTATATAGGTAGCGAGCTAGCCTAGCCTGCCGAATCACAAAACACCACCCGAATCCACATACAAGCAAGTCGGCATGGCGTCGTCGAGATCGGTGTCGACTGCTCTGTTCCTGGCAGTGAACCTTCTGTTCTTCACACTCGTCAGCTCCACGTACACTCACAGCAACCCCGTGGTGAAGCCTAGTGGCTGCTCTCCTGGAAAGGGGGGGGGTGGTGGTGGAGGTAAAGGCGGAGGAGGCGGAGGCGGAGGCGGAGGCGGAGGCGGAGGGGGAGGTGGAGGTGCAGGTGGTGGAGGAAGTGGTGGTGGTAGAAGTGGTAGTGGTGGAAGTAGCGGCGGCGGTGGAATTATAGGCATAGGTGGTGGAGGAGGAAACAGTGGGGGTGGAAGCGGTGGAGGCGGTGGTATAATAAACATTGGCGGCGGTGGCGTTGGAGGTGGAGTCAGTGGCGGCGGTGGAGGTGGTGGTGGTATAAACATCGGCATTGGAATTGGTGGCGGCAGAAGCGGCGGAGGTGGAGGCGGCGGTGGTATTATAGGCATTGGTGGTGGAGGAGGAAGCAGTGGGGGTGGAAGTGGTGGAGGCGGCGGCTTAATAAACATTGGTGGAGGTGGTGTTGGAGTTGGAGGCGGTGGTGGAGGTGGAAGCGGTGGTGGTGGTATAAACATTGGCATTGGAGTTGGTGGCGGCAGCAGTGGTGGAGGTACAGGAGTTAGCATCGGAGGAGGTGGATCCGGTGGCGGTATTATAGGTGGAGGTGGTGGACGTGGTGGCGGTGGAGGAGGTGGCGGCAGCAGACGAGGCCGGTGCCCGATGGATACCCTCAAGCTTGGCGTGTGTGCCAACGTGCTCAATGGCCTCATCAACGCTGTGGTAGGTAGGCCGCCTAGCGGGCTTCCTTGCTGCACTCTGATCCAGGGACTTGCCGATCTCGAAGCCGCAGTTTGCCTCTGCACCGCCATCAGGGCCAACATCCTCGGCATCAACCTGAACGTTCCCGTCTCTCTCAGCCTCCTCGTCAACTATTGCGGTAGGAGGGTGCCAACCGGCTTCATCTGCCCTTAAGCATTCAATCGTTTATCGTGGTTGGCTTTTCTCCTCAGTGTTTTATTGTTCATGTTGATCGTCGCCGTTACTGTTGTTCAGTTTCACTACACCCAGCTGCATATCAAATGATGTGCTTTATGTTTTCTAAAGTTGTATGAGATATTGTCACAACTTGTGATCTTTTATAATACGTTGTTGCTCCCTGGTGCCAAACTAGCCAGCTACATCCATCTTTGTTCTTCGTGGATGTGATATTGCCATGCATGTGATGCGTTCAGATTTACTGTTGCCTAATACTGTTTCAGATCCTGTTTCAACAAGAATCCTAATCACCCATCTATCCCAAAAACCCACCCCTAAGAAAGCTGATGAATTAGTTCACGAGTATGGTTAATCGGAACAAGTTTGTAACGGCGAATTCGAAACATGTGATTGTTGGCTAAATTGGACATTATTATAATCCCTTTGTTTTGATGATGACAAACATTTCATCCTTGTGGATCTAACGTGCTACTTGAGTGTTGTAGGAACTAGGAGGATGTCACCAACTAGAAGATCTATATGCTCACAATATGTTAATTTCATGATTGTAATCAAATGTAAAAACTTGTACGAAAGTATATAATGTACAAGTACTTAGACATCATTTTTTTTAGGAAAGTACTTAGACATCATGTAAATCAAGAGTTAGATCTTCCCTAGTCAATCACAACACTTAGATAGGTCATCCCCTATAATAGTGCCACAACTGCACACTCATACACACACTTAATACTTAGTTTAAAACATTGGAACAGAGTCATTCTCGGTCGACAAACTTCTCGACCGAGACACTCTCGATCGACAAACTCTGCGACCGAGAATGACCCATGTAGCCGTTAGACACAGAAGACAAGGTAGTTGGGAGTTGGATCACAACATTATATACACTTGCTCCAGACAGTCACTTGGTCCACAAAGACATTGACCAACTAGGATCTCGGTCGACAATTCCTCGACCGAGAATGTCTTTGTCTGCACTTTTCAGGATTAATTAACTAGTCATTGTTAAAGCAACTAATGGATACCTAACGTCTAGTTGAGCACTTAGAACCCCCTAGAATGTGTCTAGAACGTCCTTAAGCATTCACAAGCCATTCCTATAAATAGGACATGCCTTAGGATACCTAAAACACATTTGTGCAATACTTGAGCATTCACACTTGCAATTGAGAATCCATTTTTGTGAGTAATTGAGCAAATCCAACATTTGCTACTTATTTCCATTGCTCCAAATTTGTGTCCTATAGGCTAGCATCTCCTACCCACTGCACTTACACTGTCATATACATTGGTTAGGAGATCAAAACGCTTGATATAGGAAATCAAGCCCTGTGCTACAACGGTATTGTAATTTCTATTTTTCATATTTGTTCCTTTATATTGCTTATACTCTCCTTGCTACTCCTAGGGTTGGAGGCTGCGGATTGGAGAGGGTTTGACTTCTCAGGTGGAGAAGGTGGACTTTGGACTACTTCAAGAAGGCTATCTCAACGAGAAGCTACTTCAGGAGGAAGGCTACTTCAAGGGGGAGCTTGACGTTACTTCAAAGAAGGCTGCTTTGAGGTTGGTGAGACTTCTTCTAGGTGAAGGTTGTCCAAAGGGTTTCGTAAAGGTAGTTGTATTTTATGTAACATCCTTGCGAGGTACTAAAATATAGATGCTTTCAAAATCTCGGTTGGGTAAGTAACCGGGTAGTGGACTGACTGCCTTAGTATTTTCTAAGGTTGAAACCACTCTAAATCTTTGTCCCCTTGTTCAATCTTTTTGTGGTTATTATTAAAATCTCCATAACACCCTATTCACCCCCCCTCTAGTGGTTTTTCATTTGGTATCAGAGCAGGCTTCCAGGAGCTCTAATCAAGTCTTGAAGAATGGTGGGTGATGGTGTCTACAACCACAAGTAAAGGAAAAGCATGGACCAATATTCAACAAGTTGTAATTGGTGCTTAGGAAAATGGCACACAACACCTAGTTGTCCATGGAGGTCAAAGAAGGAAGATGTGCATAAAGAATGCCTTATTGCTGCAATAAGTGAAGAAGAAGAAGAAGAGGTAAGCCTTTTTGATTTATCCAAAGAAGAGCTAATTGCTAGTCTTGAAGAGACACATAGTAAGTACATTGAGTACAAGAAGAAATTAAAGAAATCTAATAAAGCAAATGATGAGTTACATGCTAAACTTCTTGTTCTCACATCTGAAAATGAAGATCTCAAAAAGGCTATTGAAGATCATGATATTAAGCTAAAATCATTAGAAGCAAATTGCAATCTTCTCTCCCTAGAAAAGATAAACTTGCAAACTCAAGTAAATGATCTTCAAAAACAACCTGTTTTATGTACACATCTAGATTATGATATTATTGTGAAAGAAAGAGGTTCTTTATTATATAATCTAGATCAAGCAAAGTTAGATATCAAGAAGAGAATGGATGAGATTGTTAAGTTGCAACAAGAAGTTAGTAGCTTGAGTAACAATCATATTCTTGATAAAATCTAAAATGATTCTTATCGTCAAATTGAAAGGAGAGAATTAGGTTATAAGCCTAAAGGAAAATCTTATCAAAAACCTAGATGGAGAAGGACACAAGCGCTAGAGAGCCAATCTATGTATGTACCTAGAGGCAAATATACATATGTACTCAAGAACAACTTAAAACAAACTCATAGAAAGAGGCATGAGATTAATTCTATATGTTGCCATTATTGTTTACATCTTGGACATTATTCCGTCTCATGTCCTTACAAGAAAAAGGATGTTGAGTTAGTATGGGTTCCAAAACCCCCAAACTAAATGAATATAATTAAGTTGAGATATGACCAAAGACTCTAAGCTGTATATCTCCATGTCTATCTCAACTTAACATAATAAGATAACAAATTGATTCAAATCTCTAACTTGAAAATACACATTTTATGTAAATCTGCAGAGACACATCTTTAAAAAATTTCTTAATTTGGGTTCTCAAAACCTAAAGATTTGAACATGATTAGTTGAGATTTGATCTAAATGTTACTTTGATATTTATATGTTTTCTCTCAACTAAACCGATTTTTAAATTGCATAATTGAATTGGAAGTGATCTATGTTTTACTTATAAAACAAATTACTGAAAAAATACAAAAACAGTCTCGGTCGAGAAAATGTTCGACCGAGAACACTGTTGGTCGAGAATTATTCGACCGAGCAGGTTACTGTTTTAAAGTTTGCAACAAATCTGATAAAACCTTTACAAACAGTAGCATTCTCGGTCAAGAAAAATGTCGACCGAGATAAAGTCGGTCGATAAAATGTTCAACCGAATCAAGTTCTGCTGAACCTATTTTTAATTAATCTAGTTTGCTATCAATTTGTTATTAATGATTGATTTAATAATAAAATCAAGAATGAATCTTGGAGAAATTTCTTTAAACATAATTTGCAACGATCGTTGCTAAAATCTCCTACATTATTTGACTTAAAAATGAAAATATGAACCATGATTGGTTTAATCAAGGAAAAATATTGTTTTATCACAATCCACATGGCTTATCCTAAGTATTCTTTGGCCTATCTATATAGGAACCATGTGTATTGAAACTTAGTCTAAATTATCATAGTCATTGTATTTCATAAAATTATAAGCTTCTATCTTGATCATTGTATTGTGGATATGCTTCTACTGTTCTATTATAATTATTGTGCCATGATCATTGTGTTTCATTGGTTTGTCTAAAATAATCTTTGATCTATATATACAAACCATGAATGGATATTGTTTTTGATCATTGTGATTCAACTCGTATGAAGATGTCGTTTTGCATAAACAGTAAAACTCCATGGCACAAATGCATTTTAAATTGAAAATCTGTAGAAATTGCCTCTTGGTTGAAATTAAGTTTGACGAAGGGGCGCTATCATCGAAGTCAAGGTCGACCTAAAATAAGCTTGACAAAATGCTTATTTGTACATCATTTTACTGCACTTAATCTTAGTATCTTTAGTACAAAAGCTCTAATAAAAGGTTAAAATCAAATCTTAAAAACCAGTTATGACCTTAGAATCCTTAAATTATCTTAAGTATAAGATTAAGGGGGAGCTCACAAAAACTATCTTGATTATAAGATTAAGAAGCCTAAAAAACTTTGTAAACATCATTTGAAGCTTGTTATGACCTTAGTATCCTTAAAAGTTAGTTTGGTTATGAAAACAAAGAAATCTACAATATTCATGAATATAACATATATATTGTTCTTAATGGAATTTTCTAAACAAATTAGGGATTAATATCTCATGTATTTGATTAGAGATACATTCTACTATAAGCTTAATGGATCTCATATCATTTTTAGGGCTTAACATCCCGTGTAAAATGGATGAAAAATCAAAATACATATGCCATGGATCTAAAAGGATCTCATATCATTTCAAGGCTTAACATCCTTTGCAAATGATTGAGAAACAAATTGTGGCTAAATTCGACAATAAATGGTTTACATTTATATCAATCCCTATTTTGAAAACTGAATATCTTAGTTAGGGGGAGCATAGCATAAAATTAAGGGGGAGAAATAAAAGTCATACAAAATGATTTTCTTGGATATCTTTTTGAAATGAAAACGGGGGAGAAATAACATAAAACCAAAAACATAAAGTAAAATGAGTTTCATAAATATCAGGCCAGCACACACTTGCAAACAAGAGAATGGCCACAAAATGTTAACTTCAGGTATGAAACTCATATGATTCATATTTCCTTATTTTATATTTAGGAAATGTTTGTCATATTCAAAAAGGGGGAGATTGTTGGCTAAATTGGACATTATTATAATCCCTTTATTTCGATGATGACAAACATTTCATCCTTGTGGATCTAACGTGCTACTTGAGTGTTGCAGGAACTAGGTGGATGTCACAAATTGGAAGATCTATATGCTCACAACATGTTAATTTGATGATTGTAATCAAATGTAAAACCTTGTAAAAGTATATAATGTACAAGTACTTAGACATCATGTAAATCAAGCGTTAGATCTTGCCTAGCCAATCACAACACTTAGATAGGTCATCCCCTATAATAGTGTCACAGTTGCACACCCATACACACACTTAATAGTTAGTTTAAAACATTGAAACAGAGTCATTCTTGGTCGACAAACTTCTCGACCGAGACACTCTCGGTCGACAAACTCTTCAACCGAGAATGAGCCAGGTAGCTATTAGACACAACAGATAAGATAGTTGGGAGTTGGATCAGAACGTTATATACACTTGCTCCAGACAATCCCTCGGTCGACAAAGACCTCGACCGAATGGGATCTCAGTCGACAATTCCTCGACTGAGAATGTCTCTGTCGGCACTTTTCAGGATTAATTAACAAGCCATTGTTAAAGAAACTAATGGATACCTAACGACTAGTTGAGCACTTAGAACCCCCTAGAAAGTGTCTAGAACGTCCTTAAGAATTCATAGGTCATTCCTATAAATAGGACATGCCTTAGGACACCTAAAACACACTTGTGCAATACTTGAGCATTCACACTTGCAATTGAGAATCCAATTTTGGGAGCAATTGAGCAACTCCAACATTTGCTACTTATTTCCATTGCTCCAAATTCGTGTACTATAGGCTAACATCTCCTACCCACTGCACTTACACTTCCATAAACCTTGGTTAGGAGATCAAAACACTTGATATAGGAAATTAAGCCTTGTGCTACAACGATATTGTAATTTCTAATTTTCCTTCTTGTTCCTTTATACTGTTTGTACTCTCCTTGCTACTCCTAGGGTTGGAGGTTGTGGATTGGAGAAGGTTTGACTTCTCATGTGGAGAAGGGTCTTCTCGGTGGAGAAGGTGGACTTTGGACTACTTCAAGAAGGTTGTCTCAACGGGAAGCTACTTCAAGAGGAAGGCTACTTCAAGGGGGAGCTTGAGGTTACTTCAAGGAAGGCTGCTTCAAGGTTGGTGAGACTACTTCTAGGTGAAGGTTGTCCAAATGGTTTGGTGAATGTAGTTGTATTTTATGTAACATCCTTGCGAGGTAATAAAATACAAGTGCTTTCAAAATCCCATTTGGGTAAGCAATCGGGTAGTGGACTGATTGCCTTAGTATTTTCTAAGGTTGGAACCACTCTAAATCCTTGTCCCCTTGTCCAATCTTTATGTGGTTATTATTAAAATCTCCATAAAACCCTATACACCCCCCTCTAGTGGTTTTTCATTTGGTATCAGAGTAGGCTTCAAGGAGCTCTGATCGAGTCTTAAAGAATGGTGGGTGATGGTGTCTACAACCGCAAGCAAAGGAAAAGCATGGACCAATCTTCAACAAGCTGTAATTGGTGCTTAGGAACAAGGCACACAACACCTAGCTAACATATAGAGTAAATCTTAGTCATATCTATTCATGCTACTTTTTCTAAATTGTCATATATAACAAAATCACATAAAAATTAAATATTTTGGGACTTTTGGAACTCAATTTATTGATGACATCATCATCTCTCTCAAACTCCAGTAGTGTCCTCAACTTAATCATTTCATTTGTATTGTTGATATAGTCTCACACCCATGGGAACCAAAATCAAATATAAATATTTTTTATCTGTGATACTAATTTTGTTACTACAAATCTGTTCACGTAAGGAGAATACTTCCCACTTTAATATCTTGGTTTACCTTCACAAATTGCACAAATAATCCTAGAAACCTATTGTAAAAAAATACAAACTAAATTGTCATTTTAAACTAGATATTATAGCTTGGAAGGATGAGGAGACTCACTATTGTCATCTTGACCCTCACCAATTTGGTTTCATGCTTCTTTAGTAGTATTCTTCTTCCAGTTTACACTAGGAAACAAGTATATAAGTGAAAAGGATCTTTCGTCTGAGGTGATACTTTAAAAAAACATATACATGTAATTAATCAAGCTACACATTCTAAGCTATAAGATTAGAATGGTTGCTCCATTTTAATTGTAATACTTGTGACCCTGAATCCCTTAATATGCTTTAATTAATTTAATAACATGCTTGTTATTGACATGTAATAAGTTGGTTGATGTTTTACTCTCGAGGGTTTATCTACAAATTTTCCATGCTTGGAGGTTTTTCTTGTGATTTACTATGACGCCCCGCGCCACAAACCACAAGCTTACTCAAAAGCAACGCGGAAATAACACTTAAATAAACAGATTACTAAAAACATCGAAAACCTAAAACTGATTGCACAAGGCACCAACATCAGAAAACTTGTTACATAAAAGATCCATAACCTTTCATCTTTATCATATATCTCATAAAACGTCATGCTTATAATATGTTCCATAGATACACCTATCACACGTGAAATATGCTTCTCTTGTGTATACATGTACACCTACCAACTATATACAACAAAAGGGCACACAAGACAAAACTCGTAATGATAGCATAACCATAAAACACATAGCACTATCCTCAAGACCTGAGTGTACATGGATGACTCTAAGACTCTTACACCAAAAAACCAGCAAGTAGCACACTCAACCTTGTCAGATACTGATCTTGTTGTTGCTCCTCATCAGTTCCACAATCTCTACCTCCTCGTGTATGGCTACCTAAAAGATGTCGAAACTCACAGGGTGAGATCAAATATCCCAGCAAGCGATATAACTCTCCGTCAATGCTTTTAAAGTACATATAAAGTAGCTAAAGAATAGAAGTAATCTAAAATTATGGTAAGCAGATTCAATTACTGATATAAGCAGGGCTATGTAGATCAGGTAGCTACAACATAGTAGTAGTATCTTTTATAAACTAATAAGGAATATGAAGAACATGTTTATTTTCTACCGACCAAGCTATACAAAGCAAAGCAAGGCTTCATCCAATGTTATTGTATTTGATTCTAAGCAAGCATGCTACATGGCTGATTACGTATTTTAATTACTGTCCTGAGGATTTGAGTCGTACCACCCAAATCCAAATGACCACTACTAATTTGAAATCGGTGCCATACAAGGTCAATGGAAGAGTCAGAATCCACAACCTCTCCAACTCCTCTCTGTCAACACGAGAGTAACAACGTAGAGACATGCAGTCAACTACAAAAGTGACTTATAGTCAGCTGAAGGATCAACTAACACATGTATGTCCACATATAGAAACACCTATCCCACTCGTGTACAGGTAACGACGCTAGAACAACAGACTCATGCATGGACGTTCTAACAAGAAGGAGTGGCTCAAGCATGGCCATCCATATCACAATGAGATCGACTCACACATGACCATCTCACACATCATGTACTTAGGGATAGAAGGTGATACCTGACATGTACACCCACATATTCAAAAATATGGGCTTCAGGTAAAACACATTTCACCAATCCAAAAATTAAGGCTGACACTGGAAAGGATCTATGGCACATGGAAAACTATAGGGATTACATTTCATTTGTTTAGTTATGCCAAATAAGTATCTTTAAGCATCAATCAAGTTATAATGTACAAAACCATAGCAAGCACTGCAAAATTAAGATCATGGTACACTTTCAAGGATATAAAACATATAAGGTGTGAACTTGTAATGACCCCACCCCTCATCAACCCCCATTTAAGGAATTCTAAGAAGTTGGTTCTGTTATCCCAAAATAGAATCAATTGGTTTTGCAAATAATAAAAAGTAATTAATAAATTCTACCACAACTAAGATTAAAATAGGATAATTTTTTTCCTTTCACATACCTTTAAAATTAGGAGTTTGGAACTTTACCCAAAGTAGAGTGTTATCTACCTAAATCCTCCAATCTTTATTTATCTGTATTCCTCCAATGTTACTTTAAATATTCATCCACTTTCATGTAATCCTAAAATGTCGACAAACATAACGTCATTCAATATAACAAATTATATTGGTATGTGGGGAAAAAAAGCTTGCACATATTACAACAACATATTTGCAACCAAATTATTGCTTAACAGATCAAACTTTACATCTTAAACATAACTACTCAATCCTAATATATCCCTGCCTCTGTTTTGTCCCTACAGTAGACATGGATACTACCTTTCTCATATAGTAGATTCCCAAATAGCCCCTTTTGATCCTACCCCGAGGGTAGACCAATAGCTAGGTCATCCAACTCTCATAAGTACTCAACACTATAGAGGAGGACTAGGATCTGAGCTAGTCATGTACTTATGTTATGGTGATAGCCATAGTCACTTTATAGATGCAACAATTAAAGTTCATCCAACCAGTTAATTTCAAGAAACCGATAAAACCTCAAAAATCTCTATGAAACTAGAGATATTATCCATAAGTGTAACCACATACCTGATTTGAAGTCGTAAAAATAAGCAAAATATCCAATCTAAGCAAGAAGTCCAATCAAGCAAGTCATGCAAACAGTCAAGCAAATCTTCATCCTAAAAAGCATGTATAATGCCTAATCATCACAATCACAACCCAAACAACTCCTTATTGACTTGGGACTCCTTTATAAGGTTTTTAAGTCTTATTAGGATTCATTAGGGTCCATAGATATGTTTCTCATTCTTTATCCTTTTTAGGTTAACAATAAAACATCTTTTCTACTCATAAAAATCCCAATTACATAAGTTATCCAAATTAAGGGCCTTCAACCACAAATTAGTTCAAGAACATCATTTTCATGTCTTCTTGATTTATTTCCACAATTAAAACCATTAAACATCACAATTATCAAATTTTAGGGTTTTAAGCCCATTAATGCACATTTATAATCATGGAACACTAATTAAGAAAATTATGAGAAAATATCATCCAAATATATCTTATCTATCCTTTTTATGTTAAAATGATAAACTTTGTTCATAATTGTCATAGAACATCTTTAGATTCTTTAATTTTCAAAACTTAGGTTTTTAAACTAATCAAAACCATTAAAGATAGTACATTTACATAATTTTCAATTTACAACCAAATTTAGGATTTGATTATATTTTTTTTTGCATTCCTTGCATTCTACTGATCAATTATAACTTCTCTTAATCTGACTTACCAATCCCTAAATACATTTTATACAAAAATAAACATGTAAAGGGCAATCATGGATTCCACCTCTGCCATAGGAATTACCTTTTATTTTCACTACTTTTCCATCTCTAGTTTGCGGGTCCTTCCCTGGTCTGGTCCCTTTTTGAATTGATGACGCACCTGTTGGGTTTTTGAAGGAGGCAGAGAAGCAGCGGAAACAAAAAAATTTCTCCCCAAACCCGGAACAAAAGGAATCGCGTCAACATCTATATAATAGGAAAGATGGTTTGTGAATCATACCTTGTCCCGAGGCTTGCTCGGTGACAATACCATGCACCTTGCGCGGTCTTCACCTCCGGTCTTGGACAGTGTCTGTGCAGCTCCTGGTCGCACTGGGACTGAAGACTCCTCCTCCTACCGGACTGTCGGATGACAGTTGTCCTCCTGAGCGGCAGTGACCTCCCGCCTCTGAAGTAGTCCACACGGACCACCCAGAACTCCACTCTCCTTGTCCCACAAGGAAGTGGAAGGAGTCGCACCCTCCTGTTGACGTACTAGTCCCCAACACACTCTCCTGCTGTGAATTGCAACTGCAGTTGTCCTTCCCTTGCTGCACCTCCCTTTGCGGGAAGCACTTGCTCGGGCTCTCTCTCGGTTACCAAAACCAGAGAGAACAACAACTTTGCAGAGCAATCAACTTGCACTCAGTTGTACTTTGAGAAGCCCCAATACCCCTATATATATAGGCATGTCATGGGACAGGGTTCTCTGTGCCCGGCAATACGGGACTAAAGCAGGAGTAGAAGGGTTTGAGAATTTTCCACAAAAAGCAACCGGTTCGCAACTTGAAATGATCGGTTCACAACTGAACCGATCGGTTCGGCCATTGAGCCGATCGGTTGGACCTGAGCCGATCGTTTGGGGCACTCCAACCGATCGGTTGGTGCCCTGAACCGATCGGTTCATAGTCCTAATCCGGCTCAAAAAGACTTTCCTTGTTTCGTTCCCAATTGGTATCGAATACCAATGTTATTCCCAATCAAATTGGGCAATTTGAAACCAAAGGAAAATTCTTGCCGACATGACTTTTCCCAACTGGTCGGTTGCACCAGTTGAGCCGATCGGTTCAACCCTTGAACTGGTCATTTCAACCTGGGCATGAGCCGATCGGCCTGGACACTCCAGCCGACCGGTTCAGCAATCTCATCCGACCTGTTCATCACATGAACCGATCGGTTGGGAGCACATGTTGGGCAAAATCAGTCAATTGCGATTTCAATCAATCCAATACTCCAATCAATGCGTCCAACACCTTGAACCATACGATATTGAGCCATCGACTGATTGAGTGTTAAATTGAACTACTAAACTCCTTTAGTAATCAATCTAAACATTGCTTGTGGACAAAACTCCTCTTCCAGGTTAAATCCTATGTGTGTGACCCTGCAGGTCCATTTCACGTTGGCAGTGAAAGTCCATAACACTTATGACTTCACAAGCAAAGAGCGGTGCCTAGTCACACATCATTGCTACCCAAGTGAAAATAGAAAGTTGGAGAACAACTTTCATCCTACAATCCGTGAATGGTGTTACAGTGAATGTATAATTCCTTTGTCACTGATATCCAGAATGAACTCGAGGCATGGAACAGTCATCCTGTCAATGTTCATTCATTTCCTTGATCTCAGAGTAGACTGAGTGAGATGTGTATGACATCAATATCACATATTGATTCACACGTGCATGCGCATGCCTTTCTCAATGCTACTCATCAAGTGGCCAAGGATATCAAACTCCCTTAGGAGGGACAAATCCCATATCTATCACTCACCCCTCAAAAGCCCCATGTGTCAAAGCCACCCAATCATCACCTTTATAACAACCCATGTTTCAGGATTGCGTTTAATGATGTCAAAGTGTACACAACGACATGTGTTGAGTGCAGTGATTTCAGGTCAAAGAATCACACTCACCACCATCACTGTGAGAGCTGACTGTGACTACCATGTCATGGTTCCATGTGTCACTCTCACGGTGGGTCTGTCCGATACCTTGTTCTCTAACAAGTACCTATGTGATTGGTTTGATATCACTATATCATGACTAATGAGATTCTGTCATCAACCATCACACAATCTAGTCTTCAGTGTTATTGATGTCTATGGCTATTTCCACAATAACAACCGACTAGGGACTAAACAAGAAAGAATACTCTTAGCATCCGTATGATCTCATCGTTTAGGTCCTCAACCCAAAAGCATACGTCATTGAGTAAAACAATCTTTAGACATCTATCATGTTACACCATCATCTCAGAAACAGTTTAAACATATAGATTGGAAATTGCCTTTATTATTATTCAAATCATTTACAAAGTATCCCATTACAATCATCATATGACTTGCTCTATGGGCATACATACCAACAGACTCCCACTTGCACTTAGAGCCAGTCACCAAGGAAACACAGTCCTTGTGACCTAGCATGACCATCATGCTTCTGCTGAGAAAGGGCCTTAGTCAGTGGATCAGCTATGTTGTCTTCAGTTGGTACTTTGCAAATCTTCACATCTCCTCGTTGTACGATCTCTCGTATGAGATGGAAGCGCCGCAGTATGTGCTTGGACCGCTGATGTGATCTGGGCTCCTTAGCTTGTGCAATAGCTCCATTATTGTCACAATAAAGCTCAGTTGCATCACAGCTACTGGGAACTACACCAAGTTCAGAAATGAACTTCCTAATCCACACAGCCTCCTTTGCTGCATGCGAAGCAGCAATATACTCGGCCTCTGTAGTAGAATCGGCAACTGTTTCTTGCTTGGAACTCTTCCAGCTCACAACTCCATTATTAAGGCAAAACACAAATCCTGACTGCGATCTGTAATCATCTTTATCGGTTTGGAAGCTTGCATCAGTGTAACCCTTTACAACCAGCTCTTCCTCACCGCCGTACACAAGAAATTGATCCTTAGTCCTTCGCAAGTACTTGAGGATGTTCTTCACGGCTGTCCAGTGAGCATCCCCGGGATCTGACTGGTACCTGCTCGTCATGCTAAGAGCATACGAGACATCTGGGCGTGTGCACAACATAGCGTACATGATGGATCCAATGGCTGATGCATATGGGATCCCATTCATACACTCCCTCTCTTCACAAGATTGGGGACATTGAGCTCTAGAGACGGTAACTCCATGTAGCATAGGGACGTTGCCTCTCTTTGAGTTCTCCATGCTGAACCGCTTCAGCACCTTGTCTATGTACGTCCTCTGACTTAGTCCGAGAAGCCTTCTAGATCTATCTCTATAGATCTTAATTCCTAAAATATAAGATGCTTCTCCTAAGTCCTTCATTGAGAAAGTTTTCCCAAGCCAAGTCTTTACCTTCTCTAAGGCTAAGACATCATTCCCCATCAAAAGTATGTCATCCACATACAATATGAGAAATGTGGTCGAGCTCCCACTAACCTTCTTGTACACACAAGGTTCATCTTCATTTTGAATAAAGCCAAACACTTTGACTTCTTCATCAAATCGAAGATTCCAACTCCGAGATGCTTGCTTCAATCCATAGATTGACCTTTGCAGTTTACAGACTTTATTGGCATTCTTTGGATCTACAAAACCTTCAGGCTGCATCATGTACACATCCTCATGAATATTCCCGTTAAGGAATGCAGTTTTAACATCCATCTGCCAAATCTCATAGTCATAATAAGCTACAATAGCAAGCATGATCCTGATGGACTTAATCATGGCAACTGGAGAAAAGGTTTCGTCATAGTCAACACCTTGAATTTGTCGAAAACCCTTTGCAACCAATCTACCTTTATAAGTTTGCACATTGCCATCCATGTCGGTCTTTTTCTTGAAGACCCACTTGCACCCTATGGGTTTTACCCCTTCGGGTGGTTCCACCAAAGTCCATACTTTGTTGGAGTACATGGATTTTATTTCGGATCTCATGGCTTCTAGCCATTTCTCAGAATCTGGTCCCTCCATAGCCTCAACGTAGGTAGTTGGATCATCATCTGTGATCAACTCTCCACCTTCCTGAGTTACAAGGTATCCAAACCTCTCAGGTTCAAGGCGAGTCCTACTAGATCTATGAGGTCTTTGTGTTACCTGAGGAGATTGAGATTCCACAACACCTTGTGAATCTCCATTTTCCTCTGGTACATCTACCGGTTCAATGTTTTCTTGTTGGGCTTGAACCTCTTCAAGCTCTACTTTCCTCCCACTGTTTCCTTTGGAAATAAATTCCTTTTCTAGGAACACAGCTGTCCTGGCAACAAACACTTTGTTGTCAGTCGGGTGGTATAAATAGTATCCCCTCGTTTCCTTGGGGTATCCAACAAAATAACATTTATCGGATTTGGGTCCAAGCTTATCAGGAAACATTTTCCTAACGTAAGCCTCACAACCCCAAATCTTCAGAAAAGACAAATCGGGACGCTTCCTAGTCCATATCTCATATGGTGTCTTTTGAACCGATTTAGATGGCACACGGTTAAGAGTAAACGCGGCAGTTTCAAGAGCATAACCCCAGAAAGAAATTGGAAGATCAGCAAAACTCATCATTGATCGCACCATATCTAACAATGTGCGATTCCTTCTTTCAGACACACCATTATGCTGTGGTGTTCCAGGCGGAGTCCATTGTGATACAATACCATGGGCTCGCAGAAGGTCCTCAAACTCCTGGCTCAAGTATTCTCCACCTCGATCGGAACGAAGTGCCTTAATACTTTTACCAAGCTGGATCTGTACTTAATTCATGAAATCCTTGAACCTTTCAAGGGTTTCTGACTTATGTTTCATCAGGTACACATAGCCATACCTACTGAAGTCATCAGTAAAGGTAATGAAGTACTGATACCCACCTCTGGCATTAGTTCTAAAAGGCCCACATACATCAGTATGTATGAGTCCTAATAGATCACTAGCTCTCTCACCTTTACCTGAAAAGGGAGTCTTGGTCATCTTGCCCAACAAACAAGATTCACATGTCTCTATTGATTCATAATCAAAAGAGTCTAGATAACCATCTTTATGGAGTCTAGATATGCGCTTCTCATTTATGTGCCCTAGACGACAATGCCAGAGATATGTTTCGTTTGAGTCGTTGAGTTTTTGCTTTTTGGTGTTTACGTTGTATATACTTGTCTCCAAGTCTATCAAGTATAAACCATAAGACATAGGGGCACTGCCATAAAAGATCCCATCTTTAGAAATGGAACACTTTCCATTCTTAATAAGAAATTCAAATCCATCTTTGTCCAAACAAGAGACGGAAATGATGTTCCTATTTATGGCAGGTATATAATAGCAGTTCTTCAATTCTATTATTAGCCCACTAGGTAGAGTTAACTCATAGGTTCCTATGGCACTGGCGGCAACTCTTGCCCCATTGGCAACACGTAGTTCAACCTCGCCTTTCCCCAAAAGCCTACTTCTCTTAAGATCCTTCACATTTGAACAAATGTGAGATCCGCATCCGGTATCAAGTACCCATGATGAAGAAGTAGTAAAGTTAATCTCTATCACGTATACACCAGAAGTAGAGATCTCTATCTCCGACTTCTTCTTCCATTGTTCCTTCCATCCTCTCCATGTAGAAGAAATTGGTTTGGCGAGAGAACACTTCTCTCCCTTACCTACTTTCTTCTTCACCAACGCATTAAGCATACATAGAGTGGATTCTAAGGCTCCTGGTATATCTGGATTGTGCAGAACACTTCTCACAGTCCTCAACCAGTTATGGAATTTATTCTTAATTATTTTTCCCATTTTAAAAGATGATTCTTTTGCCATTCTACAAGAGAAAATTTGCATTTGTCAAAACCTTTTTGATTTGATTTGAATAAAATTTGACGATAGTTAATTAGGCCTTTAATTAATTACCGCTCCCACTATTTTGACTCAAATTGATAGCCCTTACCATCAATTCGGAAGATTGCAGCGTACAATCTTCTAGTGGGTCAAGATCCTGAAATCCTCTGATCCATGGACCAGCTTGGGCTGTCACCCACAACTCAGATCTTCCAGGTAGGCAACTCTTGCCAATTGCATCATATGCAACTCTTGAAAGATGTCATATGCAACTCCTTGCAATGATCATCTACATGCCTCAAGGCACTAGATCCTATCTAGGTCACCTTGTTAAGTCCAACCCAAAGCCAACACGATGAACATGCACCCTGCTTGGGCAGACCCACATATTCATCCTTCGCGTTTCCACGAGATAGACGGTGCACCACGCTTGGGCGTGCCCACACTTGTTCGATCAAGCTTTTCACGTGTGTCGCATTTGGAAGGCATCTAAAACTTAATATTTAATGAGGGATTTTATATATATATACATATCCAATCACCACAATATATAGTACGTATCATATACATGCTATATCCCACAGAAAACATGCATAAACGATAAAAAGCAATGATTATGGCCATCCTATTTGTGATTCCTCGAGCCAAGAGGAATCACAGTCATCTAGGTCTACATGACATGCAACCTGTACAAGATGAAATCTGTGCCTGCCTTTCTGGGTTTGATCAGCTCATCTCCATGACTGATCGGCTCGCCATCAGGTAGGTTGTTCGGGTGCCACCAGCCGATCGACTGGCGCCTCCAGCCGATCGGTTCACCGGTCAGCGTGCATCTCCTCAGGTTGCCACCCGCTCATCTCGTTCCTTGAACCGGCCGTCTGGATCACCAACCGATCGGTTCACTCCTTGAACCGATCGTCTTCAGGTTGTCCGCCGTTCTTTGACATAACAGAAAATAAAATCTTATCCTAATTACAATTGAATTGTGAAACCCCGAGTTACATTCGGGGGGAGCAAAGGTAGGAAAAGAATTCTCGATTTATTTCGAGTTACATCAGGAATATGAGAAAGGGAATCAGTGCGCAGACCGAGATGCAAGCAACCACACAAACAACCATTCACAGATATAGGGGTTTATAGGCCATAATCATGCTACACATCCACCACAAAACTCGTTTAAGGGTGACGTGTATCGAGTGCATTAATATTACATATCATATATGTATATTAGGGATTTGTGGATTGGACATGTATAAAGCCGATATTATTCGCATCGCATGCAATAAATAAAGGCGACAAACCAAAATCGATCATATCGATAATCCTAAAATATAGAGCGGTTGACGTGGCTCTGATAGCACTGTTTGGTTTTTGAAGGAGGCAGAGAAGCAGCGGAAACAAAAAAAAATTCTCCCCAAACCCGGAACAAAAGGAATCGCGTCAACATCTATATAATAGGAAAGATGGTTTGTGAATCATACCTTGTCCCGAGGCTTGCTCGGCGACAATACCGCGCGCCTTGCGCGGTCTTCACCTCCAGTCTTGGACGGTGTCTGTGCAGCTCCTGGTTGCACCGGGACTGAAGACTCCTCCTCCTACCGGACTGTCAGATGACAGTTGTCCTCCTGAGCGGAAGTGACCTCCCGCCTCTGATGTAGTCCACACGGACCACCCGGAACTCCACTCTCCTTGTCCCACAAGGAAGTGGAAGGAGTCGCACCCTCCTGTTGACGTACTAGTCGCCAACACACTCTCCTGCTGTCAATTGCAACTGCAGTTGTCCTTCCCTTGCTGCACCTCCCTTTGCGGGAAGCACTTGCTCGGGCTCTCTCTTGATTACCAAAACCAGAGAGAACAACAACTTTGCAGAGCAATCAACTTGCACTCAGTTGTACTTTGAGAAGCCCCAATACCCCTATATATATAGGCGGGTCATGGGACAGGGTTCTCTGTGCCCGACAATACGGGACTAAAGCAGGAGTAGAAGGGTTCGAGAATTTTCCACAAAAAGCAACCGGTTCGCAACTTGAAATGATCGGTTCACAACTGAACCGATCGGTTCGGCCATTGAGCCAATCGGTTGGACCTGAGCCGATCGTTTGGGGCACTCCAACCGATCGGTTGGTGCCCTGAACCGATCGGTTCATAGTCCTAATCCGGCTCAAAAAGACTTTCCTTGTTTCGTTCCCAATTGGTATCGAATACCAATGTTATTCCCAATCGAATTGGGCAATTTGAAACCAAAGGAAAATTCTTGCCGACATGACTTTTCCCAACTGGTCGGTTGCACCAGTTGAGCCGATCGGTTCAACCCTTGAACCGGTCGTTTCAACCTGGGCATGAGCCGATCGGCCTGGACACTCCAGCCGACCGGTTCAGCAATCTCAGCCGACCGGTTCATCACATGAACTGATCGGTTGGGAGCACAGGTTGGGCAAAATCAGTCAATTGCGATTTCTATCAATCCGATACTCCAATCAATGCGTCCAACACCTTGAACCATATGATATTGAGCCATCGACTGATTGAGTGTTAAATTGAACTACTAAACTCCTTTAGTAATCAATCTAAACATTGCTTGTGGACAAAACTCCTCTTCCAGGTTAAATCATATGTGTGTGACCTTGCAGGTCCATTTCACGTTGGCAGTGAAAGTCCATAACACTTATGACTTCACAAGCAAAGAGCGGTGCCTAGTCACACATCATTGCTACCCAAGTGAAAGTAGAAAGTTGGAGAAAAACTTTCATCCTACAATCCGCGAATGGTGTTACAATGAATGTATAATTCCTTTATCACTGATATCCAGAATGAACTCGAGGCATGGAGCAGTCATCCTGTCAATGTTCATTCATTTCCTTGATCTCAGAGTAGACTGAGTGAGATGTGTATGACATCAATATCACATATTGATTCACACGTGCATGCGCATGCCTTTCTCAATCCTACTCATCAAGTGGCCAAGGATATCAAACTCCCTTAGGAGGGACAAATCCCATATCTATCACTCACCCCTCAAAAGCCCCATGTGTCAAAGCCACCCAATCATCACCTTTATAACAACCCATGTTTCAGGATTGCGTTTGATGATGTCAAAGTGTACCCAACGACATGTGTTGAGTGCAGTGATTTCAGGTCAAAGAATCACACTCACCACCATCACTGTGAGAGCTGACTGTGACTACCATGTCATGGTTCCATGTGTCACTCTCACGGTGGGTCTGTCTGATACCTTGTTCTCTAACAAGTACCTATGTGCTTGGTTTGATATCACTATATCATGACTAATGAGATTTTGTCATCAACCATCACACAATCTAGTCTTCAGTGTTATTGATGTCTATGGCTATTTCCACAATAACAACCGACTAGGGACTAAACAAGAAAGAATACTCTTAGCATCTGTATGATCTCATCGTTTAGGTCCTCAACCCAAAAGCATATGTCATTGAGTAAAACAATCTTTAGACATCTATCATGTTACACCATCATCTCAGAAATAGTTTAAACATATAGATTGGAAATTTCCTTTATTATTATTCAAATCATTTACAAAGTATCCCATTACAATCATCATATGACTTTCTCTATGGGCATACATACCAACAGCACCTCACCCCTCCCCAATTTCATGCGCCTCCTCCGATTTGTAGGCTTTTACTTCCATTGCCGCCTGGTTGGTTCCCGATGAGCAAAGCCCTTCCAAGTTTCCTTCCCTGTCCTGGTCGCCGATCGTTGCCCTTATTGACCCAAAAGCGACCACCAGGAGGGACGATAAAACTCCAACTTATCCAGCCCTACCCATCATTGGGTCTATGTCCCCTATTTCTTCACAGGAGTAGGGCACCAATGACTTGGTCGTGTGATGGGAACTCCACGCCCACGGTAGTTCGTGAGAGTACAAGGATGTGGCAGAGATTCCACTTCTGAATCCTTTTGATGTCATGATCATTGGTTGCCCAACACCTGGAGGAAAGGGGCCCAATTCCTTTGGTCAAAGAAATGGACAATGTTGAGCACATGCACACACATACAGAGAGCCATGGGGCAAAGAGGATAAGGAAATATAGGGTTTCGATGACTTCCTTGGATATCCATTTTGGTCTCACATACAAAAGATTTTGAACCTTTATATAGATGAAAGCGTAGAGATTGTGGTTTGATCAATCTCTATAAAATGGAAAGTATAGCAAGTTTCTCATGAGCCTTAGTTGTGGAAAAGAGGGCCCTTCTTTAAAATGTTACTTTTCTTTGGCTTAAACCCCAAGTTTGGAAAGTAATTAATTCTCCCTCTCTATAGTCCTTTTTGTACCAAAATTTGGGGGAAACCTTTCATTTAGTCTCCTCCTCATTTAGGAAGGTTAGAAAAATCCATATCTCCTACTACTATAATATTTTTAATCCAAAATTTTAAGAGAACCTCTTTAATGACTTAAATTCCTTGTATGTAAAGTTTGGAATCAAAACTTGAAAATAAAAGATATTTTTTTCATATGCAAGTCATCCACTTTTAATGCATATGATATGCAATTAAAATTAATTTTTCTCTTTATTTCACTTCCATTTTCTTTATTTTGATTTCTTTTCTTATTAGAAACCATGTGCAAATGAAAACTAATCAATTTTGGCCATCCATGCCACTTTCTAGAGAATTCTACACAATTCTCATATATGCACACAATTATCTTCTATTTCTTTTCCCCCTACTTATTGTAGGATTTTCTTTTATCCTTTTCCCTTTATATCCTTCATTGGATTATTAAAATAGTATAAACCACGAAATCATGCACCCAAGAGAAAAATGCAAAAGAATCAATTCTTTGAAAGCAAAGTATATAGATTTCCATTCAAGCCCCTTTTATTTGCAAAATTGTATTTCAATCAGTACAAGAAAAAATGAGATTATAACATCCTTCCCCCTGATAGGAATTTTGCCCCCAAAATTCAACCAATTAAACAAACAATCTGGGGTAAGCTTTTTCCATGTCCATCTTCAGCTCTCATGTGGCTTCATCCTCTCCATGGTGCTTCCAAAGAACCTTTACCATCTCTATCTTTTTACTCCTAAGCTCCTTCATTTTGGTATCCAGTACCCTCATAGGTGACTCAGGGTATGTTATCCTCACCTGGATTTCTATAGGTTCAATGCGCAACACATGGCTTGGGTCCTTCACATAGTGCTTTATACTAGACACATGGAACACATCATGCATTATACTTTACTGAGGTGGTAAGGCTAAATTATAAGTAGCTTCACCAATCCATAACAAAATCTCAAACGGACCCACGTATTGGGGACTCAACTTTAACTACTTCTCAAAGAGGTCAGATTTTCAAAAAAACATGTTCACCCACATTGAAGTTCAAGTCAGTTCGCGTCACATCAACATACAACTTCTGTCATTCCTAGGTTCTCTTTAACCCTTGCTTGATCAAAGCAACTTTATTAGCATACAACTGTAATTCCTAAGACCTCAACAAGGTCCACTCACCAACATCATCCCAATGAAGCAGTGACCAACATGGCCTCTCATAGAGAGCTTCATATGGAGGCATCCCAATACTGGCTTGGTAGTTGTTATTATAAGCAACTCGACTTTAGGGAATGTAATGCTCCCATGATTCACCCCAATCGAGCATACATGCTCTCAACATATCCTTTAAATTCTGGATCATCCTTTCTAACTATTCATCAGCATGGGGGTGATAAGATGTGCTAAACATCAATATAGTATTGAGTTCTTCATGCACTTCCTCCCAAAATTGGAAGCAGACTTAGGATCATAATAAAAAAGCATCAAACTCAAAACGCCATGCAACTATCTCTCTAACATATAGTTCAGCTAGGTCTGTCACATTGGTAGTGGTTTTGAAGGTAAGGAAATGTGCCGACTTGGTAAGGCAATCTACCACAACCCATATCACATCATGACCTCTCTTGGTCTTGGGGAGACCAACCATAAAGTCCATGGTGATCTATTCCCATTTCCACTCAGGAATCTCAATTGATTGTAGAAATCCATTGGGTCATTGGTGTTCAACCTTCACCATATGGCAAGTGAGACAACTGGCCACATATGCCTCTATATCTCTTTTCATTCCAGGCCTCTATGGCACCACTACAAACCTTAACCATCTTGGTAGTACCAGGGTGTACATTGTACATAGAATCATGAGCTTATTGTACAACATGATTCTTCTAGGGAGAATCCTCAGAAACCCTAAAACACTCTAGTAGTGGATTTCACCACCTACTCTTCCTGAGTGATGCGTCTAAGGTTTCTCAAACAAACCTTTCATCTCGTCATGCTCTGGGTTGTCTAACTGGGCAACCACCAACATGGTCTGTAGGTCTAGTTGTATTTGGAGGTTATCCACACATGTCTAGTTTTCCAATGGTCACAGGGTCCACCTAGCAACCTCTTCAACATTCTTCATTGGCTAAACAAGACAGTTCCACACCTGAGCTATTTTTGGCTAAGAGCATATGTTATAACATTAGCTTCCCTGAGTGATCGATGATGGTGAAAACACAAACCTTCATATACTCCACTCATTGCCTTTGTCTTCGGGTTTAGGTCTATCTGAGTCAGGAAAAACCTTGTGCTCTTGCATCCATTATCTTGGTTACCAAACCAAAACTTTAATTCATAGAATCCAACTACGCTTGATAGGTATATCCTCATATGGTGATTTCCTTTGTTCACCTTATGTTTTCAAATCATCTATCCAATATGCTCTTAAAAGTGTGTGGTACTTCCTCCAATCCTCAATAATCATAAAAAGGTTTCAACTCATGTATTTATCTCTCATATCACTTTTATCCTTAGTATGACATGCATTTTGTCATGTCTATCACACTCATAACAATATTAAATAAGCATTTGGCTTCTGCTCAAATACAAAGTTCATCCCATTCTAGGAGTAGAGATGGTGAATCACACATCACCATTACACTTATAAATCTAAGATGAAAGATACTTCACATGACTCCTCACCATGATTATCTCAATTCTATGTTTACATCCATGGAAAGGCTTTTCCCCATCACTTTTGGGTCTTAACATCACTCCTATATACAATCCTTAGTTATTTCCTCATGGTCTCTAGGGTGTCGATACTTTTGGGAGTCATCTTACCCTTATGCATATCGGGAGTGCCTCTCACATTTACCTCTTTAGGCCCCATGAACTCATGAAGTAGTCCAACCTCCTAACCCATGGGCCTTGGAAAAAGGTATATGTTACTTCCTGACCCTATGGTCTTGTGCATTTGGGGAACAGTCAACTCCTACTTCCATCGGTCTTATCCCTTCTTGACCATAGTATTGACTTAGGATTCTATCGTAGCTTGTGGCTCCTTTGTTGATACTCAAGCACATTCCATTCTTGAATCCTCACTCATATCTCCATCATCTCTCTAGGCACTCATAATTTACCTTACATCCCTTCATGGAAAATGTTGTGACCTACCCATCTAGGCCTGACCCCATTATATCGGTTACCCTCATGGTAATGTATACATAGGCCCCTTAGAGATGGTTATACATGGGTCTATAGTTCATACTCATATGTGCTCTTACACTTAGCCTCTAAAGATCTTATAAGTGACCTTTAAGGTTACCTCAAACCTAAACCTGAGTTGTTACTCACTCCTACATGAAGGGTCCTTTCCCGAGATAGGAGAAACTATCACTTGATAGAAACAAAGGTCACAAAACGTTCTTGCATCCAATGTTTATATCATCACATATATGCATAACTCCTATCATGCTTTCCAAGAACATGGTTAGCAAGTAGACAAATTATTAAAACATTTCTAAGTTCTTGGTATGTCATACTTGTTCATCATTCCCCCAGGTTGGGCCAATATCATATGTCCACAACTTGGGTGAGTGGCTCATCAGTCATATATCTCAGTTCAGTTGGGTTTCCTTTTATTCCAACACATGGGGGGTGTCATGCTTAATTCCTATGAACCCACTTCAATCTCGTGAGCATTATGTGCATCAGGTAGTGCTACATCCCCTTTTTGGTCTCATAATCTCAGGCTCACCTCTTATGCATCAGTTATTTAAACTTCATGCTCAGCTGCTCAAACATGTACCCAACCCATACAAGTTATGGCAGAAACTTTCTAACATTCTTCCATGTGAACAACCCTTAGAGTCCTACACAAGGACAACCAACTGGGTGTGAGGCCTTACATCTTGTTATCATACGATACCTCTCCAGGGTCTTTGGAACTTTCCTTCTTACACCTAAAAGGTAGTCACTCATATCAGCTACACATATGTATAAGAAGCTTCTTTTCATTTCAAGGGTTTGGTTCCTATAAAGGCATCTAAGGTACAACAAGCCTCTATAGATCATGCATGAAGAAAATCCATACATTTACTCAGGGTCATCTATCCTAGTCCATATCAAATCAAACCTTCTCATGATTCCTCATGTCTTGGAGTCTAGGTTTCCAACCTTCTCCTTCTAGGTCTCACTCTCTTCTGAGTTAACCATCTAACTAGCCTAACACTAGGGATTCTCTCTTTGAAGGTGGGGTTAAGTCTTCTAGGATACACATCTATTCTCACTTGGCTGAAACGTACCATCAAATCTTATGTCCGTCCAAGATCAACACAAAGCTCCCTATTTATATCTTTATATATGCCTATCTCATAAACTAACATGCATAACCCCTCTGGTTTAGGACTAAAACCTATATCCAGCCTTGATGTCACTCACTTGTATGTAGGTGCATACCTCTTTCCTGTTCAAAAATGCTCGTTAGGTTTCCTATTTGATAACCACTAACCTTCCAAAATAGGGTGCTATCCCTCTCTCCTAGATCTATTATCAGGCATGACCACCCAAGGTCGGGTCACCAAAAGGCACTTGCAGTCATTCAACCACACATTGTCTATGTTCCTCATGCATACTCAAAGCCTCTATGTATAGCATGCATGTATAACCCACATTTATGCATGAATGGACAACTAAGGTACCCAACCCATTGTATCATCTCTTTCTCTATCCACTACTTATAGTTTTGGGTTGAGCATTGTCCTCAAAGGATGCATCAAATCTCTTCCTCTTCCTGGATGCTTCTTCCTCCAAGGCTATCCCTCTCCTTATCTCCCAATGAGATGGTCTAACCTCAGCATTCCCCTAAGGGGTATCTAAGGGCACAGAAACACGGTCCATGCAACCTAAGCATGTACTAATCTCATTCTAAGTTTCAATTTAAAACTTATGTCCATGACATATTTCTTACATGCCTTTTTTATTATTTGGTGGGTGATTCCTTAATCCTTAGTACTCTTGACCCTCAAACTTAGGAGGAGGTGGTGAGTGAGAGAAAACCCTAACAACTTATAGTTGCGCAATGAAAATGGGTAGAGAAGGGATGAAGACAGATGAGAAGACCTAGAGGTATCCTATTTCAATTCAAATCCTTAGATTTTTGCCAGAAAATCACACATATTCCGAGAGTCCTCGTAAACTGACTAGCGGGGTGGAGGAAAATCTTTCCATCCCCTAGATCGTGATCCTTTAATAACTCCCTTGAGCTATACAAAATTTGTAAAATTTAAAAATAATTTGAGATTAGATGGAAAACTTGGCTATGATACCAAATATAATGACCCCACCCCTTAGCAACCCCTATTTAATGAAGGCTAAGAACATGGGGTCATTATCCCAAAACAAGATATTGGTTTTACAAATAATAAAAAATAATTAAAAAATTCTACCACAACTCAGCTTAAAACAAGATAAAAAATTTCCTTTCACATACCATTCAAAAATAGGTGTTTGAAACTTCACCCAAAGTAGAGTTCTATCTATCTAAATACTTCAATATTTATTTAGATTTATTCTTCCAACGTCACTTTAAATATTCATCCACTTTCATGTAATCCTAAAATGTCGACAAACAAAACGTCAGTCAGTATCACAAATTAGACTGGTATGTGGGGGAAACAAAGGCTTGCACATATTATAAAAACATATTTGCATCCAAATTATTGCTTAACAGATCAAACTTTATGTCTTAAATATAACTACTCAATCATAATATTTCCTTGTCTCTGTGTTATCCCTACATTGGACATGGATACTACCTTTCTCATATGGTATATCCCCAAATAGCCCCTTTTGATCTTACCCTACAGGTAGACCAAGACATAGAGCTATATAGTCATATGATCTTTCCCAATGGTAGACCAAACAACGACTCATGATGACATGATGAACCTACCCCAAGGGTAGACTAATAGCTAGGTCATCCATCTCTCACAAGTACACAAAGATATAGAGGACTAGGATCATAGCTAGTCATGCACATATGATTATGGTGATAGCCATAGTCACTTTATAGTTGCAAGAATTAAAGTTCATTCAAGTAGTTCATTTGAAGAAACCAATAAAACATTGAAAATCACCGTGAAACTAGAGCGATTAGCCATAAGCGTAACCACATACCTGATTTGAAGTCTCAAATATAAGCACAAGATATCCAATCCAAGTAAGAAGTCCAATAAAGCAAGACAAGCAACCAATCAAGCAAATCTTTATCCTAAAAAGCATGTACAATGCCTAATCATCACAATCACATTCCAAATAATTCCTTATTGAGTTGGGACTACTTTCTAAGGTTTCTAATCCTTATTTGGATTCATTAGGGTTCTTAGATCAATTTCTCATCTTTTATCCTTTTTAGGTCAACAAACCTTAAAATATCTTTTCTACTCATAAAAACCCCAATTACATAAATTATCCAAATTAAGGGCCTTTAACCACAAATCAGTTTAAGAACATCATTTTCATTCCTTCTTGATTTATTTCGACAATTTAAACCATTTAACCTCACAATTATCAAAATTAGGGTTTTTAAGCTCATTAATGCACATTTATAATCATGGAACCCTAATTAAGTAAATTTTGATAAAATATCATCCAAATATATATAATCCATCCTTTTTATGTCAAAAAGCTAAACTTTGTTCATAATTGTCATGGACCATCATTAGATTCATTAATTTTCAAAACTTAGGTTTTTAAATTAATCAAAACTGTTAAAGATAGTACCTTTACAAACATATTTAGGCTTTTATTATATTTTTATTCCATTCCTTGCATTCTCCTAATAAATTTTCATACATAAATTCTCTTGATCTGAGTTACCAATCACTAAATACATTTTATACAAAAATAAACATGTAAAGGCCAATATTGGATTGCCACATCTGCCATCTTTTATTTTCATTGCTTTTCCATCTCTTATTCATGGGTCCTTCCTTGGGTCCAGTTCCTTCTTGACCCATTGACCCACCTCACCCCTCCCCAATCTCGAGCGCCTCCTCCTGCCCATAGGCTCTGCCTAACGTTGTTGCCTGGGTGGTTCCCAACAAGCAAATCCCTTCGAGGTTTCCTTCCCTACCCTGGCCACCGACCACTGCCCTTGCTGACCCAAAAGCGGCCACCAGGAGGGATGAGAAAACTCCGGACCGTCCAACCCTACCCATCGTTGGGTTTTTGTCCCCTGTTTCTGCATAGGAGTAGGGCACCGAGGACCTAGTCATGCGATGGGAACTCCACACCCAAGGTAGTTCGTGAAGGTACAAAAATGTGGCAGAGATTCCACTTTTGATTCCTTTTGGCGCCGTGATCATTGGTTTCCCAATGCCTAAAGCAAATGGGATCAATTCCCCAGGTCGAATAAACAGACAATGTCTGACGTGCACACACAGACACACAGAGCCATGGGGTAGAGATGAGAAGGAACACAGGGTTTCGATGACATCTTTGGATATCCGTTCTGGTCTCACATACAAAAGATTTAGAACCTTTACATAGGTGAAAGAGTAGAGATTGCGGTTTGATCAAACATTGTAAGCTGGAAAGTATAGCAAGTTTCTCACAAGCTATATTTGTGGGAAAAGAGGGCCCTTCTTGAAAAAGTTGCCTTTCTTTGGCTTCAACCCCAACTTTGGAAAGTAATTAGTTCTCCCTCTCTATAGTCCTTTTTATACCAAAATTTGGGGAAAACCTTTCATTTAATCTCCTACTCATTTAGGATGGTTAGAAAAATATGTATCACTTACTACTATAATATTTTTAATCCCAAATTTTTAGAGGACCTCTTTAATGACTTAATTTCCTTGTGTGTAAAGTTTGGAACCAAAACTCAAAATTAAAAGTGATTTTTCTTCATACGAAATTCATCCACTTTTAATGCTTATATATGCAATTAAAATACGTTTTTCACTTTCTTTCTCTTGTATTTTCTTTATTTTGATTTCTTTTCTTATTAAAAACCATGTGCAAATGAAAACTAATCAATTATGGCAATCCATACCACTTTCTAGAGAATTCTATACAATTCTCACAAATGCACACAATTATCTTCTATTTCTTTTACCCTATACTTATTATAGGATTTCTTTAATACTTTTCCCTTTATATTCTTCATTGGATTATTAAAAGAGTATAAACCACGAAATTGTGCATCCAAGGGAAATTTAACAA